>BLSH010557575.1:33616-45824 GCA_018402905.1 Glandirana rugosa | reverse complement strand
CCGATTCCTCGTCCAGCCAGACCGAAACAGGTGGGGAAACGAGATGATGGACCATCGAGTCGACGTTGTGTAACGAACCCGAAATAGGTTCCTGAATCGTTTATTACTCCCTTTGCACTTGGGTTGACGACGAGACGACGTTGTACAGTCCCCACACGCGTTACATCGATACCCCAACCTCCAAGACCGGATGAGATTTAGATTGTTCTAAAAAGGGTGAATACTCAACTACGTCTTCCATACCTTATTCTGATCCATAAATGTTCTACAGTGACCGAAGTGTACGATATCGGGATAAACCCCATCACCCGTGATATTCCTTGAAGTTAGGAACGTCACACTATTGTCTACCTTCGTTTTGATTGGGGAAGGTTGAATTGTGTCTGTAAGGATGCAAATGAGTTCAGTTTGCCATTTGAAAAGATGTGTACCAGACGTGTAACACCATATTGCTTCCATCTGTTATCACACTGCAAGGATTGAAGTTCCTTATAGTGCCCACTACCCCAAATAGGGCTATAGCATGTGAAGCCAGTGACATCTTGTAAATACCTAGTCTTATTCCATACCTTCTGCATCAACTCATAAGTGGGAAAAATCTTGTTAGATTTAGAGTAGGCCAGAACCTCCAACCCCATAGCTACATTGCGCACACCCCTGACATGTTGCAGCAGAGCAGCAGTTGGGTTCACGTTTCCCTCATTATTTGCTAAGTCCTTGGATAAAGCCCAAGCAATGTGTTGCAGCTGAGCTACCAGGTAGTAGAGCAAAGGGGTGGACAAAGCCAGACCGACCTGCTCCTTAGCCTTTTGTAGTTGCTCAAGTCTGATCCTCGGGGGGTTTATTGAGCCAGATAAATGAGCGGAACAAGGAATTAATGATGCCAAAAGTTTTAAGTGGGACTGCCATGGGCGTGTTGTGCAGAATGTACAAAAGTTGTGGTATAAAGACCATTTTTATGAGGTTCACCCTTCCCACCAATGATATCTTGCGCTTGGCCCATATTTTGGTTTTGTCTTGGATGTGACCCAATAATGGCGACAAGTTAAGGGTGTGACGAACGCAGGTATCAGATCCCTGCCCTCCTCACTAACTCGTGACAGAGGACTGGCCAATCTCACACCGCGCCATCACTAACATAACAATGCCACTCTCAGCTGCATCCAGCACAAAGATTTTACAGCTTGTGGGACCACAATCTAGGTGCCAGCAGCCCGAGAGCGATTGTTACCGGGCTAATCTAAGCAATTAACCCTTTCACTGCCACCATCTCCTTGGACTGAGCAGAAGGGACTCATAATTTTAGCAATACCAATTATGATTTTAGAATAACCACCTGAAATACACACTGTCACCATAGACAGGTATATTCATATGATTTATTCCAGACAGTAGCACTTCTTCAAGAGCTAGGTTGCATTAAGAGCTTTAGGGACAAGGTTAACACTTTTCAAAATAAGGTTTTAATAATGAAAAGTTCAAAATTGGTACAAAGAAAATATTTACAGAAAAAGGTATTTCAAAGCAATAAAGACATATTACAGCAACAAAGAGATAAGGTAGAATATAAAGAAATATACTTGTGATCAATGTCCTTGGACTGAACAGAGTTTGGTCGATGAGTCCTTGGCATCTCTCTTTTCTTTAGCATCAAAGGGGTGTTGACAGATAGCCTCTTGACCAATTAAGCATAGGAAGGTTGGTCGCTGGGAGGTTACCATTTCATGACCGTATCCCAGGTACAATTTGTGATAAATAGTCATAGCTCTGCATCTCTACTGTTTACAGACTGCTAACATCAATATTATGGTTCAGCATGAAAGTTGCATTACAACAAATATAAACATGAGAGGTTTCCAATGTCTAATTTATCTAGGAGGAAAAGGTATTACCAGTGGTTCCCCATATGATCTGACATAGGGTTTTCTAGACTTTAAACGTTATAAATTATCAGAGGAAACTAAATATGTCCATATTATGCCTGTGCTATTATTATTGTGGAAGTTATAAAACATGCTGTAGTTTCAGGATTAGACTGCTAAATTGGCTGCATCTTATGTGGATTGATTTTTTACGACAGATGTCTGTTAACTTTCTAGTCACTGAAGCACTAGGCAGATAGTTTTATGGACCCGGAGATGTGTATTGGAAAACTGAAAAGGGATATCAGGCCTCAGTCGCCAGTTTGTGTATTGGATAACTGATAGGAAAAGGTGGGGGCAAGGTCACTGTGAGCTGCCCTCCACATACCAACATGGCTGAGGTGAGCTTGAGACAATGCAAAATGGCTACTATGCACACAGCTAGGCCCCAGCACAGGACACAAGACCGTTACAAAGGGTTACATAATATTGAGGTTGTGGGGTGACATGCAACCCTAGGTATTTAAAAGAGGAGGTCACAGGTATATGGTGGAGAGCGGTACCCTGATTGTCTGTCTTTGAGTCCAGAAATAGGATTGAGGATTTACTCCAGTTAATCACCAAGCCGGAAAACCTCCCAAAGTTGGTAATAAACAATATGGCTTCTTTAAGGGACTCTGCCGTGTCACCCAGAAGTAACATGGTATCGTCGGCATAGAGCATACGTTTTTCATGTATCTCACCATACCTAAATTCGCAAATTAAGGGGTTTGAACGAATCATTGCCCCAATGGGCTCTATGGCAATGGCGAATAAAAGGGGGGATAAGGGGCTGGCCTAGCGTGTACCTCTATGTAAGGGAAAAGGCCTGGAGACATGTCTCACTTCTCTAATGGCCGTCTGTGGGGAGCTGTATAGCAATTTCACCCATGATAATGTCAGGACCTGTGCTACTTCTGGGCTCAGCTGTAGATTGCACGTTTGCTTTCTGCACCTAAGGGCGTAGTTCTGATGTCCACCTGCGGGTGTCTCCCAGCAGAAGGACACACAGATCATCAAGCTGCACCTGACATGTGCTGTTGGAAGTATAAAAGCCCTCCCTTCACTGGGGTTCAGGGCTTCACTATTATCACTGCTAGCTTTGTTCCTGTCTGGTCCTGTTCCGGTGTACTGTCCCTTGCCCCCTGTGACCTGCTCCTGCTGCCTGTTGCTGTTTCTGGCTTCTGTTCCTTTATCTCCTGTTCTTTCCTGTATTCTTATGTGTGTTACCTTATTTGTATATATTTAGTTAGTTAGTTAGTTAGTTAGTTATAGCTATTACTGAGGTTACTTGTGTTTATTTCTTTCCACCTTGTTTGTGTATTGTCATTGATGCTGGTATTGACTGCATGTCACTTTCATTAATAAACATATCTTTTTCACTTATTCCTATGGTCCTGATTTCTTTTGGTACAGCCCATTGATCTGTTTTCCCTCACTGGATGCTTGCATCCCCTGACAGATAAGTATTGCCATTCTATGCTGTAGGAGGCCTTATGGGCGTCCAGTGTCAGCAGGGCCCTATTGCCTATATTGTCTGCCTGCGGCTGCATATTGATGAATAGCCTGCACAGATTAATTACTGTGGATCTCTCAGGTGTAAAGCCCAATTGGTCCGTGTGGATGATTGACGGTATGATCTTATTCAGTCTCACAGACAGTACTTTGGTCAGAATCTTGATATCCACTTGTAGGAGGGATATGGGCCTGTATGAACTTCCATGGTCCCATGGGTCTTTTCCTGGTTTAAGAAGTAGAACAACATTAGCTCTTGTCATGGACTCAGGGAGGGTCTGGCATTCTTGGCTGTGTTGAAAACCTTAAGAAGATGTGGTAATATCACTGCCCCATACTGCTTAAACACTTCCACTGGGAGCCCCTCATCCCGGGGGCCTTAGAGTTCGGAAAGGAATTAACCGCATTGTGCAGCTCTTTCTCAGTTATAGGGGAATCTAGTGCCTGCCATTGAGATGTTGACAAAGCGGGTAGCCCTATGCCTTCCAGGAAGTCCTGCAGTTCCTCTAATGTGTAGTCTTGAGCGTTAGAGATCTGAATAAAACTCCATCAGTTCATGCAAAATGTCAGTCGGGTCAATTACCACCCTCCACCTACTGGTACGTAGAGCACCAATAGAAGGGGTAATCTGGTTAGCTTGGACAATTTTGGACAACAGCCTGCCCGTCTGTTCCCCCTCCTTGTAAAAATCCAACCTGCTGAAAAAATGGTTTCCTGTCAGCTGAGGATGTGGCCAGGCGATCTACTGCCACCTGTGCGGCCATCCAGGCTTCTCTAGTGGCATCAGAGGAGTCAGATATAAACTCCGCCTCCAGCCGATGGACCAGCTGGACAGCCTGTTCCTTCTGCATCTGAGTACGCTGTTTGATTGTGTTGACCTCTGCTAGGAACATGCCTCTCAGGAATGCCTTAAATGCATTCCATGCGATTGGGGGATCAGGGTCGTCCCTATTGTTCTGCCAGTGTGCAGATATTTCCACAGTGATCCTGTCAGGGGAGGAGGAAGATATTCAACCAAAAAGCATTAAGCGTCCATGGAGTTCTTGGGAGGGTCGAGGCAGGCCCACCATTTAGCCGGACTACGAAACGGGAATGATCGGGTATGCCTCTAACTAAGTGTTGTATGTCTTGAACCAGAAGTAAGGCAGCCGGGGTGCAGAGGCACAGATATTTTCTAGACAGGGATAGATGTGAAATTGCTTTTGCAATGGGTTTCGAGACCACCATGGGTCTGTCCATCCCACTTCTTCAATAAATTTCAGTAGTGTAGTACGGGGGTGTTTAGCCCCCACTGCAGGATGTTTGCCCAACCTTTTGAAGAGTGCGGGCCACTTTTTTTGGCATCCACTCTTTTAATACTAAATAGATGTAACCTTTTGTTTCCTTACTTTCAATCCGCCTAGTAATTACATGTATTTTTTACTCACAATTTCGTTTCTCTCACTGCTGGACTTTTCCATTGTAGGTGAGGGTATCTGAAGAGCATCCATAGTCTCCTGGCATCTCTTCCTGAAAGAAGTGCATGGTGGGTAAACATCATGCACTCCTCGATCTCGGTCTGCCTTAAATCGCGTCATTTCCTGTCTGGAAATAACACGATTTTACAGTACAGGCAAGCCCACTGACTCCTGGGAAATGATGACTCACATCTCCCAGGAGACCAGGTGAAGCAGGAAGTGAGGAGAAGAGCCTAGGACCAAAAAGGGGCAGATTACAGAGGCCACCTAGCAACAAGTGACTTAGGGTGAGTATAAACATTTTTTTTCCTTCAAAGGTAAGTCTATATAGGCAAAGGACCTGAATGATGTAAAAAATATTCTGGGTGGATCTCCGCTTTAAGCAACTTGGTAACCGGTTGTGGGCCACAATGAGTGGAGCAGGTGGATGACAGGTCTATGTCCACTCTGCATATGCAGAGCAGACACAGCCCACTCTACTTTATGGGCCCTCCGATTCACCCCTTCTGATCGGATTGGAGGTAGGCGGGTGTAAATGGACACAAGTCCATTTACATCTGCCACACCATAGAGGTAAAAGGTGGGTCCGATTGGATCAGACTGATTGTGTGAAAGGTGTTTTCACACTGATGCACTGCGGTTTACCCACACCGTGGGTGCAGCGCAGTGCACCTGTGGCTTTCCTGTGGGTTAGCTGCACTTTGCCATAGACTTCTATTATATCCTACAGGTGTGGTGAACTTTCTGAAAGCATATCAAACCGGGGTAATAACAGTTAATAACAGGTAATAACAGAAGTCTATGGCTCAGTGCAGGTAACCCACAGGTGCACTGCGGTGCAGATCAGTTCGAAAGCAGCCCAGTAACCATTGCAGAACAGATATGCCCATATACACACTGTGATTTTAGTAATAAACTTACTTTTAATAGCAGTCTTCCATTTAGGTATCGCCGGCTGTTGCTCTCCCAGGCAGAGTGCATTTGGTATCACTCCACCTGTGACAGGAGCAGGGCTGGTGCAAGGATTTTTGACACCCTAGACGAAACCTCATTTTGCCACCCTCATTGGCTCCACCCCCTTTGCCCTGTCCATGTGACAGGAGGCGGACATATACAGGAAGCATCGGCTCTGCTTCCTCTAGTGCTGGCTCCAGTGCTGTGCTGCGCCTCTAATTATACTACCGGTCGGACGGAGCAGCTGCCTGAGACTGAGCTAGTTACATGCTGCAGCCTGCAGAGCATGCAGACGCAGAGGAAAACCAGCGGTCGGGTGCCCCTAGTAAGCACTGCGCCCTAGGTGGCTGCCTAGTTTGCCTAGTGGTAGCCCCGGCCCTGGACAGGAGCCGGCACTATAAAGGAAGCATTGGCTTTTGCGACTCTTCTCTGTAGCTTCCACTACCACCGGCTTTATTCACAACACTGATTCTCTATGCTTGCCAACCCGCCATCCCAGAACAGGAGGTTGTGGGCCATATCAGAGTGCTCCATGGGCCACATGTGGCTCCTAGGCCACTGGTCGGGCATCCCTGGTCTAAGTAGTCATTAAGGTCCCCAACTAGGATCAAGGGGATCTCGAGTTGCCCAGCTGGTACGTCAAAAGAGTTGTTAATACTATAGAGCTAAAAGGAGGCGGTATATGCACTGCTGTAAGAATACATTTAACTTGAATTATTCTACATAACAGTATTACATATCTCCCTTCTGGGTCAATCAGTTTATCAAACAGCTGAAAATCAAAGGATCGATGTATCAGGACACTCACCCCCTGGAATAGCATGTCTGAGTGGAGTGATATGCCAAGTCCTCCCAAGAGAACTGCAAGCATGAGAGAGTGTCTGGCACCAGATGCATTTCCTGCAGGGTGCATATCGCAGGTAGGTGTTTTCTTAGGACTGTGGGAACCATAGTGCACTTAAGGGGGTCCTGGATACCACTAACATTCCATGATATCACAGGTACAGACGTCATTCCCAGTCCGCTTAACAGTACTTGTGGACAGGATAATTGGCAATTGCCAATATGCCAGTCTATTCTCAGCCGAGCACGTATAAGATAGGAGCTAGAGTGGGCCTTGAGTGCAGGGTAACTAAGGGGCGTCAGGGTTTGCAATAGGTTCATTTAAAGGACAAGTTCACTTTCAATGGTGTTGTCCTTTAATGTTTCCCCTTACCCCCCTAGTAAAATTCTTAACTTTATCACCTTTCCTGGGACCTTCACTGTGTAGCCCTGCCAGGCAAAAACTCCCGGCTACTAGTGCATATGCATGCCACTTGTTACAAGGATTTTTGTCTACTCAGGCGAAGGCGAATTTTGATTCCAGCACAACCTACCCCCTTCCTGGGTCAAATCCTCCCCCCATCCTTCCCAGCACAAAACCTCTTTCCCCCAAATCCCCCACGCCAGCACAACTTCTCTCTCAAGTTCTGTCACAAATCCTCCCACCCAAATCCCCCTTCCCAGTAAAACCCCCCCACTCACCAATCCTCTCCCCTTCTAAAACAAATCTATACTTCCCAACTGTCTTGGTTTTGATGCGACCTTTCTGAGATATGAGCAAAATCCCCTTGCATCCACACCGCATTCAAAATGCACAGAACTTGTTATTACAGTGGGTGTTAACTTAATGACTCCCCAAATGCAGGTCACAAATGCTATGTTTGCGTGCACCAGATCATATGATCAGAAGTACCATGTGATCTGGTTGCTGTGTATTTTGTAATTTAGTGCATGCACAACTTTTCTTCAAATGAATGGGCTGAAATCGCAGAGCACCCAGCAGATATGTGAATCAAACAGGAAAGCACGGCATGTTCCTGTGTGATTCATGGTATGAACTGGCCTGGCACTGCCACTCAGCTCCACTAACCTGGCCGGCAGGGGGGGGCAGTAGTGTGGGCACTTGGGGCAATTGCCCCAAATCTCTAGTGAGGTGCCCAGGGTCCCAGACACCATGATTGCCCCCTCTGTAGCAGCCATCATCTCCTTGAAGATGAGGGGAAGGGGGCACGATTGCAAAGAATTATACTTGCAGTAATTTGGTGGAGGATACGAGGATACTGTATGTGCTAGGGGGTGCTTTGGGAGAGGAGAGAAGGAGAGTTGGATATAAAATCCACCCCCCAGCACAAGTCCACTCCCCTCCTAAAGTGCCCCCTAGCACGTACAGTATCCTCATATCCCCCCGCCCAAATCACTGCAAGTATTCTTCTTTTACAACTTTTTCCCCTTCCCTGTGTTATTTCCCCTGCAAGTCTCATGTATATTGCAATCAGTACAGACCTCAGAACAGCGCATGATATGCAGAGCTGTGTCCATCCTCCTCCCCTTCCTCCTGTCTGTGTATACTGTATAGGAAAACATCCGAGGAGGAGGAGGGAGGGTTCTTCAGTCCGCTCTGCACTGTGTGCTTACTGTGCTGTGCTAGTGTGAGTCAGTGGGGGGAGAGATGCTGGCTGCCATGTGGGACCCTAAATACCCACACAATCTGTGAGGCAGGTGTCACTGGTGCCCACACCAGTGCACCCCTGCCAGGCAAAGCACTGAAGCCACGTGCCGGAACTGGGTTCTGAGATTTAGATACTGGGTTCAGCTCCTGGGGATTGGATTTTACCAAAACCCTTCTGCCCTCCTTGCACACTCAGGTGGCTGCTTAAGCTGCCTATTGCTTGCACCTACCCAGGTATGGACTCATGGCATCCCAAGGAATACAGGCTAAGCAGAACACATGGGCAGTTGTAGCTGGATGGCTGAATGTTTTTTCTGCAAAAGCTGTGCACAGTCAGGCAGCACTGCACAGTAATGTTCTCAGAAGTGGAGATAAATGTAAGTATTTTACTGGGTGTCTGCCACTTAGGGGAATCACTGCACTGAAAGTTAAAGAATAATTCTAGATGTGGCACCCTCCTAGGTAGGTGCTAGAAGAGAGTATAGTTTTGGGTCTTTCTGCTTACCGGGAAGATATTTAGGCAAATTTAGAATGCTCTCTGCCTACCAGGGAGCAGGATCTATTGGTGAGGTCAGGTTCAGCTCAGCTTGTTTGAAATTTCCACACTGGTCCAATAGGGAGGCATGTTGGACAGTGGGAGGGAACCTGCCAAGTGAGGGCACAGGCATTTTTACAGCCCTGGCTATTGGCAGAGGAAAGTATCTCAATACATGCTGGGATACTGTATCAATGCCAAGGGCACATTTGCTTTGGGTCTTTCAGCAGGAGAGCGGGATCCCGGAGGGAAGGGGGCGGCTGCCCCTCCTCTGTAGAAGTTGTTATGCAGCCTTGGGTAGTCAACCTAAGGGCCTGAAGTCAGAGAGGAGCTGAACCCAGAGCTCCTGCAGAGCTGACTGGAAGGGGGTCTCCAGCAAGGATCTAACTCTGCCTACAGTGAGTACAGATCTGTGTCTTTGGGCCTGTCCAGTGAGGGCCATCCCTTCAGCTAGAAGAGTCAGTGAACGGGTGTCAGCCAAGGGGATGCTAGAGAGTGTCCTAAAGATAAAGTACTTACATTAAGTCTGCTGCTAGAGAGAGCAAGAAGACTTACTTCTTCCATATATGTGGCAGTATGGTAAAAGCAGTGTGCCTGCTTCCACAAATCTTTGGGTGAGACCAAGTGAGAGTTGTCCTCATGTACTGTGAATAGTTCAAGTTGGAGTATCCCACTAATCCCTTTTCCCATCCAAGTTCCACATTAAATATAAAAAAAACCAAATACCCTGGACTGTTTATTGAGTAACGAGCAAATGAGAGCAAGGGGGGATAAGTAAAAGCCTCTAGCAACTGGCTGCAGGTAATCAGAGGGAGGCCCAAGAAGTCAACACACAGCAAGCCCTGTTGGGACAGTGCTACACAGGCATGGTATATTTCTACAGCTTGTACCCATATAATTATGTATATACCATATCAGGCAATGCCTCTGGAAGCTGGAAAGCACTGGAGTAGACACTACTGCTCCAGTGATCTCCACTTGATTCTGGGTCCCAAGGTGAGCCTCAAGCATGATACATTCTGAATTCAAGAGGTCAGCCACTCAGCATGGTCATCATTCAGAGAATGCTTTGCATTTTCTGAATCACTGCAAAGCATTCTCTGTTAGGCTGAGGTGAAAAGCAAGGTGTTACTGTCCCACCACTCCACCGTGTCCAATGCTGAATGGGTATGGGCAGAATGCATTAGGCTGCATAGCACAGGATCTGGAAACAAAATGAAAGCGGAGATCACTGGAGTAGTGGTATCTTCTTAATTGATCTGCAGCTCTACAGGGGGTCCCGGGTAGCTGTAAAATTCATTTTTAGCAACAAAAAAAAACTGGACTTAACCACATCCCCACACCTGCTTGCTTACCAGGGTGTAAAATTACATTTTCCTGGGCCCCATCAAGTCAAAAGAGGAGCCCAGGAGATGACAGCAAAGGAGGGATTTGTTTTACATTTTCGGGCACAGGCAGATAATCCTGTGCCGCATGTAGCTTTGCACAGTCCCAGCCATCCACTGTCTATACTGGCGGATTGATTCCTATGTAGATCCGGACTGCTCCCCTCCCTCATGTGAAGGCGATGAAGGAAGCCTGAGAGACTGATGCGAGGCAGCGACTGGCGGCAGGTGAAGGTTCAAAGGCAAGCAGCCCCCTGCATGCGCAGCAACAGTGGCACACTGGCACAGGCTACTCTGTAATTAAGATACAGTCCCCAGATTCCCTGTTGTGTGCTTATGATCACCATCACTATGATAATCACAACACAGCAGCTGCTGTATGGCTTTGTCACAGTGTGCCATGGTTGTTGGGTGCAGACTTTGTTAACTTATGACTGTATTGTGTGTTAGAGGCTAACAATGTACAGCCATAACATAGTCAGCACTCAACAACCATATGACACACTGTGACAGACCCATACAGCACCTGCTGTGCTGTGATCATCATAGTGATGATGATCATAAGCAAGCACAGCAAGATGCTAGTTTACATTTCTGTTTGCAGGGGCAGTAAAAACAAGCAGTTAAGCTGTGCGTTCACCATTCCCCTTTAAGAACCTTTCACCCAAGATTTCCATTTGGTCTGCCTGTCAGTTTTCCGTGCAGACCTGATTGAAAGCTCCATGTAGGTCTACGAGAGTCTGGAAGTAAATGGACTTGTGTCCATTTACATCTGCCTACCTCTGTGTCCATTCAGGTCCAAAAGAAAATGAAAAAGGACTGCATCCTTTTCTATTTTTCCAGACCCAAATGTGACAGATCAGAGGCAGCCTTATATAAATAGACACAAGTCCATTTAGATCTGCCTACCTCTCTGTCCATTCAGGTCCAAAAGAAAATGGAAAAGGGCTGCATCCTTTTCTATTTTTCCAGACCCAAATGTGACAGATCAGAGGCAGCCTCATGTAAATAGACGCAAGTCCATTTACATCTGGCTACCCTTAGAGCCACCACAAGTCCACCCCTGCTCACAGTGTGGAGTATGCTGACACAAATTGAACAAGTACAGATGTCAAAAGACTGTCATCTCTTCCATTCAGCTACACTTTTTAATGGTGAGGCACTGTGACAGCTTTCTGGCAGAATAGCGACCGCCGGGTAAGCGGGAGATCCCCGCTCTGTGCAATCCAGCAACTCTCCTTTCTCTAATCCCCACGCTGATGGGCACTGGTAAGGCTGCACTAATGGGCACTGGTCAGGCTGAATTCATGGACACTGGTGAGGCTGCATTGATGGGCAAGGGTGGGGCTGCATTGATGGGCACTGGTGAGGCTGCATTGATGAGCACTGGTGAGGCTGCGCTGATGGGCACTGATCAGGCTGCATTCATGGGCACTGGTGAGGCTGCATTCATGGGCACTGGTGAGGCTGCATTGCTGGGCACTGGTGAGGCTGCATTGATGGGCACTGGTGAGGCTGCATTGATGGGCACTGGTGCGGCTGCACTGATGGGCACTAATTAGGCTGCATTGATGGACACTGGTGAGGCAGCATTGATGGGCACTGGGGAGGCTGCATTGATGGGCGCTGATCAGGCTGCATTCTTGAACATTGGTGAGGCTGCATTAATGGACACTGGTGTGGCTGCATTGATGGGCACTGATCAGGCTGCATTGATGGGAACTGGTGAGGCTGAATTGATTTGAACTGATCAGGCTACAATGATGGGCACTGGTAAGGCTGCATTGATGGGCACTGGTGAGGCTGCATTGATGGGCACTGGTGGGGCTGCATTGATGGGCACTGGTGGGGCTGCATTTATAGGCATTGGTGAGGCTGCATTGATGGGCACTGATCAGGCTGCATTGATGGGCACTGATCAGGCTGCATTGATGGGCACTGATCAGGCTGCATTGATGGGTACGTCGGAG
>BLSH010557575.1:18187-28476 GCA_018402905.1 Glandirana rugosa | reverse complement strand
TCACGTACGTCGTCAAGGTCGATCTCGAGGTCCTGGACCCTCTGTCTCATCGAGCGTGAATTTGGAGGTAACTTGTCTATTGGTGTAGTAAATTGAGATACCACCTACGTGTGTCATTGGTACGTCTCCTTTAACTCATCTAATTTCGGTTTTAGAGTCTAAACCTCCTGTCCCGGTCTTCTTTATTGGAGTTTGATTCTCCATAGGGTCTCTTGTATGGGGTTCTTGTTAATGTTTTTATACACAGACTAGATAAGAACTTCCATCGTGGTAGAGAGAGACGTTTACTCGACGATTATCTGTCCTAAGTATCTGACGGATTTGGTCAGACACATATTTTTGTAATTGTTCTTGGGGTATGTTCTCTGGGATACCTCTTAGTTTGAGGTTATTTCTTCTGGCCCTGTCCTCCAAATCTGAGATTTTGGCTTTAATCTACTCAATTTCCTCTGCATGGTTACTGTGTGCATCCACCATAGAGTTAAATGATGTGGTTATCTGTTCAATGGAGGTTTAAGTGCGAGCTACTCTGTCTCCCAGGTCCTGGAGCTCTAGCTGGAACTGCTGCATGCACTCTTTGATATCAGATTGCAGGGATGTTCTCAGTGAGATCAGCATTCCCTTCAGTGTCGTGTCTGATATTGGCTGTCCTATGGTGGGAAAAGCAGCTATGGGGTCTGGAGATGTGTTTTGTGTGCCACTAGGTGTGGGGGATATGCGGCCTACCTCCATGCTGTTTTCCACTTCTGGGGAGTCTCTCCTTGGCTTGGATTTCGCTGGGCTCTGTGTAGAGGGTGAAGATGACCCAGAGGAGTTCCCGCTGTCCGGATTCCCCACTCTGCTCTCTCCTTGCTGCAGGTTGTGGTGCGGCGCGCGGTCTCCTGTGCCGCGTGTCTGCTGGAGGAGCGGACCGCCGCCATGCTGCCTCGGCCTTCCGGCTCCTTGGTGGAAGAAGCTGGCGAGCTTCTTCACTTGGGCGCATTCTTTTTTCTTTCGGGTCATCTCTGTCGCTCCCCGTACCTCTGCCGGGCTTGTGGGCACTTGCGATGCTGTTGAGGCGGAGACCGTCGTGGTCTATCTCGGGTGGCTCGGCGGAGCGTTCAGCTTATGCGGCCATCTTCTCCGCTGGTCGCCACGCCCCCTCGCCTAATAAATATCTTAATAACTGACAGGGCTAGGGGTGAGGTCGAGGGGGGCCCGTCAGGCAGGCTGTATGGGGCCCCATCATTTCTAACAGTAGCCCTGGTTACATTGGTCCAAGCTGAAAAATATGCAATGCCTGGAATTCATCTTTAAAGTGGTTGTAAAGCCATTTTTCTTATCTGAGCCAGATTCGAACCAGTGATGTGCATTAACACAGTGGCTCCAGCCACTGATGATCTCCTCATTGGATAGATTGATAGCAGCGGGAGCCATTGGCTCCCGCTGCTGTCAATCAAAAGCTGTGACACGGGGAGGGTGTTGCGTTTGATATAAAATATATTATATGAACGGAGTTAAGTAACTTTTAAGCGTCATTCTACTGTTTACAGACCATAGTTTCTGATTATTTGCTAGGCATCTTGCTTGATATGTCAGTCTTGATTCTGTATTCCTAATATTGTAATAGTTTTGAATGTACAGCATTTTTGTAAGGTAAAAGCACATTTACATACTGCAGAGGTCTGAGCTTCCTTGCTTAGACCGCAAACTAAACTTGCTAGATAGATGCAAGCAAAACAATTGGGGGCTCGTCTGGGATCTGCGCAATGAGTCAACTGAAGCAGACCTGTTTTTTTTCTGTGGTGTGTTGTGTAGTTGTGCTGGATAAACATTCTGCATAAGCTGTTTAGGAAAAGCAAGGCTGCAGAGGGTTCTGGTGGCCAGAGGAAGGTGTGCAGCTTACCTATCTGGGCCAGAGAAAATGGGGGTTATTTACTATAACTGGAGAGTGCAATATCTAGTGCAGCTCTGCAAAGAAACCAATGAGTTTCCAGGTTTTATAGTGAAAGCTTAATTGAACAAGCTAAACTTAGAAGCTGATTGGCTACCATAAACAGCTGCACCAGATTCTGAGTGCACCAGTTTTAGTAAATAAACCCAAATGAGTGGGAGTTTCTTGCTAAAGGAATTTGCAAAGTATGCTTCTCCTTTGAATAAGATTTGGGGTGATAAAGTGTCAGATCATTTTGTAGATTTTAGCCTTAAGGGGTTGCATTTAAGTAAAAAAGAGAAGAGGACAGTGTCCACAGTGAGTTGGCACTTCCTTCATGCTCTCTATACTGAATTACAAAGGAGAGGCAGAAGTTAAGGTATTAAAAGACCAGCTAGCAGTTGCTAAGGAGTGTGTTCATTCAACTGCTAGTTGGGCTGATGATTTCCAAGAGCAGGGTGCAGCCCTCATGACCAAATCAATGAATGCCTTAAAGAAAAGTAAGGGCCGTAAACCTGTTAGTAAAGCCAGGGTACGTGCAATTGTCACATCCCAAAACTAGGATTGTGAGGATGTGCTCTCCTCAAGTGATAGTGAGGATGAGGAGATAGAGTTTGATATTTCAGATGGTGATCTGCTATTAGGAAAGAAAAAATGTACCAGACCTCTCACTACTAAGCATAGGAAAACGCAACGTGATAAAGAGGATATGGTAGATGGGGAGATGCATTATGGCAAGTCCAGAGATGTTGAATTTGAGGAAGTATGGTAGTTTACAAAAAACTGAACTGGCAAAACAATACAAACAGAGGTCCTACGTTTGTGGGATGAAGGGGCAGACAGTATTATTTTGTCAGGTGAGGAAGCAGTGGCTATGGGAGTGTTAACCCATGATCCACAATTGCATCAGGTCATGTGAAAAGCCTTAGAGTTTAATGTGAATTTTTCACTGTTAGACCTCGTGAGAGATGGAATAGTCCTATGCTAGTCCTAGTGACCTGGAATATACCTACTCCTGGAGATCAATAGGAGAGGGTATTTCTAGATTATGTGAGATGGGTTGTGTAAGTGGATTAAATACGTTTCCAGAATGGATGGGTCCAGATATGGAACCTGTGACAGAACTGACCCACTCCGCTTGAGTACTTCCATCAGAATACCGCTTCCTTCGGTCCAAACTTCAGAGATCAGATGTTATAGCCACCCATACAAATTATATGACACTACCTTGTAGCAACATGGACTGTTTATTTGAACCAACACACACAAATATATACCATATCAAGAGCACTTTCCCCCCTCCCCTCCTGATCACATTATTACATTAACATGAACTAATTATCTAGACCTTTAACCAGCCTAGGTGATCTTCAAGGCCAGACGTACTGTCTGCTAAATCACAAGCTACAAAGCACATTGTTATTAGTATAAACACATCCCCCAATAGTTAATTAACAATTCACAAGTAATAATGAAGTCCACATCTAAGCAATGATTTGATTGCTCAGGGTGTGCAGACAGAATGGCTACAGTCTACAAGGCTCATACAATTTTCCATCATTATGATACCGTAGAATTAATGTATCATAGATTTCTTGAGGGATATTGTTGATAAATATTACTGTCCCATCTGCGGTAATCCAACTTACATTCTCAGAGTCCATTAAATAGCTGTCCAAGTTATTGGTCACCCTGTGCCCCCAAAAGACACAGGGTGACTTAGACATAAGAGGGGCCTGGTGAGCTGAGACAAGGGTTTTGCAACCTCTCCAAGGGATTCTGGGTTCCACGTGCCCCCTGCCCAAAGTGAGTCTTGTCACAGAAACCTTTACGTTTGCTCTGTTTTCTATGCTGCTGAAGGCTGCGCGATTTAATCTCAGGGCTCCTTTATTTGCTGGGAGGCCTGGGATTAAAGCGGTTGTCTCCCCTACCAAAAAAAAAAACCTGCAAGGCAAAGGCATAATGAGCTAGTATGCATCGCATACTAGCTCGCTATGAAATACTTGCCTCAGAACGAAGCTCCCCAAGGTCCGCCCGGTCCCCGAGGAGGGAGCTGCCATATTTCATCCGTGGATCCTTCCTGGCGCTGTGAGTGGCCGGAGCTGCGAGACGTCACTCCCACGCACGTGTGGGGGCCCGTTTTTACGGCGGACTTTTCGGCAGGGTCCGGCGCTATGCGCCGGGCCTTCACCGAGACATCACTGCGCATGCGCCTGACATCAGCGGCCCTTGCAGTGGGAATATCTCCTAAACCGTATAGGTTTAGGAGATATTCTTTTTACCTACAGGTAAGCCTTATTATAGGCTTTCCTGTAGGTAACAATGTCATTTATGGGGATACGACTACTTTAAACAGCAAGATTCATGAAGCCACTACCCTCTTAAGCCAGTCGTGGGAGCTTGAGGAGAATAAAACAAAATCTGTCATGGCAGTACATAAGGTTAAGGTCATACAGGAAGAAAACAGGGAGAAAAGAACAGAGAAGAAAGGGAAATGGGGTTGAGAAGACAATAGGTGAAGAGAAAACCGGATTAGTTATTTCTAGGAAACAAATGTGGGTGGACCTATTAAAAGCAGGAGTACCTAAACAAGAGATAGATCAGATTTTTACTGCAGAAATTCTGAAAAGGTGGAAACATTTAGTGGGGGAATCTGTCAGGGGTAGGAACACTACTCCTAGTGAAGATAACATCAGCCTAGATTTAGAGAAGACAGAACAGACCCCTCCTGTTAGTCCCAAACCAATTCCCAAAACTGTACATGAACCCAAACCCAAATCCTTTTATCCCGGGGAGGAGTTAGAGAGACTCAGAAAAGGGGATTGGGAGGTTCCTTATTCCTTATGAAGGGAAGGTGGGTCTCCTGTAATAGCAGTGAGGACAGTGACACCAGGAGACCAGCGCCCTTATGCACCTGTCACTGTATGGTGGGGGAAGTCATCTTCTCCTACACATGTAATGCTGAAGTTCGACTTTTGCAAGGAAATCATTCCCATCACAAAGGAGAATTGATTCATGTAGAAGGTTAAGTAGGGCAAACCAGCAGTAAGGTTATTGAAACTGGCTATTGGTAAGGAATCAGGATTTTGGACAAATGTTTTGGTATCGGAGTTACAAAAAATATTCTTAGAATGGATGTATTTCAAGATCAGTCATTTCAGATTGAACCGGGTACATTCACATTCAGGTAACCTGATAAAGTGTATCTGGTTAGGGCAGTGAAGGCTGTGGTCAGAGGTCATGCAAAATGGACCCCTGTCTACATTCCTCCACCAGAGAAGCCAGTCTGTCTCAAGCAGTACAGACTTTCTGGAGGCCACAAAGAAATTGGTGAGAATATTAAAGAACTGTTGAGAATAGGGATCCTTAGAACTGCTGTAAGTCCCTTCTCGTCTCTGGTGTTCCCAGTATAGAAACCTGATGGGACATATAGAATGACTGTGGACTACAGAGGTCTAAGCAAAGTGGCACCTCTACTGAAGTCAGCTGTACCAGATATGATCTCAATTATTGAGAAAATTGCTAAAGAACCAGGAGAATAGCATGCTGTGATAGACCTGGCCAATGCTTTATTTTCGATTTTGATAGACCCAGAGTGTCAGGACCAGTTTTCCTTTGCGTGGGATGGCCACCAGTACACTTTCACTGTCCTTCTGCAAGGCTATCTTCATTCTCCAAAGATTTATCATGGATTGATTGCTCAAGATTTAACCACTTGCCGACCGCCAACCGCAGGTTGACGGCGACAAGGTGGTTCGTTATCGCAAATCGCCGTCATACGACGGCGGCTGCGATAACGCGCACTGTGAGCGCGCGCGCGCCGCCGGAGGCGCGCCCACGCGCTCACTGTGTTCGGGGAGGGCCAGGGAGCGGGTGCGACGGCTTCGATTGCCGCCGGCTACCCGCGATGGCCCCCCCGGAGCGAGTGAGCGGAGGTCCGTGTATGTAAACACGGACCTCCGCTCTGTGTGAGGGGGAAGGGCTGTGATCACAGCCTTCCTTTACGTGAAGGCTGTGATTACTTCCCTTCCCCTGTTAGGGCATCCCCCATACAGTTAGAACACGCCCAGGGAACATAGTTAACCCTTAGCGCGCCCCCTGCAGGTTAACCCCTTCACTGCCAATGGCATTTACACAGTAATCAGTGCATTTTTATAGCACTGATCGCTGTATAAATGCCAATGGTCCCAAAAAAGTGTCAAAATGTTCCGACATGTCCGCTGAAATATCGCAGTACCGCAAAAAATCGCAGATCGCCGCCATTTTTAGCAAAAAATAAAAACCCCAAAAATGAATTCTCATCATCCGTAAACGCGGCCACTTTTGCGCAAACCAATCAATAAACGCCGATTGCGATTTTTTTTATCGCAAATATGAGGAAGAATATAAATCGGCCAAAAACGGTGAAAAAAAATGTTTTTTTATATTTTTTTTTTGGATTTGTATTCTAGCAAAAAGTAAGAAATTTGGGTTTTTTTGCAAAATTGTCGCTCTTCTTTTGTTTATAGCGGCGATCAGAAATGACGCAGAGGTGATCAAATACCACCAAAAGAAAGCTCTGTTTGTGGGAAAAAAAGGACGCAAATTTCGTTTGGGTACAACGTCGCACGACCGTGCAGTTTTCAGTTAAAGCGAAGCAGTGCCGAATCGCAAAAAGGGCTCCGGTCCTAAAGCTGGAAATCCTTCCGGGGCTGAAGTGGTTAAGTACGCTGAATTTGAAAGTCAAGATCAAAATAAAAAATAAGCTGGCACTCCTTGGGATCAGATGATAAAGTATTTATTCCATCATGGTAAATGGCAATCAACAGCTAATGCGTTTAGGCGACAACAGTACGCCTTGTTCACAGCCTACTTTACAGTGAAATCACAAACATATAAATACATTTTACAAACTCACAAAGTTTGGTGTGTCTCCTCCCATATTTAATTGAATAATTGTTCATAGTCATCTATTTGGGAGTTCAAACACATCCAAGCTGTGAGTTCATTCATTCATGTGTCTAAAAAACAACAATCAATATAAACAATCCATGTGAAAAAATATTAAATGTTCACATAAAAAAGAAGATGAAAGATACAAAATGCTGCACACACATTGATATGTTACGTTTTTACAAAAGTCACTACAAGCAGGGGAGGACATTTAAAGGATACTTGTTCAAAGTATTCTTTCTATATTGGCTCTTTGAAGTTTTCATATATTTAAATATACCAAAAAGAGGATGGTCAATATAAATAATTCCACAAATAGAGATATACCATCTCAAATCCAATGGATATAGACCCCAAACTAGTATAAAAATTCAGATGTTAATTTGATGGTAAGGTAGTGTAATAATTATTAGGAGGGATAGAGGTTAAACTTTAATGCACTGCATATCATGGAAGGTCCGTGTATTTCAGGAACAAATCAACGTCATACCTATAATTCATTCCTTTGGGCACCCTTGTCTGTAAACTATAGATCCACCAGACCTCCCTTTGCAGGAGCTTTTGATGCAAATGCCCCCCCCCCCCCCATGGTAATTGTCGGACCCTCTCTACACCATAGAAACAAAATTATACCATTTTGCCCCCGTGTTCATATTTTAAATGCCTCGAAACATTGGACAATCCATTATCTGTGGTGTAGGAGGCTCCGTGAAAGTGCTCACTGACCCTTGTCCTTAGTGGTCTTGTGGTGAAGCCTGCAACTCTTGCACTCTATGACATACACCACATTATCTGAGCTGCAGTTGATATAATTCTTAATATTAAATACTTTATTATTTGCATATGATTTAACAACCTGCGACTTTTTGTGTCTCCCACAAAAACGACATGTCGGTGTGCCGCATGGATAAGAGCCCTTAATTGGCAGCCAGGTGTGACTGGGTTGTTTGGATAGAAACAAACTGGGAGACAACATGTCGCCCAGAGTTTCAGCTCACCTTGCAGAAAACCGTACCCCAGTCTGCACAATCTTCTCTAGATCCCGATCCATGCAGAGCACCTCCATGCGTTTTTGAATAATATTCTTAATCAAGTGGAATTCCTTGGAGTATGTCATTATAAAAAATAAGGAGTTTCTGTCTGTCCTTTTATTTATTTTGCTCTTTGCCGATTTAGTTAGGAGGTCTACTCTATTTCTTTCCTTTGCCATATTTTCTGCTCTCAAAATATCCCTGCTACTATAGTTGCCTGCTTGGAGCCTAGAAGAAATGTTCTGACATTCCTGGGTGAAGCTTTCCTCTGTAGAACAATTTCGTCTGGTTCTGGTGAACTCCCCCATGGGGACCGACCGCACCGTGTGCGCGGGATAGCAACTAGTGGCCAAAAGAATCGCATTTCCCGCACACTCCTTGCGGTATGTCTCCGTGTGGACCCCACCAGAGTTATAGTCTGCTTGCAAGATAATATCAAGGAATTCAATTTGAGAAGGTCTGGTGTTAAAGGGAAACTCCAAATGTAAGGAGTTATTGTTGGTATATTCAATGAAAGAGTTTAACTCCTCCATTGAGCCCTGCCAGACGCACAGGAGGTTGTCGATGTAGCGACCAAACCACCTCAGCCGGCTCCAGAAAGGGTTGGCGTCAGAGAAGATAAACTTCTCCTCCCACAAATCCATATACAGGTTAGCCAGCGAGGGTGAAAATTTGGCCCCCATCGATGCCCCTCTACACTGCAAATAAAAGGTGTCATTGAAGAGAAAATAGTTGGGATGGAGTAAAAACTCAGTTGTCATCATCAAAAATTCCTTCAACTCTCTCCGATAGAAGCTATAATGTGTCAAATAATATTGTAGAGCCTCCAGTGCTAAATGTTGTGGAATGCAGGAATAAAGTGCTTTAACATCCAGTGTAACCCAAATAAAGTTATCCTCCCATGAAAAGCTTTGCATACTGTTTAGGACTGAGGTGGTGTCCCTAATATACCCTGGGAGTCTAGTTACCAATGGCTGTAAATAATGGTCGACCCAGTGTCCCAGCCTCTCAAGCAGGGACCCAATGCCCACCACTACAGGGCATCCCTGTACAGGCACTGTAGATTTATGAAGTTTAGGCAGCTGGTGGAAGACTGGGATCACCGGGTCGGCCACCAGTAAATATGCAGTCGCTTTGTCAGATAGTACACCCAGATGTTTACCCTAGTCCAAAAGATGGAACAGCCGGATCCTAAATTCTGTGGTGGGGTCACGGTTCAACTTCCTGTATGTGGTGGTGTCATCCGGCTGGCGTAGTGCTTCCAACTTATAGTCCTCAGCACTGAGCACCACCACAAGGCCCTCCCTTGTCTGCTCTTCGAATAACAAGACCCTTATGCCTTTTTAAATTTTTAATGGCTACACACTCTGGTTTAGAGAGATTGTCCATGCAAAACTTAGATTTCTGCCTGACACTCTTCTCCAAAGCAACCAGATCCTGTTGAACCAATGATTGAAACATATCAATTATAGGATTCTGTGCATTAACAGGGTAAAAGTATTTGTTCTGTGCACATGCCTCATCTCTGGTGTTACCAAAAAGTCCCCCTACAGTCTCTAATTCCAGACTCTCCAAGACAGATTTAGCAACTAAGTCATTAAATTCAAAAGAGCAAGGTTTGTCTTCCAGACCTTCTTGTGAATGAACATCCTCCACAGTCTCTAACTCAGGTTCATTCAAAAAATGCTTTCTCAAAACAATGTTCCTTATGAAACGGTTCACATCCAATAAAGTTTAGAACACATTAAAGTGCTGAGTGGGGGAGAAAGAGAGACCTTTAGACAAAAGGGATAGTTTGGCATCAGACAATGTGACATTAGAGGGATTTACAACTTTAGGTACATTACCCTTGTCAGTGCTCAATTCACTTCAGAGATTTATTTTCTGTTCCGTGCCTGCTGTGGATGGGATTCTCTTGGCATCATTCCACCGGCCCCTTCTGACTTGTCTCTTTAGTTTGTTTTCTTTTTCTTTGTGTCTGTATTCACTATTAAGTTTTTTGAAGGCTGGCAGTCTGTATGCTTGCTATCTCATCACTTATGTCTGTGTTTCTTTTTCTTTTGTTTGATTTCTCTGTTCAGTCTTCCCCGGCCACCTTACTACGGTTCTCTTAGGGTAGGTGTCGTCCGTGCCTTGTCTTTTATTTAGAGACTTCACTTAACTCGTGACTGTTCCCATTACATGGATTTCAACATTTAGGGAGATTACAGTGTAACAGACTACGGTTTGATAGGGAAAACAGATTTCCAGAGAGAAAGAGGGGGTGAGTCGTGAAATTACACAAGATTTGAAATAACCTACACTTGGCAAAGTATTCCTTGTAACAAAACTCTTTCGTAAAAAACTTACTTGGACTCAATCTCTGACACCTCCTACAAGTAAGTGTTCTTCCAGACCTTCTGTTTGGAACGAGA
>BLSH010557575.1:0-10213 GCA_018402905.1 Glandirana rugosa | reverse complement strand
GTGGTCTTAAATAGGTTTTTTAGATATTAGAACAAGGGTCACGTGATGTCACACCGAAATATTTACGTTAATAACGACGTCGTCTAAGATCTGTCTAGACGGTGAAATGTTCATCTGATTCCCCTGGGGGGTCCGTGATATAACCTCCCTTAAAAATTAAAAATACGAAAGTGAAATTTTTAGTTTTTTAGTGACGAGTAAATTTTTACTTCAAAACATGTGAAAAATAAAAAAAGAAAGGTGCAGTCATTGAATAGAGTCCTCCTTTTTCATTAGTCGGAATCCGAGTATAATTGGAGGTTCAATTAATGTAGTAACACCATTAGAAATGAGAAGGGCTCATAGGGGAGGAATCATAGGTATATAAATTAAAGGAATTGTGTGTTCCCCTTGGCCCCTCTGAGGGGATACTCGGGAAGAGTAAAGATTACCACAATGATGTAATTAACTTGGAGGTTAATATGAGCCTAAGGCTGATTACTTTTTCCTCCTGAGATAAGTTACTGACGTGGAAAGAAAAAAATAAAAAGTGTACAAAACTTCATTTTTAAATGAGCAGTGATTTTTTGATTTTTAAAGTGAAAGCATAAAAATTAAAAATTCCCTCCAATATAGTGCCTGGGGGGTCCCCTTAGTCTACTTGTAAAGTGGCAGATCTGTCTAGAATCTGCTGCAGCAATAATTGCATTTATAAAGCCACACTGTAGTGCACTGGGAACAAGATTATAGATTTTTTGGATAAATTCTGGTGTCACTTTGACTTTGGATGGAAGTAACGGGTGCGGAAAATTGGGCTTTGGGTGTCAGTCGTGCCTTCACATTATAGACCTATAGAGGTGCTCTTCATGAAGGTAAGAATTTGCCTTTCTGTAAATAAAAAATTGCAATGATATGCACCTGTCAAACAGGTGCAGAAAAATCGGTCTTTGGGTGTCGGTGGCGCCTTCCCATGGTAACCCTATAGAGGTACTCTTGATGAAAGCAAGAATTGGCCTTGCTGTAAAAAATTGCAATGATATGCACCTGTCAAACAGGTGCAGAAAAATTACTCTTTGGGTGTCGGTGGGGCCTTCCCACTGTAACCTTATAGAGGTGCTCTTGATGAAGGCAACAATATTGCAATGATATGCACCAGTCAAGCAGGTGCTGAAAAAATTCTTCTTTGGGTGTTACTGAAAGCTATACTAAACACATTCTTCCAGATGAAATGATTGAACACACTCAAAGCTAGGCCGTCTTGAAGTCCTGCAGAGATTCCACATCCCAAAACCACTTAATCTGTGACATCGGCATCAGGAGCTTCATAGCTGGTAATCCAGGACTGATTAATTTTGATAAATGTCAAACAATTCACGGAGTCTGTGGACAGACGCATTCTATGATCAGTAACAAAACCTCCTGCAGCACTGAATGCCCATTCTGAAAGCACGCTGGATGCAGGGCAGCCCAACAACTCATTAGCATACTGGGCAAGTTCTGGCCAGTGGTCTATTTTCATGACCCAGTAAGCCAGTGGATCGTCAACTGGAAAGCTCTCCATCTTTGTTTTGGCCACCATGTGATGCAGATGCTGCAGATGGGATGTGGAAGCTGAAAGCCCTGGGTGGTGAGGACTAAAAACACTCTCAAATGCATCACTTAGGCAGATGCCTTCTCCAACACTCCTCTCTTGACCAACAAAAGCCTCAAAACTATGTTTTCTATGACATTGTAACCTACTGGAGTCTGGAAAAATGTTCAATAAAAACATCTTTAACGTGTCCTCAAGAGATTTAAACTTCTGGACTCTCTGTGGGGATGGGATGAGTTCTGAGACCTCCCCCTTATAAGGGTGGTTAAGTAGAGTTACCAACCAGGAATGATCCTTCTCCTTTATGCCACGTATTCTTGGGTCCTTTCGCAGGCTTTGAAGCATGAGGTTGCCCATGCGCCTAAAATTTGCCAAGGCTTGAGAAGCAGACTCCTCAGGGTCACTCAGGATGACAGTATCTGGAACCTCCTACTCCCAGCCACGTACTACTCCCAAGGGTCCTGGGGTTGGAAAGCCATCGCTTACAGTTTCATGCATATCTTCCTCTTCTTCGAAGCCTACAAAACTGCCAGAATCCTCCTCCTCATCCTCCTCCCCTCTCTCCACCTGTGTGTTCTGTGACATAGGCATGATGGTGTCTGGATACAGTGGGTCTTGAGAGGGAAGGAAGTCCTGCTCCTCCTCTTGCTGCTCTGCCTCCAGTGCCCTGTCCATAATGCCATGCAGAGTCTGCTCCAGCAGGAACACAACAGGGATTGTGTCACTGATGCATGCACTGTCATGGCTCACCATCCTTGTGGCCTCCTCAAATGGTGACAGTACAGTGCATGCATCCTTAATGATCAGCCATTGGCGTGGGGAAAAAAGCAGAGGCAGTCTGAACCTGTCATTGTGATGTACTCACACAGGTACTCACTGACAGCCCTCTGCTGCATGTATAGCCGCTGCAGCATTGCCAAAGTCGAGTTCCACCTGGTGGACATGTCAAAAATCAGGCGGTTTATGGGCAGGTGGAATTCCTGCTGAATTTCAGCCAACCGAGCATGGTTGTGAAATGGCTACAGACTCTTCTGGCCAGTTTTAGCACATCTTACAACCCTGGGTACGTATTTAGGAAATGCTGCACCACCAAATTGAGGACATGGCACATGTGTCAACTTTCCCTGTCTAAGGGCGGACAGGAGAATTGAGCTATTATCGCACACCACCATTCCTGGCTCCAGCGATGTGAACCACCTCTGGGCCTGTCCCTGCAGAGCTACAAGAATCTCTGCTCCGGTGTGGTTCCTGTCCCCTAGACACACCAGCTGAAGCACTGCATGGCACCTTTTAGCCTGACTCATGGAATAGCCCTTTGGATGCTAAGGGGGTGCCTGATGTTCTCGCTGTGAGGGCATGGAGGTGGCGGAGGAGGAGGAGGGGATAGAGCTCACAGGTCTGGCATCATCACCATCAGCTGTATGGAGACGTGGGGGCACAACAAGCTGCAGCATCGAGTCCTGTCCTGCATCCTTCCGAGTTGCAAGCAGCGTTACCCAGTGTGCTGTGAATGAAATACAGTATCTCACAAAAGTGAGTACACCCCTCACATTTTTGTAAATATTTTATTATATCTTTTCATGTGACAACACTGAAGAAATGACACTTTGCTACAATGTAAAGTAGTGAGTGTACAGCTTGTATAACAGTGTAAATTTTCTGCCCCCTTAAAATAACTCAACACACAGCCATTAATGTCTAAACCACTGCCACCAAAAGTGAGTAAACCCCTAAGTGAAAACATCCATATTGGGCCCAATTAGCCATTTTCCCTCCCCGGTGTCATGTGACTCATTAGTGTTACAAGGTCTCAGGTGTGAATGGGGAGCAGGTGTGTTAAACTTGGTGATATCACTCTCACTCTCTCATACTGGTCACTGGAAGTTCAACATGGCACCTCATGGCAAAGAACTCTCTGAGGATCTGAAAAAAAGAATTGTTGCTCTACATAAAGATGGCCTAGGCTATAAGAAGATTGCCAAGACCCTGAAACTGAGCTGCAGCACAGTGGCCAAAACCATACAGCGATTTAACAGGACAGGTTACACTCAGCACAGGCATGGCCATGGTCGACCAAAGAAGTTTAGTGCACGTGCTCAGCGTCATATTCAGAGGTTGTTTTTGGGAAATAGACATATGAGTGTTGCCAGCATTGCCGCAGAGGTTGAAGGGGTGGGGGGACAGCCCGTCAGTGCTCAGACCATATGCCGCACATTGCATCAAATTGGTCTGCATGGCTTTCGTCCCAGTAGGAAGCCTATTCTAAAGATGATGCACAAGAAAGCCCGCAAAGAGTTTGCTGAAGACAAGCAGACTAAGGACATGGATTACAGGAACCATGTCCTGTGGTCTGGTGAGACCAAGAAAATGTATTTGGTTCAGATGGTGTTAAGCGTGTGTGGCAGCAACCAGGTGAGGAGTACAAAGAAAAGTGTGTCTTGCTTACAGTCAAGCATGGTGGTGGGAGTGTCATGGTCTGGGGCTGCATGAGTGCAGCCAGCACAAGGGAGCTACAGTTCATTGAGAGACCCATGAATGTCAACATGTACTGTGACATACTGAAGCAGAGCATGATCCCCTTCCATTGGAGACTGGGCCGCAGGGCAGTATTCCAACATGATAACGACCCCAAACACACCTCCAAGACGACCACTGCCTTGCTAAAGACGCTGAGGATAAAGGTGATGGACTGGTCAAGCATGTCTCCAGACCTAAACCCTATTGAGCATCTGTGGGGCATCCTCAAATGGAAGGTGGAGGAGCGCAACGTCTCTAACATCCACCAGCTCCGTTATGTCATCATGGTGGAGTGGAAGAGGACTCCAATGGAAACCTGTGAAGCTCTGGTGAACTCCATGCCCAAGAGGGTTAAGGCAGTGCTGGAAAATAATAGTGGCGACACAAAATATTGAGACTTTGGGCCCAATTTGGACATTGTCACTTAGGGGTTTACTCACTTTTGTTGCCAACAGTTTAGACATTAATGTCTGTGTATTAAATTGTTTCGAAGGGACAGCAAATTGACACTGTTATACAAGCTGTACGCTCACTACTTTACATTGTAGCAAAGTGTCATTTCTTTAGTGTTGTCACATGAAAAGATATAATAAAATATTTACAAAAATGTGAGGGGTGTACTCACTTTTGTGAGATACTGTATATCGTCCCTGCCCGTGCTTGCTGGACCACGTGTCAGCAGTAAGGTGGACTTTGTGGCTTGCCCAACAATGCCAGAAAATTCCCTTCCACGTGATAGTAGAGAGATGTAACGGCCTTACATGAAAAGTAGTAGCGACTGGGAACCTGCCATTGTTGTACAGCACATTGTGCAAATTCACGGAAGGGGGCAGAATCCACCAGGCTGAAAGACAGAAGTTGGAGAGCCAACAGCTTTGACAAGCTTGCATTTAGACATTGGCATGTGGGTGGCAGGGACTGTATTTTTTTTCCGCTGCAGCAGATGGGGCAGAGAAATTTGCCAGCTACAGTCTACAGCTGGTGGTGTGCTGCTGGCAGATGTGCTGCTAGAACCTGGAACACCATGTGCTATACCACCCTGTCAGTGGAGACTACTGAGAGATCATGACTCAGTATAGCAGGGGCAGACTGAAGTGGGTAAGGAGGAGGAGGGACAGATTTGTGCCCCTTTTGTGTGTCTTTTAGGTGCTCTTGCCAAGGGGCCGAGTGGTTGGACGTTAAATGCCTTGTTAAGCATGTGGTACCCGAATGGCTGGTGTTTTTGCCACGTTTCATGTGCCTGAGACACAGTTTACAGATAGCAACAGTACGATTTGCTGCAGATGTGCTGAAAAAAGGCACAGACAGCTGAGCTTTGGAAAGTGGGCCGGGAGATAACAGCTTCAGAATGTGATAGAATAGGGTGGCTGCTCCCCACTCTTTCTTGATGTCGGCCTCCTTGGGGTTGTGCAGCCTCACCTTCAGTTTCCTCCTCTGCTCTTTCTGACACCCACATTGCATCAGTGACCTCATCATCATCAGCATCATCATCATCACCATCTCCTCCATCTTCCTCATCATCATTACCATTGGAGACAACTTGGCAATACGCTGCGGCTGGGGGAACATGAATGCCAATTTATCTACCAGTGTTCTCCCCTCTCTCTAGGCTCATTTTCCTGTCATCCTCAACCTCAGAACCAACATCTGAATGAAGTAATGGCTGGGCATCATCAAGGAGCAAGTGGCTGACGCTGTGGTCAAATAACTTGTCTCTCCTTGTGTGACAGAGGATGAGGAGAATGAGGAAGGTTTAGTAAGCCAGTCCACCACCTCCTCTGCATGATGTGGCTGGATAGCATGGGCAAACTCACTAAACATAGGAAATGATGTGCTGCCTGAGGACTGACCACAACCTTTGCCTGTGGACACATTTGTTGCTGGCCTCCTTACAGTGCCACGGGAAGGTCTGCCTCTCCTTGTTGTCCTCCCAGACATTATTGGGAGGGAGGGGGTGGTGCTTATTAGAAAATGTAAAGAAGGAGTGGAAATCTGTATGTAGGTGCACTTTAATCAATGTAAAGTGGTGTTCGGTGCACTTTAATTTGAGTACTCACACTATAATATACTGCAAAATAATGCGTCAAATGTACAGTGACGCACAGAATTATATAGCGTTAAACTTGGAGTAATGCACACAAAAGTAAATGGTGTTAAACTGGCAGTAACTCACAAAACTATATGGCATTAAACTGACAGTAACGCACACAGAACTATATGGCGTTAAACTGGCAGTAACGCACACAGAAGTAAATGGCGTTAAACTGGCAGTAACGAACACAAAACTATATGGCTTTAAACTGGCAGTAATGCACACAGAACTATATGGCGTTAAACTTGCAGTAATGCACACAGAAGTAAATGGCGTTAAACTTACAGTAACACACACAGAAATATATGGTATTACACTTGCAGTAACGCACACAAAATTTTAACTGGCAGTAACGTACAAAGAACTATATGGCGTTAAACTTGCAGTAATGCACACAGAAGTAAATGGCGTTAAACTTGCAGTAACACACACAGAAATATATGGTATTAAACTTGCAGTAACGCAAACAAAACTATATGGCGTTAAACTGGCAGGAACACAAAGAACTATATGGCGTTAAACTTGCAGTAATGCACACAAAAGTAAATGGCGTTAAACTTGCAGTAACACACACAGAAATATATGGTATTAAACTTGCAGTGACGCACACAAAACTATATGTCGTTAAACAGGCAGTAACACACACAGAACTATATGGCGTTAAACTGGCAGTAACGCACACAGAAGTAAATGGCGTTAAACTTGCAGTAACGCACAAAACGATATGGCGTTAAACTGGCAGTAACGTACACAAAACTATATGGCGTTAAACTGGCAGTAATGCACACAGAAGTAAATGGCGTTAAACTTGCAGTAACGCAAACAAATATACAGTGTTCAACCGTCACTACACTGATGCTATCTGAACTGTCCCTACTCTAGCTATACACTAATGTAAAGATTACTGACACAGTCTCACTACACTACACTGAAACTATCTGAGCTGTCCCTACTCTACATATACACTAATGTATGTATGAATGACACGGTCTCACTACACTACAGTGAAAATATCTGAGCTGTCCCTACTCTAGCTGCACACTATACAGAGCTGAATGATGGTCCTCCTCACTACACTCACACTATCCCTAGACTGACACCAAACTAATATTCTACACTGACAATTGAAGCACAATAGCACAATATAGCACACTAAATAACTAATAGCACTGAACAGGGCCCTGTTCTATCTCTCTCCATGCCAAAATCACACTGAAAATGGCTGCCATTGAAAGAATAATTTCATACTGTGGGGCGGGAATGAGCTATGATTGAATAAAGTCATGATGACAGTTTCCAATCATGACTCTGACAATGCTCTGTGCCCTGATTGGCTAAAGTTTTCACTGCTTCAGCCAATCAGGGCTTGCAATGCACTGTTCAGTGCTGGAATGCATTGCAGTCCGTTCGGGGGGGGGGGGGCGAACAAACAGTCCAAAGTCCCGTTTGTTCGGCTATTCACCGAACGCCCAAGCAACCAAAGTTCGGCCCAAACTTATGCTCAGGCCAAACCGTTTGCCCATCCCTACTATCCAGTCCCTGCGCCCCCTACTACCAAAAAGGAGGCACAGAAGATCATTTAAGTTGAGGGATTCTGGAGATCATACATCTTGGACTAATTCTGAGGTCTGTATGCAATGTCACCATAAAAAAGACTCAGTTCTCATGGGGTTCAGCGCAGTGGACCGCAATCCTTGCTGCTAAAGAAGCCATTTTGCAGCATCAGGGATTAGGACCCATGAGAACCATTTCAGCTGGATGTAGTGGAGCAGGATGGTACCATATCTTGGAGTCTGTGGAAGCCAAATAAAAAGAAAGGCCTGAGAGCAATACCCATTGGATTTTGGTCCAAGCAACTTACAGGGGCACAGAAGAGATACACGCCCTTAGAGAAGTACTTGTTTGGGGACTACACAGCACTTTAACATGTAGAGACCATTACTGGAAATGACACAGTCACCATCCATACTGCATTGCCAATAGCAGCATGGGTGAGAGATAATGGACTGACCACTGGGGCAGCTGTAGCCCAGAACCAGACACTGATGAAATGGAAGTGGTACCTTCAACCTATTGCAGCTGGAGATGTCAGAGACATTTCAAAACAGTTGGCAGGGCTTGTTACTTTCACCAGCACCCAGCCAGAAGAAGAAAGTCCCATTCTGCAGTCATCCCGTATTCAAGAGGCTCCCCCTTTGAGGCTCTGTCAGAAGCAGCATGGTTCACTGATGGTTCAGCCATAGTTACCTTGCCTCGACAGCAGCATCCTACAACCCAAGTACAGACACAGTCCTGCAGGAGACCGGAATTGGAGGGTGCAGTCAGTATTTAGAGTTTAAAGCTTTAGTAATGACTCTTCAGGAGGATCTTTCTTCCTCTGTCATTATCTACACTGACAGCTGGGCGGCCTTTAAAGGACTGACAACTTGAATGCCCACGTGGGAGTCCAATTAATGGATGATTCATGGAAAGGTGGTGTGGGGAGGCAAGAAAGTCTGTGACTACATCTGGAAGGAAGCTCACTCCCGCACCATAAAATTGGGGCACACGTGCCCCTGGTCCCAGATTTCCACCAACTGCTTAAGAAGCTTGAGTCTTAGTTGTCAATGGAGATCATGAACACACAGTACCAGAGTTAAAGTAGAACTATAGGCAAAACCTTTTTTTTTTCCATTTTGGATAGCGTAAGGAAAGTTTATAACCCCTATAAGATTTTTTTTTTCACGATCTGTGTCCCATTGAGGAGATTTCCCTTCACTTCCTGTCCCCTAGCCATAACAGGAAGTGAGAGGATATCCCTGTAAAATCAAGGGAATTCATTGGGGACCCCCAGGTCATCAGAACTAGTGTCCCCATTGGAAGATTTCCCCTCTGTTACTTTTCTGGGGACAACCCAAAATTTGGGTATTTTCTTTTACTTTCACTTTCAATGATAAAGGTAAACAGGACAAATAGAGAGGGTAAATCTCCTTAAAGGGGCACAGACAGCAATAAAAACTGGCAGGTGTTCTAATCCCTCTCCACTCTATCCAAAACAAAGAAAAAAAACGTTTGCCTTTAGTTATACTTTAATTAATTTTTAAACTTATTCCTACTGTTTACAGACCATAGTTTCTGCTTATTTGTTAGCCATCTCTCCTGATATATCAGTTAGGCTTTATACTGTAATCCTAATATTGTAATAGTTTTGCATGTACAGCATTTTTGTAAAGTAAAAGCATATTTACACACTGCAGAGGCCTGAGCTTCCTTGCTTATGCCGCAAAGTAACCTTGCTAGATAGACGCAAGAAACACAGGGGGCGGGCCAATGGGCACAGCAGTGGGACTCGGGAGCGAGCCCGCACGGGTACTCCTATGGAAAGCGGCTTTCTGTGGGGCGCCCGATGAAGAGGAGGGGACTGGATCACCAAAAAACCCTAGAAGAGGATCAGGGCTGCTCTGTGCAAAACCATTGCATAGAACATGTACAGTATCTCACAAAAGTGAGTACACCCCTCACATTTTTGTAAATATTTTATCATATCTTTTCATGTGACAACACTGAATAAATAACACTTTGCTACAATGTAAAGTAGTGAGTGTACAGCTTGTATAACAGTGTAAATTTGATGTCCCCTCAAAATAACTCAACACACAGCCATTAATGTATAAACCGCTGGCAACAAAAGTGAGTACACCCCTAAGTTAAAATATCCAAATTGGGCCCAATTAGCCATTTTCCCTCCCCAGTGTCATGTGACTTGTTAATGTTACAGGGTCTCAGGTGTGAATAAGGAGCAGGTGTGTTAAATTTGGTGTTATCGCTCTCACTCTCTCATACTGGTCACTGGGAGTTCAACATGGCACCTCATGGCAAAGAACTCTCTGAGGATCTGAAAAAAAAATTGTTGCTGTACATAAAGATGGCCTAGGCTATAAGAAGATTGCGAAGACCCTGAAACTGAGCTGCAGCATGGTGGCCAAGACCATATAGTGCTTTAACAGGACAGGTTCCACTCAGAACAGGCCTGGCCATGGTCGACCAAAGGAGTT
>BLSH010557572.1:4998-15324 GCA_018402905.1 Glandirana rugosa | reverse complement strand
GGTTAATAGGTTGGTTTATAAGAGCGACGCAGACCTTTAGTCTTGGGAGGATAACCTCCCGGTGCTATTCCGTGTCTCTTTTATATTTCGGTGTGACATGTGATGTTCGTTGTTTCGTCCGTTCCGTAACCGTTGAATATATTTCCCGGTTTCCAGATTCTGATTTTATTGTGTTGATAAGGTGGTGTGGAGGTTGCTTTTTGATACTTTTGGAGTCCTGTATCGCCTGCGAAAGTCAAAGATAATGTTTCTGGATATGTTAAATTGAACCCATCGGGGCCAGGCGCTTTCGAGTTGGGTAATGCGTGGATTACTTCTAGGATTTCGGATGAGGTAAAGGGTTCGTTTAGTGACTCTAGTTGTTGGTCATCTAGAGAGGGTAGCTGAATTTGGTCTAGGAATTGCTTGATTTTGTTGGGAGTGGGTTGGTGCGTGTGTGGGTCCGAGTTTAAATTGTATAGGTCTTTGTAATAGAAACTGAAAGCGTCCGCTATGTCCTGAGGTTTTCATAGTTTTTCGTTGGAGGTGTGGTGGAATAGTTGTGTTATTTTAGTCTTAGACCTTTGGCCCTTTATATAAGTTGCCAATGCCTTGCCTGCTTTGTTGCTTGTAGTGTACAGTGTGGCTTTATATTTTCTCTGTGCCTTATCGTGGCCCTCCAATAGGAGGGTTCTGATTTCCAGACGCAGCGAGAATATTTGGTTGGATAATTGGTCTGTGGGTGACGCTTTGTTTTGACTCTCTAGGTCTGTCAGGTCTTTAGTCAGCATGTCTATTCGGTTAAGTTTCCTTTTCTTTTCCCTGGAGCCCATTTGAATTAAAGCACCTCTTAGTACTGCCTTGTGGGCATTCCACACCACCACCAGATCCGAGGTCGACCCCACATTTGTATGAAAGTAATTTGTTAGTTGCTGTCTCAATGCAGCATTAAATTTGTGATTGTGGATGAGAAATTTGCTGGCTCGCCATAGTAGCGGCCTGGTGTTGTAGCTGGTGTCTGCTAAGGTCAGTATAATCGGGGCGTGGTCCGACCAGGTGGTGGGCAGAATGTCCACTGCAGTGACATTATGCAAAATCTCCTTGTGAGATAAAAATAAATCTATCCTCGAGTATGTGTGATGCCTGGGAGAGAGAAAAGTGTAATCTCTCTCGCTGGCATGCCAACATCGCCAAATATCGTACAATTCATTATCAGAGAGCAGGCGCCCCAACGAGGGGGCCTGCCTGAGAGTTATCCCAGAAGAGTCCATGGAGTTGTCCGGTACTAGGTTAAAGTCTGCACAGAGTAAGAGATTGCCCTGTTTTAAATTTTCGATCTTTTTAAGAATGCTCTTCAGAAAAGGGATTTGCCTTTGGTTGGGGGCATAGATGGAAACCAGCGTCAGGGGGGTAGCGTTTACAGTACAAATCAGTATCAAAAAGCACCCTTCTGGGTCGCTTAGGGATTGGTGTAGTTGAAAGTGGACAGAGTCCCTTATGGCGACAAGTATGCCTCTTTGCTTCTTGGAGTATGAAGCTTCAAATACGTGTGGATATTGACGATGTGAGCAAGGTGGGTGGTAGTCTTTTAAAAAATGTGTCTCTTGGACGCAAAGCACGTCACAGTTGGTTGAGGTTGCTAATTTCCAGAGTGACGAGCGTTTGGCGGGGTGATTCAGTCCGTTAGCATTGATAGACAGAACTTTGATGGGCATGATGCTGGAGGATTGGTGTGAATTGGTTTTACTCACAGTTGACGAGCTCTACTGTTCTGGTTCCGTGGCCTCAAGCTGAGCTGATGGTATGTGTGGTTGAGAGTTGTCCGGTGTGGACCTGTTCGATGAGTCTTCTCTTATGTGACTGCTTGTTGCCGCAGGGAAGTTGCCTCCGTAGAGATGTGTATTCAGGACTTGAAAAATAGACAAACAAAAGAAAAAATAGAGAACAAAAAATAGAGGCAAATATAGGTTAACAACTTGAAACTCTGATGTATACAGGAGGTACCCGAGGGTACAATACAGAAACGCAGCCTTGTAACCTTGGGTTGCTGCCTGGGGGGGGTAAAGTTCAGATGTTATTTCGTTAGAGCTTTGACTAGACCGGGTGTTCCTCGCCTAGTATGCTTTAGCGGGCATGTAATTACAGTCAGCGATGTGTGCCTTTACCGGAAGTCCCTCTGCGCTGCTGCCGGTCACCAGGTGGAGGTTTATTTCTATCTTCTGCTTGTTCTGGGATGATGCCCCAGGAGTGGAGCATTTTTAGGCCGTGTTCTAATGAGGATATAGAGTGTTGGGTACAGTTTCTGGTCACCAATAAAGTGGCCGGGTAGCGCCACTTGTAGGTCATTTTATGATTCGCAAGCGCCTTTGTTATATTCCTCAGCTGCCTCCGCATTTGGAGGGTGTGTTGGGAGAGATCAGGAAATACCTGTATCCCGTCATAGGGATGCGGGAGGACTTTCATGGCCCTGGTCTTTGCTATGATTTGTTCCTCAGTAGAGAAAAAGTGGATCCTTAATAGGGTGTCTCTTGGAACTGAGTCCGCTAGGTGGTTTGGTTTAGGAATCCTATGGATCCTGTCAATCAGAAATTCCAATGGCGGCATTTCTGGTAGAAGCGAGGAAAACAAATCAGTAGCGTACTTGTGTAATTCAGACGGCATAACTGATTCTGGGACCCCTCTCAGCATCAGGTTATTGCGGCGACTGCGGTCTTCTAAATTTGCTAATTTAGATCTCACCCACCAATTCTCCTCCTTTTGTTCCTCATACATATCCACTAGGTCATTAACTGTATGTGTACACTCCGCCATTTTAGCTTCCATATACTGCACCCTGTCTCCCATCTGTTGCATATCAGTGGTCACTTTGTGTATAAGGGAAGTCAGGCTGGACATGAGTGAGGAATGCAGTGAGAGTAGCATGTCCTTCATTGTAGTATCTAAGACAGGCTGTCCGGTGGTAGGGAAGGTTGCTATTGGTGATAGAGTCATGGTAGGGCCTGCAGCCCTGTTAGCCGTACTCACTGCGCTGGCCTCATGGTGGGGAGAATCCATCCTCATCCTCGCTTTCGCTGGGCTATGTGAGGTCGGGCTCGCTGGCTGAGAATGCTGAGGAGAAATGAGGAGTTTTTCGTGATCTCTGCTGTCATCCGCGTCCGGGAGATCTGTGTAGGCCGAGGGGCCGCTCGTGGCCGGACCATCGCCGCCATCTTGCCCTCCCTCCGGAGCCGGTGCCGGCCTAAAGAAGAAGTCCGTCACCTTCTGGGGTTGCCGAGACTCCTTCCTTTTGCGCTGTGCGGGGGAGTGATGAGCGGGGGTTTCCATGCTCGTCTTTGGCTGTGGTAGATGCTAGGGAGCCCGCTGGATTTGTCGCTTTGAGTCCGGTCTTTGACGGAGCTCAAGGCTTAAGCAGCCACCTTCGTGTGCGCGCAAGCCACGCCCCCTATAAATTCTTCTTCTTCTACAGGAGCAGCAGGAACCTCTCTGTATAGAACTAGGAGATGGTTTTAGAACAATAATCTGTCCATTACAGCACCAGCAGGAACCTCTCCCTTTAGAACTAGGAGATGATTTTAGAACAATAATCTGTCCCTTACAGCAACAGCAGGAACCTGACCCTATAGGAGTAGGCGATGATTTTAGAACAATAATCTGTCCCTTACAGCACCAGCAGGAGCCTCTCCGTTTAGAACTAGGAGATGATTATAGAACAATAATCTGTCCCTTGCAGCAACAGCAGGAACCTGACCCTATAGGAGTAAGCGATGATTTTAGAACAATAATCTGTCCCTCACAGCAACAGCAGGAACCTCTCCCTTTAGAACTAGGAGATGATTTTAGAACAATAATTTGTCCCTTACAGCAACAGCAGGAACCTGACCCTATAGGAGTAGGCGATGATTTTAGAACAATAATCTGTTCCTTACAGCAACAGCAGGAACTTGACCCTATAGCAGTAGGCAATGATTTTAGAACAATAATCTGTCCCTTACAGCAACAGCAGGAACCTGACCCTATAGGAGTAGGTGATGATTTTAGAACAATAATCTGTCCCTTACAGCAACAGCAGGAACCTGACCCTATAGCAGCAGGCAATGATTTTAGAACAATAATCTGTCCCTTACAGCAACAGCAGGAACTTCTCTCTTTAGAACTAGGAGATGATTTTAGAACAATAATCTGTCCCTTACAGCATCAGCAGGAACCTCTCCCTTTAGAACTAGCAGATGATTATAGAGCAATAAGGTAAAGTAACAATAACAATAGAACAATGACAGTAAGGGACAATCTGTCCCTTACAGCAACAGCAGGAACCTGACCCTATAGGAGTAGGCAATGATTTTAGAAGAATAATCTGTCCCTTACAGCAACAGCGGGAACCTGACCCTATAGCAGTAGGCGATGATTTTAGAACAATAATCTGTCCCTTACAGCAACAGCAGGAACCTGGCCCTATAGGAGTAGGCGATGATTTTAGAACAATAATCTGTCCCTTACAGCAACAGCAGGAACCTGACCTTATAGGAGTAGGCGATTATTTTAGAACAATAATCTGTCCCTTACAGCAACAGCAGGAACCTGACCTTATAGAACTAGGAGATGATTTTAGCACAATAATCTGTCCCTCTAAGGAGTAGACTCTACCTAGTCCAGTCAGATCGTTCTCTAATGCAGGATGAAATGTTATTTGATCTGCAATCTGTCCCTAAAAGCAGTAGTAGTAATAATCTCTACCTAGTCCACAATCAGATCATTCTGTAATGCAGGATGAGATCTGCAATCTGTCCCTAAAAGCAGTAGTAGTAATAATCTCTACCTAGTCCACAATCAGATCATTCTGTAATGCAGGATGAGATCTGCAATCTGTCCCTCAAAGCTGTAGTAGTAGTAATTTCTAACTAGTCCACAATCAGATCGTTCTGTAATGCAGGATGAGATGTTATTATATCTGCACTCTGTTCCTCACAGCGCCGGCAGCATCCTCTCCCTACACTAGCCTGAGAGCAAGTGACACGCAGCACTAAGTGATTCCAGCTTATAAAGAGGCTGGGTCACATGATGCACTGGCCAATCTCAGCCATTCCATTAGTAGGCATGACTGTGATGGCTTCTAAGGGCAAACCAGTGAAACGCTTGTTGATTGGCTGCCCTGCAGCTATTCAGCAGGCGGAATCAAATAACCAAACCCAGAACCCGAACTTGTTTTCAAATGTCTGGGTTTGGGTCCGGGTCACGGACACCCCAAAGTTCGGTACGGACCCGAACTTTACAGTTCGGGTTCGCTCAACTCTACCAGTGAGGTTAGCAATTAATGTTGAAACTGATTTCCAGAAAATACTAAGATTTTTACAACTCCATAAAATATGGTACCAGTTTGTTCATTGCAGTGCCAGCAATTTGGGGAGAGTGATGTGTAGATTTTGGAAAGTTAATATGGTGTAAGGAACCATCTGTTTAATATTTTTTGGGCATTATCCCAATGTTCAATGCAGGATGATGCCTTTGTGCTCAGAATTATGGCCTTATTCCATTGTTCCAAATTAATAGATAGGAAAGTCTGGTGGGATCCATGCCTGGTTCATTTTAATAAACATTAGCTTGTCCACATTGGCTGTGGACAGGCGGCTGCACTTGTCTGTCATAACGCCCCCTGCCGTGCTAAACACACGTTCAGACAATACACTGGCTGCAGGGCAGGCCAGCACCTCCAAGGCATAAAGGGCAAGCTCAGGCCATGTGTCCAATTTGGAGACCCAGAAGTTGAATGGGGCAGACCCATCAGTCAGTACGTGTAGGCGTGTGCACACATACTCTTGCACCATGTTGCTGAAATGCTGCCTCCTGCTAAGACGTTGCCTATCAGCTGGCGGTGCTGTTTGTTCTGGTGTGCTGCTGACAAAGCTTTCCCACATTTCGGCCATGCTAAACCTGCCTTCTGAGGTGCTGGCGGTGCCACAGCTGCGTTAGCGACCTCTTCCTCCTCTGCCTTCGCCTTGTGCTTCCACTGAGCCCCCGGTGTCATTTGGGAATGCCCTCAGCAGCGCGTCTACCAGCGTGCGCTAGTAGTAGCGCATCTTCCGATCATGCTCCAGTGAAGGAATTAAGGATGGCACATTGTCCTTGTAACAGGGATCAAGCAGGGTGGCCACCCAGTAATCAACACAAGTTACAATGTGGGCAACTCGGCTATCGTTGCGCAGGCACTGCAGCATGTAGTCGCTCATGTGTGCCAGGCTGCCCAGAGGCAAAGACAAGCTGTCCTCTGTGGGAGGTGTATCATCTGTGTCCTCCGTATCCCCCCAGCCACGCTCCAGTGATGCCCACGAGCTGCGCTGAGTGCCACCCTGCTGTGAACACGGTTCCTCCTCCTCATCATCATCATCCTCGTCCTCCTCATCTTCCAGAACTGTGCTCTGGCTTGAAAATTTTTTACCTGGCCTATGCTGGTGCAGGAACCCACCCTCCGAGCCACTTGTGAAAGAGTGGCCTGATAACCATGGAAATGACCCCTCTTCCTCCTCCTCTTTCTCCTGTGCCACATCCTCTTCCATCATCGCCTAAAGTGTTTTTTCAAGGAGACATAGAAGTGGGATAGTAACACTGAGAACAGCGTCATCGGCACTGACCATGTTGGTGGAGTACTGGAAACACCGCAATATGGTACACAGGTCTCGCATGGAGGCCCACTCGTTGGTGGTGAAGGGGTGCTGTTCCGCAGAGCGACTGACCCATGCGTGCTGCAGCTGAAACTCCACTATTGCCTGCTGCTGCTCGCACAGTCTCTCCAGCATGTGCAAGGTGGAGTTCCACCTTGTGGGCACGTTGCATAGGAGGCGGTGAGCGGGAAGGCCGAAGTTCTGCTGCAGCACAGACAGGCGAGCAGAAGCAGGGTGAGAACGCCGAAAGCACGACGGCCCGCACTTTCAGCAGCAGCTCTGACATATCCGGGTCGTTTTTTAGCAATTTCTGCACCACCAAATTCAGCACATGCCAGGCTTGAGGCTCAGTGGCAACAACCAATCATCGGTCTGTTGTTCAATGCCCGTCCACAGCTCCTGCTCAGTGTGGGGTTTATCCCCCAAACATATCAGTTTTAAAACAGCCTGCTGTTTCCCCCTGGAGTTGCTGGATTTGGTGGTGAAGGTGTTACGCTGACCGGATGAGGAAGTGGTAGAGGAGGAGGAAGCAGAGTAGGAGGAGGAGGAGGCAACAAGAGGCAAAGAGAAATGTCCTGCAATCCTCGTCCCTGCCCATGCTTACTGGTCCACGTATCAGTGGTTATGTGGACCTTGCCACAGATGGCGTTGCGCAGTGCACACTTGATCTTGTCCCCGACTTGTTTGTGCAGGGAAGGGATGTCTGGCCTGTAAAAGTTGTGGCGTCTCGGAACCACGTACTGTGGAACAGCCACCGCCATCAGGTTTTTAAAACTGTCCGTGTCCACCAGAATGAATGACAGCATTTCAAAGGCCAGGAATTTTGAAATGCTGGCATTCAGGGCCAGGGATCGTGAGTGGGTAGGGGGGTACTTCCTCTTTCTCTCTAGTGTTTGGGAGATGGACAGCTGTAAGCTTCCATGGGACCATGGTGTGGAAATGCTTGGGGACCGTGGCGGACATGGTGGCGTTGCTGTCACATCGTCTGTTTGCTGGGTGGCAGGTGACACTGGCACTGTAGAGGTGGAGGAAGAGGCCAAGGCAGCAGCAGAAGAGGAAGCAGGAGGAGGCCGAGACCTTTCTTGGATTTTGAGGTGCTAATTCCACTGCAGCTCGTGCTTTGCATGTACTGTAGATGCCTGGTCATGCAGGTTGTGCTCAGGTTTAGAACATTTATGCCTCGCTTCAGGCTCTGATTGCACAGCGTGCAAACCACTCGTGTCTTGTCATCAGCACATTGTCTGAAGAACTGCCACGGCAGGGAACTCCTTTGTGCTGCCTTTGGTGTGTTAGGTCCCTGGGTGCGGTGGGTAGTAGCAGGCATACTGTCTAGGGGACGGTCACTCCGCATTTGCAACCTGCTTCCTCTTTTGCTGTGCTGGTGCCTCTGTGTGACCACCACCTCTTCATCCAAATTGCACACATCACTCGCATGAACTTCATTCCAAGTGGGGTCTAGGACCTCATCATCCTCCACAGCATTTTCCACCCACCCTTCACCACTGCCCTCCTTGTCAGTCTGCACACTGTAGAAAGCAGCAGCAGTTGGCACCTGTGTTTCGTCATCATCAGAGACGTGCTGCGGTGGTGTTTCCATGTCCTCATCCTGAAACAGAAGTGGTTGGGCATCGGTGCAGTCAATGTCTTCCACTTCTTGGGCAGGGCTATGTGCATGGCCCACGGAAAGCACACCAGCAGAGTCATCAAAAAGCATAAGAAACTGCTGCATGACTTGGGGCTCAGACTGCTTGGCTGATTTACAAGGGGCTGAGGTGAAAGACAGATGGCCATGGGGTTCAGGTGCCAACTCTGAGCTTTCAGCAAGGGACCGGGTGGGAGACAATGTGAAGGAACTGGAGGCATTGTCAGCCACCCAATCTACTATCGCCTTTACTTGTTCTGGCCTCACCATTTGTTGAGCGGCATTCGGGCGTACCATATAACGTTGAAGGTTCTGTCGGCTACCTGAGAAAGGTGTTTCACTTGTGCGTGTAGCTGGCACACCTCGACCACGTCCTCTCCTTGCAATAGGAGCTTCACCAACACCACCAATACCGGCAGCACCAGCAGCACCACGGCCATGTCACTTATTTGACGGCTCTCCTCATTCTGGACGTAAATGTACTATTTAGCACAAATTTATATTATTTTTTAAACCAACAATGTAAACACACTTTTTAATTTTGTGCAAGAAAATCACAGCAAAGTGCAAATGTACTATGTAGCACTAATTATTATTTGTTTTTTTAAACCAGCAATGTAGATGCACTTTTTATTTTTGTGCAAGAAATGCACCGCTGACCGCAAATGTAGTATTTATAATTTTTTTTTTAAACCAGCAATGTAGACACACTTTTTAATTTTGTGCAAGAAATGCACCACTGGCCGCAAATGTAGTATTTAGAATTTTTTTTTTAAACCATCAATGTAGACGTACTTTTTTAATGTTGTGCAAGAAATGCACAGCAAGGTGCAAATGTACTATGTAGCACTATTTATTACTCTTTTTTTTAAACCAGCAATGTAGACGCACTTTTTAATTTTGTGCAAGAAATGCACAAAAAATAAATGTACTATGTAGCACTATTTTTTTTTAAAACCATCAATGTAGACGCACTTTTTATTTTTGAGCAAGAAATGCACCGCTGGCCGCAAATGTAATATTTTGCACAAAAAATAATAATTTTTTTTTAAATTTGTCTAACTGCAATGTAAAAGCAGTATTTAAATATGCCAAAATGTTGCCAACTGAACTAACAGAACACAATTAAAGTAGTGTCCCTGACACACAAGCAGTTGCAAGTGCACTGCACTTGCAAAAATGGCTGCAAACGCTTAACTAACAAACAGAAAAATTGCTTAGGTTTTATATGATGCACTTTGCTTAGCAAACAAAATGTACTCTAGCAAACAAAAATCTCCTCTAGCACCCACGCACCAATAAATCACTGTTTTTTTTTTTTTTTTTTGACATACTTTATTGGGTTTTGATAAAGTAATAGTACAAAGATTACAGAATTGTAAACATATCAAGGTAGAAAGCAAAGAAAGAACTCCATATCGGAGCGTACAGCTTTGTCCCGAAGGACTAACAATTAACAATGACCAAATACGTAGGGAATAGCTTAGGTACATTCGATGTGCAGGTAATGAGTCAGCGTAAGAAGCCGAAGCTTACAGAAAGTGCGTTGGTTGTTTGCCTTTTGTAGGTGATGTCCTTCAATCCGTTTGTGTCCAAGGGGAGATAATTGGGGAGGTGTGAGGGGAGCTGAGGGTACCACATATAGCAGTAGCAGATGGCCCTGGGTTAGTGGTTGATAGTTTTATCGGTTCAGAGAGACTGACCATAGGTAGAATTAGGGCTCTATTAAGATCAGAGGTTATGGTTAGATATCTTGAGTTTCCCCAGAGAATTGGTTAAGTCATTTTTCAAATACCACTCTGAAAGTCGGAAAGGTTCCATGAAATTATTCAATTCCGCCTGATCTAGTGAATGTTCCAAGAAGTTCCTCCATCTTGTAAAGAACTTCTGGGAGTTCGTACATTTGAGGTTGATGACATCTTGTTTTTCCAAGAGGAGCAGGGAGAATAGTCCCTGCTCGACTTGTTTCAGACTTGGAGGAGACTGATGTACCCAGGCCTGCATGATGGATTTTCTCGCCGTCAGAAGGCATAGGTGGGTCCAGTTCGA
>BLSH010557547.1:100495-113433 GCA_018402905.1 Glandirana rugosa | reverse complement strand
AGCGGTGAGGGCATTTGTGAAGGAGAACGCGTCGTGTCAACATGGGAAGAAGAAGAAGAAAAGAAGAAGAAGAAGAAGAGAGGGAAGAGGACAGCGGAGAAGACCGGCAAAAGAGCAGAAGACGCCGCAGAGGAGAAGAAAAGACCCCTCAGAAGATGAAAGACCCCGCAAAAGAGCCGAAGAAAAGAAGACACCGGAGAGGGGAGAAGACCGCCGGAGCAGATTTAATAAAATATTTTAAAAAGCTGTGTGTTTTTTTTGTGTACATATTTCTTTCCAGGTAAATGGGTAGGGGTACGATGTACCCCATACTCATTTACATAGGGTGGGGGGCCGGCATCTGGGGGCCCCCTTGTTAAAGGGGGCTTCCAGATTCCGATGAGTCCCCTCCCGCAGACCTCGACAACCACCGGCCAGGGTTGTCGGGAAGAGGCCCTTGTCCTCATCAACATGGGGACAAGGTGCTTTGGGGTAAGGGGCGCAGAGCCCCCCCTGCCCCAAAGCACCCATACTCCCCATGTTGAGGGCACGCGGCCTGGTATGGTCCAGGAGGGAGGGGGCCGCTCGCTCGTCCCCACCCCCTTTCCTGGCCTGCCGGGTTGCATGCTCGGATAAGGGTCTGGTATGGATTTTGGGGGGACCCACGCTGTTTTTTTTCGGCGTGGGGGTTCCCCTTAAAACCGTACCAGACCAAAGGGCCTGGTATGCTCCTGGAGGGGGACCCCATGCCAGTTTTTTCTTTAAAAATATGGTGTGGAGTTCCCCTTCAAGATCTCCAGAGCACAAAGTGCCTGGCATTGTCGGGATCAAAGTCGGATCCCTGTTCACAGACAAACGGTCCGACTTTGACCCCATGTAGGACTGTAAATCGCACAGCAGTGTAGGATCAAAGTAGGACCGTTTTTTTGTCGGATAGTGTGAACCCAGCCTTAGTGATCAAAAGAGCCCTGAGACACAATGCAATCCATGAGTTAAACTGAAAAACAACGTATTTAATCTTTGTGAAACTGAAATATAATTTGCATAATAATTTGAAACAGGGTGTATACAACATTTTCACAGCTCTAACTGTGAAGAAACCTTTCCGGATTTTTGGAGATGAAATCTTTTTTCCTCTAGACGTAAAGAGTGCCCCCTTGTCCTTTGTGATGACCTTAAAGTAAATAATTCAACACCAAGATCACTATATGGACCACTTATGCATTTGTACATGTTGATCATATCCCCCCTTAATCTCCTCTACTCAAGAGAGAATAAATTCAGTTCCTCTAATCTTTCCTCATAACTGAGCTCCTCCATGTCTCTTATTAGTTTGGTTGCCCTTCTCTGCTCTTTTTCCAGTTCCCCGATATCCTTTTTGAGAATTGGTGCCCAAAACTGAGCTGCATATTCCAGATGAGGTCTTACTAATGATTTGTACAGGGGCAAAATGATGTCTCTATCTCTGGAGTCCATATCTCTCTTAATACAAGAAAGGATTTTGCTTGCTTTGGAAACCGCAGCTTGGCATTGCATGCCATTATTAAGTTTATGATCTACCAAAACCCCAAGATCCTTCTCCACAATGGATTCCCCCAGTTGTACTCCCCCTAGTATGTACGATGTATGCATATTCTTAGCCCCAAATGCATAACATTACATTTATCAATATTAAACCTCACTTGCCACATAGTCGCCCAAGTATACTCACTTTTGTGAGATACTGTATATTCTGTGTAAGTTAATAATAAAGTGAAATCCAGTTTGCACCTAAGCTAGTGTTGTCTAGTCCTTGGGTGAAATGCTCAGTGATAATACCTGGTTCCTGGTTGTGGAGTGGAGGAAGCTATATGGTGATGGAGACACCCAAGCTAGGTGCTGGAAGGTCCGTCACACTCTTCACTTGCAGTTAGTCACTATCCTTTTTCTACAGATGCTTCAATGCACTGATACTATGGGTGTTCTGTCCACCTCGTCCTTTTATTGTGGGGGAGCTGGCTTATCCAAAAAGACCCCTATACACTCTAAGTCTGCATGGTTCAAAGGCCCAGCAGTGCATTATGATTAAAAAAACATTGAAAATCCAGCTATAAATTCATCAGGTGTGCAAATCTCAAATCCTAATGATTTGCAGTGAACCCCTGATAGCAGGAAATTGGAACCTCATCTCATCTCTAGCCATATTATGTGTAAAGAAAAACACCTCGTCAGCTTGCATTTTTTTATTTCTATTGCATGTTGTAGATCAGTGACCATAACTGGCTGTATAGCTCTGATGCAGCTTTGAATGTTTGCCCCATCATATCTTGGCTAAAGTATGCTAGGTACACAATTGGCCAGCTTGAGCACGTAATGCAATATACAGTATGCTACTGTTTTTGTGCAGCAATTGTTATAAGTGTGTCAATATGTATACCAATGTACAGAAGGTTAATTGGGAATCTTATTGATGAAGAGCAACTCTGGTGGCAGCATTTAGAATGTAGTGTACAAATCCTGATTATGGTGCATGCCCAAAAGGAGCTGTCCACCATAGGAAAAAAATGAACAGCTGCACATTGCTGAAGTCACCATATCAAGAATCTTTATTCCATAGATAAGCAATAGATCAGATATGAGAGCAGGGGGTTTAGGGGACATGGGGCAAAGGGTAGAGGGGAGGGGAGGGTTAAGGGGAAAGGACTAAGGGACATAGGGAAAGGGAGAAGGGAGGTGGGGAAGGGGGGGGGGGGAGAAAATGGAAAGTGGTGAAAAAAAAGGACAAAAAGAATAGAAAGAAAAATATCACTCATAAAAATGTGTTACATCCCATTCAATGTCCACCCATCTGGGAATCCTGTTGCCCATATTGAAGATCCAAAAGACCTTTCTCCTATTTAGGAAGAATAAACAACCCCCACTCTTTCCCACTCTCAATTTTTATAACTTAAAATGAATGACACAATCAAATAATAGAAAATGTCCCCTTATAACCCCCTTCCTTTCCCTGTGTCACCTAACCATCATGTCCAAACACATAGGAGTGTGAGAAAGAGGTTATAACTATAAGTAAATTATCAAATATGGCTAGGTATCTGCCAGCCCATACTTAACAACACGTGGACCTGGCAATGTGTTGCACTAAGTCCTGCAATGTGGGAGGCAAGTAGAGTGTGTATTTGTTCCCCCTTTCCAGAAGTGTTGGTGGCTTGACTATGGTAAGACAGATGCCAAGTCCACCTTACCACTAATACTCCCCTTACTTGTTACTCAATAGAAAAATAACTCAAGACACGTTTTTGGAATAAAATTGGCCATACCGGCCATTTATAAACAATAACCAAAACACATTTTGTTTACAAAAATAATCAACTCACAGATATATATAGAACCAGGTTGCTAATCTTTGAAGGCACTAAAAGACCCAAAATCGATTTGGTATCTGTGTGGCCATTCAAGGTCCCCAGCCGCAACGCACCGACTCAGGGACGTTCCGAAACTCTCCACCTTCCAACGCAGATACCCATTTGCCAAATGCACAGTCAAACCTTGGTTAACTGGCATCTTACCGAGAACCCCATACCATAGATGGTTCCCCACTATGACATATCGCCACTGATTTAGAAGGCCTCCAGAGATCCCAACCACCAAGTTTGCACAGTTAAACCTTGGTTAACTGGCATCTTACCGAGAACCCCATACCATAGATGGTTCCCCACTATGACATATCGCCACTGATTTAGAAGGCCTCCAGAGATCCCAACCACCAAGAAACTGCACATTCCTTGCATGACATCCATTCCGAAAAAAGGGGGTGGGAGGGTGGGAAGCTGTTCCTTCGTCCGATGACCTCCGACTGACCGGCAAACTCTTGACCCCTCTCTACCCCAGTCCGGAAACCCCTCCTATACCACCAATGCAAATAAACTGAACATAAACAATTTGAACCCTTCATATCCTACTTGCCCTGCTACCCTGTCATGACAGCCCTACGCTTATTTTATTTATTTTTTATTTTTTTGCTTCGGGCTTATATTTTGCAGGGCTGAAGCAAACATCTTACTTAGTGTGTACACATTGAGTACGGGCAGATATAAATAGGATCAGAGGGCTAGTGTACAGCCTAAGGGCTAGGGACATTTGTGCTTTGTTTCTGACTTTAGTTTGTGAAGCAAAGAAAAAGGGCAAAGAACGCAGTGTTTGAAGTTTGAATTAGAAATTCTGTACACTGTACATTCAAACATACCTTGTTCTTATGCCGTATTGATCTCAAATCATCCCAGCTCTTGCCTGCAATGCCTGGAACTGTGGTTAAAACAACACTAAATTGTGTGACAATAATGAGGTTAATTAGCCCCAGTGTGGAGAAACTGGGGAAATCATATTGAATACAGAATCACCCTTATTTCTCCAAAATTAACAGGTCAGTGATGAAACGGTCAGATTTAAATCTGATGTCTAGAGTGAACAGCCAAAGATGGTGAGACCACATTGACTCAAGCGGAGACTATAATAACTTAAGCCACAGGCCAGATTAAAACAGCCTTAAAAGAAAAAGTAAGCCGGCTTAAAATACATAGCAGAGGTAACATAAATCCTATTAATTCATTCCAAGTTATAAGCAAAGCAGGATCATCAACAAATATATCAGAGCATGTTTCACCAGTGTTCTGCAAGGCAGTTTCTGGAGGTGAATCGCACAAGTGGAGTGGTTGTCTTGCATGGCAACGTCACTATCTACCAACTCCACTGGCAAACGATCCTCCTCCAGCAACTGTCCTGACACCAACCCTTTACTTTTGAGCTCTCTGAAAGCTCTCCCAGATACCACTTTACCGGAAGTACCCCAGCAGCATACCCAAGTGCACCTTTTAACAAGAGTAACAAACTCAGGAATACATCATTGCTTTCTTGCTTTTCTTTGGGCTGTACTGCCTGCCATCCAGTGCTCCACCTAGTGGTACTCTGCAGTACCAGACCATCGGACTGTGGAAAAGACGCATGGGTATCACATGGCTGTACATCCCAGCATTCAAGCAACTCCCTGAGTGTTATGGTTACAAACCAGGCCTTTGATTCAAACCCCAAGTCTGACCTGGAGACTTCCATGACACTGGGAATGCAGAGAGGTTCACATGATGCGATTTGAGAAGTTGCACGGCTTGACAGAAGCTCCTTCCAGCCGGAGGTAAGCACAGCCTGGTGCTTTACCAGAGCGCTGCCAGATGCTGGAGTTATAACCAACTCCTTAGGCTCAGCAACAGTGATCTGCTCCAGAACATCACCAGTGACATCACATTGACACTCCATATCAGCCTTACTTTTGGGAGTCACTGACAATCTCTGCTGTGTGTTTGCCCTTGTCTGGTCCTCTCTCTTGGGGGTTAACCTTTGCACCAGCCATCACACTTTCAGTTATAGGCTGTTCTGCAACTCCCCCTGCTGGCACAGCAGAGACAGTGTCCAACCACACATTTAGCCCCAGAATTTCCATCTAGCATTGCACTTATTTTCTTGGCCATTGCATTGCTCTGTAGTACTAAATCCGTCCAATGAGGTCTGGACAGACATAGAGGCTCCACAGCATCTGGGACCCTGCACTTGTCAATACCACCATTCTCAATAATATTATTGTAAGCATCATCGGTAGAGTTGAGCGAACCCGAACTTTGGGGTGTCCGTGACCCGGACCCGAACCCGAACCTGGACATTTGAAAAAAGTTTGGGTTCGGGTTCTGGGTTCAGGTATTTGATCACGCATGTTGAATAACTGCAGGGCAGCCAATCAACAAGCGTTTCATTGGTTTGCCCTTAGAAGCCATCACAGCCATGCCTACTAATGGCATGGCTGTGAATGGCCAGTGCATCATGTGACCCAGCCTCTGTATAAGCTGGAGTCACGTAGTGCTGCATGTCACATGCTCTCAGGCTAGTCTAGGGAGAGGATGCTGCCGGTGCTGTGAGGGACAGATTGCAGATATAATAACATCTCCTACTCCTATAGGGTCAGGTTCCTGCTGTTGCTGTAAGGGACAGATTATTGTTCTAAAATCATCGCCTACTCCTATAGGGTCAGGTTCCTGCTGTTGCTGTAAGGGACAGATTATTGTTCTAAAATCATTGCCTACTCCTATAGGGTCAGGTTCCTGCTGTTGCTGTAAGGAAAAGATTATTGTTCTATAATCATCTCCTAGTTCTAAATTTTTAGTTTTTTTATTTGATTTTAAGTTATTTTCCCTATCCCCATTTTTTGTAGGGCACTTGTCCTACTCTTACCCCCATTTTACTTCCTTTTGCAGCCCTCTAGCACTTGCCAGGACTTTTTTACAGCCATTTTTGTGCCGAAAAGTTTGGGTCCCCATTGACTTCAACCGAACCCAAACTTTTTTGCGATGTTCGGCCTGACCCGTCGAGCCCGAACATCCAGGTGTCCGCTCAACTCTATTCTTAATCTATTCTTAATCTCTGTTATAAAATTTTGCAAATTAGTAATTTTTCTTCATAAATTCTTGCCAAAATGTATACTGCTACATATCTTTAGTAAAAATAACCCAAATCTGTGTATATTATTTGGCCTTTGTGTAAGTTATAGAGTCTACAAGCTATGGTGGCAATCAGTGAAAATTGATCACACCTGATCACACCCGATGTACTGACGGCCTATCTCATTTCTTGAGACCCTAACAAGCCAGGAAAGTACAAATATCCCTCAAATGACCCCTTTTTGGAAACTAGACATTCCAAGGTATTTAGTAAGTTGCATGGTTGGTTTTTTGATGTTGTAATTTTTTCCCACAATTCTTTGCAATATTAAGATTTTTTTTTCCACAAAATGGTCATGTTAACAGGTTATTTCTCTCAAATGGCATGTGCATACCACAAATTACACACCAAAATACATTCTGCTATTCCTCCTGAGTATGGTGATACCACATGTGTGAGACTTTTATACAGCCTGGCCCAACTTTGAAGTAGCACCTATAGACATTCTAGGAGCATAAATTACACATCTCATTTCTCAACCACCTATTACACTTTTGAAGGCCCTGGAGCACCAGGACAATGGAAACACCCACAAAATGACCCCATTTTGGAAAGCCAACACCCCAACGTATAATCTATGAAGCATAATCAGTATTTTGAATGGTTCATTTTTTTCCAGAAGTTTTTGGAAAATGTGGAAAAAAAATGGAAACGCATTTTTTTTACACAAAGTTGTCTATTTATAAGATATTTCCAACACATAGCATGTACATATCAAAAATGACACCCCAAAATATATTCTGCTACCCCACCTGAGTATGGCAATACTACATGTGTGAGACTTTTATACAACCAGTCCACATACAGAGGCCCAACATTGAAGTAGCACCGTCAGGCGTTCTAGGAGCATTAATTACACATCTCATTTCTCAACCACCTATTACACTTTTGAAGGCCCCTGGAGCACCAGGACAATAGAAACACCCACAAAATGACTCCATTTTGGAAACTAAACACTCCAACGTATAATCTATGAGGCCTAATGAGTCTTTTGAACATGTAATTTTTTTCCACAAGTACTTATAAAATGTGGAAAGAAAATGAAAACACTTTTTTTTACACAAAGTTGTCCATTTATAAGATATTTCTAACACATAGCATGTACTTAGCAAAAATGACACCCAAAATACATTCTGCTACTCCTCCTGACTATGGCGATACCACATGTGTGAGACTTTTACACAGCATGGCCACATACAGATGTCCAACATCAAAGGAGCACCATCAGGTGTTCTAGGAACATAAATTACGCATTTAATTTCCTGACAACCTATCGCAATTTTGAAGGCCCTTCATATTTCTAACACATAGCATATACATACCAAGAATTACACCCCAAAATACCTTCTGCTGAGCAAAGGGTAAGCAAAAGATTACCTGTGGTTTTGGTAGTGCAGTTGTCCACAGGAGGAAAGCCCTGATCCAGGCAGGCATAGACTTGGTCAGGGAACTGTCCAGGCAGCAGGCAGGAATATTGTCCATAGTCAGTACAGGCAGGAATACTGTTCATATACAGTCCAGAGTCAGTGCAGGTAGAGATATTGCCAGCAGTGCCAAAATATTGGTCCTGGTAGTAGGCAGGAACATGGTCCATAGTACAGGTAGCAGGCCAGGAAAGAATGGAGACAGGGGTAGAGGCTTCTCCCACCCAAATCGCTTTAAAGCCTCCGAGTCTCCAGACCCTAATATGGGAATGAGAAAACCAAATAATTAGTTTTCTTCATCCAGAAAAATCATTCTGGAGCCCCTCACATATGTGAGACCCCTGTGTTTATGAATCCCACTACTACAGTATCAGGGTAAAAGATCAGTCCAAGAGGCAGGCAAAAAAACGTGATCAATAAACAGTCCAGGGTCAGTTCCAAAGCAGGCAGAGGTATGTTTAGCATTAAGCAGAAGCATTGTCGTATAACAGGCCAGGGTCAGTTCCAGAGCAGGCAGAGGTATAATTAGCGTTAGTCATAAGCGTTGTCATATAACAGGCCAGGGTCAGTTCTGGAGTAGGCAGAGGTATATTTAGTGTTAGGCAGAAGCATTGTCGTATAACAGGCCAGGGTCAGTCCCGGAGAAGGCAGCGGTATGTACATTGCAGTGGCATAGGGGGTGTGGAGGAAATTGACAGGAAATGAGAATTACCATACTTCACTAATAATGTACACAAGTATGGTAACAACGGAAACATTCGCCTATACAGAGGCCTGGTTGGGAAGGACATTGTGGACAATAATATATGGTGTCTTTTCTAGCTCCTCTTCTGGAGCACACCCGGCATTTCTTCTGCCGTTTTCGGCCTTTTTCATGGGGGGAGTCTCTCAGGAAAATGGCGTTCACTGAGTCTGCTCACTGCATCCGAGCGAATGCTTTCTGGTGGGCCTTCAGGATACAAAAGGGTGGTGATGACTTCTTTTTGGTAACGAAGATAAGATACGGGGCTCTGGGTAGATTTACGGTAAATAACATAACTGTTGTACATGGCCAAACTGAAAAAATAAATGGAGACTTTTTTTATACCAATAGCGACTTTTTCTGGTGGGAAGATAGGGTTGAATTATTTGATCATTAAAATCGACTCCCCCCATGTACAAATTGTAGTCGTGCATACATGCTGGTTGCTGGATTGGGCCATTTCTTCGTTGGATTTCCACGTAGGTGTTGTTATGGATAGATGTGAGCATGTGGACATTTCATTTATCCCTCCTCCCCTTTTCGTAATCTTTCAGTAACAAGCCTTTGTGGGAAGCCCTTCCTATTGGCTCTCACTGTTCAACATGCTGGAGTGCTCCTTAGGTGAAGATTGCAGAAGAGGGGCAAGCTTGTATAAAATGTATCCACATAAAGGTGGTAACCCTTTCCAAGAAGTGGATATATAAGCTCCCATACAACTTTTCTGCTGGCTCCCATGTACTCTGGGCATTCAGGGGGATGCAGTGTCCTTCCCTTCGTACACCAGGAAGCTGTAGATGTACCCCGTGGCTCAGTCACACAGCTTGTATAATTTAACCCCATATCGGGACCTTTTGCTGGGGATAAACTGCCTGAAGCCAAGCCTGCCTGTGAAATGAACAAGTGATTCATCCATGGAGATGTTTTGGTCTGGGGTAAATAATTGGAAGAATTTCTCAGAGAAAAAAATTAGGAGTGGCCGAATTTTAAATAATTTATCAAATGATGGGTCATTTCGGGGAGGGCACTGGGAGTTATCATTGTAGTGGAGGAACCGCATAATCATCAGGTATCTTGATCTTGGCATAATCGATGAATGGATGGGCATGTGGTGGATTGGGTGGGTAGACCAATAAGAATATAATTCATTTTTTTTTATTATTCCCATGTTTAAAGTTAGGCCTAAAAATGTTTTAAATTCTTCTACTGTCAATTTTCGCCACTCATAGAGACGGGCGTAGCTTGAGCGGGGGTTGCTTGTTATATACTGTTGTGCATAGAGGTTGCACTGTGCCACGATGGAAGATAATAGGTCTTGGGTAAAAATTAAATTTAAAAAATCAATAAAGGCAAAATTCTCTGTGTTCACCTGGACACCTGGCTGGGTGGTGAAAGGTGGGACGTTTGCTGCTTCTGAATTTGGAGGAAGCCACAGAGGGTTTTCAAGGGCATAGGGAAGGCCGGCATGGGTTCTAATCCTTTGGGGCTGAGATGACACCCTGCTAGTGCTTGGCCTTTGTTGCACTGGTATATCATTTCTTGTGGCTGGCACTGCGCCACTGGTGGATGGAACTGAGCTGCTGGTTGATGCCACTGCATTTCTGGTGGATGGCACTAAGCTGCTGGTTGATGCCACTGTGCTACTTGTGGTAGCTTGCTGCTCCATGCCAGAACGCCTTCGCTTCATTGGCACGCTTTCCTCTTCCTCTGATTCTGTTTGAGACCCACTGCTTACAAAGGGTTCAAATTCTGAACCAGAATCAGACTCAGAGAGCTCCCCGCTGCTCTCATCGGTCAAACTAAGAATATGATAGGCCTCCTCAGTGGAAAACATTTTTCTTGCCATATTGGTAACTGTAGGCTGTGTTGACAAACTGGTGTAGTAGGTACACTCGGACAGTTATGGCTGCACTAATGGGTGCTGATGAGGCTGTTCTAATGAGGCTGCACTGCTGGGTGGTGAAGAGGCTGCACTGATGGGTTCTGATGAGGGTGCATTGATAGGTGCTGATGAGGTTGCACTGAGGTACACTAATGCACCACACTGATGATGCACTTATTAGCTGGCACTGATGTGCACTGATAAGGCGGCACTGACAGATGCTGATGAGTATCCACTGATATGGGCAGGGGTGAGTGCTGTAGTAGCACTGATGAGCGATGTAGTGGCACGGATGAGCGCTGTAGTGGCACTTAAGAGCAATGTAAACCGGGTTTTCCCACACACTTTGAAGATGATTTTAGAATACTAATATGGCCTCATGCGGCTGAAACAGGGTTTTCCCACACACTTTGAAGATGATTTTAGAACACTAATATGGCTTCATGCGGCTGAAACATGGTTTTCCGACACACTTTGAAGATGATTTTAGAACACTAATATGGCTCTATGCCCCTGCAATAGGCTTTTCCCACACACTTTGAAGATGATTTTAGAACAATAATCTTTCCCTTAAAGCAACAGCTGGAACCTTTCCCTGTACAACTTGATGATCATTTTAGAACAATAATCTTTCCCTCTGATGGGTTGGTGACAGGTACTCGGGTACTCTTATGGGATGGTGACAGGTACTCGGGTACTCTGATGGGCAGTGACAGGTACTCAGGTACTCTGATGGGCAGTGACAGGTACTCAGGTACTCTGATGGGATTGTGACAGGTACTGGGGTACTCTGATGGGATTGTGACAGGTACTCGGGTACTCAGATGGGATGGTGACAGGTACTTGGGTACTCAGATGGGCAGGTGACAGGTACTCTGGTACGCTGATGGTCTGGTAACAGGTACTCGGGTACGCTGATGGTCTGGTAACAGGTACTCGGGTACTCTAATGGGCAGTTGACATGTACTCAGGTACTTTTCTGGGCTGGTGACAGCTACTCAGGTTCTCTTATGTGCAGGTGACAGGTACTTGGGTACTCAGATGGGCTGGTGACAGATACTCGGGTACTCTGATGGTCTGGTGACAGGTACTCCTGTACTCAGGTGGTCTGGTGACAGGTACTCGAATACTCTGATGGGTTGGTGACAGGTACTCGGGTACTCAGAAGGGATGGTGACAGGTACTCGGGTACTCAGATGGGCAGGTGACAGGTACTCGGGTACTCTGATGGGCAGGTGACAGGTACTTGGGTACTCTGATGGGTTGGTGACAGGTACTCTGGTACTCTGATGGGATAGGGACAGGTATTTGGGTACTCTGATGGGATGGTGACAGATACTCGGATACTCTGATGTTCTGGTGACAGGTACTCGGGTACTTTGATGGGTTGGTGACAGGTACTCGGGTACTCAAATGGGCAGTGACAGGTACTCGGGTACTCTGATGGGTTGGTGACACGTACTCGGGTACTCTGATGGGATGGTGACAGGTACTCAGGTACTCAGATGGGCAGGTGACAGGTACTCTGGTATGCTGATGATCTGGTAACAGGTATTTGGGTACGCTGATGGTCTGGTAACAGGTACTCGGGTACTCTAATGGGCAGGTGACAGGTACTCAGGTATTTTGCTGGGCTGGTGACAGGTACTCAGGTTCTCTTGTGTGCTGGTGACAGGTACTCGGGTACTCTGATGGGCTGATTACAGGTACTTGGGTACTCAGATGGGCTGGTGACAGATACTCGGGTACTCTGATGGTCTGGTGACAGGTACTCCTGTACTCAGATGGTCTGGTGACAGGTACTCGGGTGCTCTGATGGGTTGGTGACATTTACTCGGGTACTCTGATGGGCAGTGACAGGTACTCAGGTACTCTGATGGGATTGTGACAGGTACTCGGGTACTCAGATGGGATGGTGACAGGTACTTGGGTACTCATATGGGCAGGTGACAGGTACTCTGGTACGCTGATGGTCTGGTAACAGGTACTCGGGTACTCTAATGGGCAGTTGACATGTACTCAGGTACTTTTCTGGGCTGGTGACAGCTACTCAGGTTCTCTTATGTGCAGGTAGACAGTGGTAGGGTAGTCTCATGGGTTTATGGACAGTGGTAGGGTAGTCTCATGGTCTCATGGACAGTGGTTGGGTAGTCTCATGGGTTCATGGACAGTGGACGGGTAGTCTCATGGGCTCATAGACAGCGGTCGGGTAGACTCATGGGTTCATGGACAGTGGACGTGTATTCTCTTGGACTCATCGACAGTGGTCGGGTCTTTTCATGGACTCATGTACAGTTGACGGGTAATCTCATGGGCTCATGGACAATGGTCTGGTAGTCGCATGGTCTCATGGACAGTGGACGGGTATACTCATGGGTTCATGGACAGTGGT
>BLSH010557547.1:84448-100485 GCA_018402905.1 Glandirana rugosa | reverse complement strand
TATAACCGGGACTAATTGAACATCTGTTCTGCAAACATCTGTAAAGTCTGTGCGTCACTATAAATATAACCGGGACTAACTGAACATCTGTTCTGCAAACATCTGTAAAGTCTGTGTGTCACTTTAAATATAACCGGGACTAACTGAACTTCTGTTCTGCAAACATCTGTAAAGTCTGTGTGTCACTTTAAATATAACCGGGACTAACTAAACATCTGTTCTGCAAACATCTGTAAAGTCTGTGTGTCACTTTAAATATAACCGGGACTAACTGAACATCTGTTCTGCAAACATCTGGAATGTGTGTGTGAAACTACAGCATAGAGAAGAACAGGGATATGGTTTCGCTCTGCTATAGTTTCAAACACAGTTTGCAGATGTTTGCAGAACAGTGATATGATATCACTGTTCTGCAAACATCTGGAATGTGTGTGTGAAACTACAGCATAGAGAAGAACAGGTATATGGTTTCGCTTGCTATAGTTTCAAACACAGTTTGCAGATGTTTGCAGAACAGTGATATGATATCACTGTTCTGCAAACATCTGGAATGTGTGTGTGAAACTACAGCATAGAGAAGAACATGTACTGGCACGGATGAGCGCTGTAGTGGCACGGATGAGCACTGTAGTGGCACAGATGAGCGCTGTAGTGGCACGGACGCGCGCTGTAGTTACACGGATGAGCGCTGTAGTGGCATGGATGAGCACTGTAGTGGCACTGATGTGACACTGATGAGCACTGTGGTAGCACTGATGAGAGCTGTAGTGGCACTGATTACTGTAGGTGCCCTGATGGCACAGATGAGCACTGTAGTGGCACTGGGTGCTGTAGTGGCACAGATGAGCACTGACGTGGGAATGAAGTAGCACTGATGAATGATGTAGTGGCAGTGATGATGAGCACTGTATTGGCACTGATGAGCACTGTAGTGGCACTGATGAGCACTGTAGTGGCACTGGGTGCTGTAGTGGCACAGATGAGCACTGACGTGGCACTAATGAGCACTGTAGTGGCAATGGGCGCTGTAGTGGCACAGATGAGCACTGATGTGGCACTAATGAGCACTGTAGTGGCACTGGGTGCTGTAGTGGCACTGGGTGCTGTAGTGGCACAGATGAGCACTGACGTGGCACTGGTGGCACAGGTGGCACTGATGGGCACTGGTGGCACGATGTGGCACAGATGAGCACTTGATCACTGTAGGGTACCGATGATCACTGTAGGGCACAGTAGTGGCACTGATGGGTACTGTAGTAGCACTGATAGGTACTGTAGTGGCACAGGTGGCACTGATGGGTACTGTAGTGGCACAGGTGGCACTGATGAGTACTGTAGTGGCATAGATGACACTGCTGGGTACTTTAGTGGCACTGCTGGGTACTGTAGTGGCACTGGCTAGTACTTTTGGGGCACTATATGGCACTGCTGGGCACAGATATTTGATGGAGGTCACTCACCAAAGCCCTCCTCTCCTCACACTGTATCGGTGTGAGGAGAGAAGAGAACAGGACCTCTTCATGACCTCTTTTTGTTTACATTGTGATCGCTCCCTCATTGGAGGGAGCTATCACGTGGTAAAGGGCCGTTGCTATGGGCCCTTTACCGCGATCTGTGCTGCGCTCGGTCCCGTGAACCCGGCGAGCAGGGAGGCTTCCGTGCGCGCGCCCTAGGGGGTGCGCAGGAGCAAGATTCTGCGAGGACGTTCATGGACGTCCTCCCAGAATAACCCGACCACGCTGTGGACGTCCTTTGTCTATAGCGAGGTCGGGAAGTGGTTAAGCAATGATGGAGAGAAAGGGGCCCACTGGCATTAGTGCCAATACGATACAGTCCCTTCTTTACCCACCACTTGAAGGCTGCCATGTTTAAACATGGGGGGAAGAGTGGATTATGGAAAAGGTGGGATAGGGGAAGCCAGGGAAATGTCAATTTGCTCATTTTACGCAGGGAGTCGCATAAAGCTATAGAGTATGAGAGTGTAGGAGACAGAATGGCCGGTTTGGATTTGGGGGGCTCCAGATCAAAAAGTCTATAGTGTTATTGGGGATGGATTGTCTCTTCATAGTTACCCAATCTGCCTTGGCCCCAGGGATGTAAATAGTGGAGATCTGGGTCAGTTGGGCCGCTTGGTAATCGTACCATAGGTTGGGAAGTGCCTTGGATTTAGGTCGACAAAGAGTATGTTTAGAGAAGCGATGGCCAGATTCCCCCCATATGAACCGGATGACCAACCTGGTCAGTTGGCTTTTCAACACAGGGATAGGGAGTAAGCGAAATAGGTATAAAATGTAGGTAGGAGTGTCATGTCTAGAGTAAGTTTCCTGAATAGAGGGGGATAGTTATGTTTGTATAGCAGGTCAACTGATGGGGTGAGGTGAATACCTAAGTATGGGATGGAGGTGGCCTACCAACTAAAGGAGAAGGGTTCCTTCAGGAGGTTTACCACCCTCTGCGGGGTTGACACATTTAGGGCTAATGTTTTGGCCATGTTGATATGAAGGCCTGAGACGTTGCCAAACTCTGTAAAGAGGTAGAATATGTCTGGGGTAGAGACCAGAGGGGAGGTTATAAAGAGAAGGATGTCGTCCACGAAAAGCGCACATTTATGAGAGAGTGGGCCGCAACGTACTCCATGCATGTCTGGGTTGTTCTGTATCCCTATTGCCTAGGTCTCAATCGCTAATGCAAATAATAGGGGGATAACGGGCACCCCTGTCTTGTTCCTCTTTCTATGGGGAAGGGATCAGAGTAGTGTCCGCATTATTTGATCTTGGCCACCGGTTGGGAGTAGAGTGATTTCAAAATGTTGAGGAAGTTGGGCCCAAATCCCCATTTCTCGATGACTGCAAAGAGAAATGGCCAAGAGACGGTGTCAAAGGCCTTTTGCAAATTTAGGGATAGCAGAAAGCCCTCTTGGGGAATCCCTCCATCCCAGCCAGATCTCATAAGAGAGATGATATCGTCTGACCCTCTTCACCTGGTCTGGTCCCTGCCTTCCTGGAATGAAACCCACCTGGTCTTTATGCACATAGGTCCCTATGAAGCAGGCTAGTCTGTTCGACAATAATTTAGTCATAATTTTCAGATCCATATTAATCAGAGATATAGGCCTGTAATTGCTGACTTCGCTAGGATCTTTTCCTGGTTTTGGAATAACTGAATTGAAGGCCAGGCTAGCGTTGGTGTCAATGGGGTTCCCATTCTTTAAGGAGTTAAAGAACCGGACCAGTTAAGGAGAGAGGGCATCTTGGAAAAATTTATAGTACAAGGAAGAGAATCCATCCGGTCCCAGGGCAGAGCCGTTGCATAAGTCTTTGATCACCTCCTTGACCTCGGTCTCAGAAAAAGGCGTGAAGGCACCAGCCGCAACCTCTCGTAAATGGTCCAGGCCAGGAGCAGGTCTCGCGGAGTGGCGGACGAGACCCTGCACTTCCAAGGAGGCCCCTTAGCTGCTCTGTCTGTTGGGGCTACGGGAGACTGGGAACCCCTTCTTCTTTGCTCCCTGCTGGGGTCCAAAAGGCCAGGACGGGACGGAGCTCCGGAATCAAGCTCCCATTTCAAATGCTCCGCACATGCGCACTCCAACCCTGACAGTATTTGTACCTTTTGTGGGCTGTCTCAGCCCACTACCAACTTGCATCTTACAGACATTGAACACAGCATTATTCCCCTCCCCACTGTACAGAGTACTGCACAGGGAAAAGTCACTCTCGAGCATTTTCAGTGGCTCCACTAACTGGGGTCACTCTCACATGACAATGGACATACTTGTAACCAGTCTTTTGCAGCAAGAAATCAGTGGTTCCAGCCAACATTTCATTAAAGACAGTCTTAGGGCTCTTTCACACGAGTGGATCTTTCAGGTCCGACTGTCAGTTTTTCAGGCAGACCCGAACGGACGCTCCATTGTCCTCTATATAGCGACGGATGTCAGCGGTGACATGTCCGCTGACACCCGATCCGATCCGCCAAAAACAGACGGATGGAAACCCTATTTTCCATCCGCCTGGTGGATCGGATCGGATGAACACGGACAGACGGTTTGTGTTCATCCGATCCTCTATAGAGCAGAATGGAGCTGTGACAGGTCAGTCCCTGCAGGCACAACTGGTACTTCCTCACTGTTGCTAGGGGTGACTGCAAACCTATTTGCGAAGGATCCTTGGCCTGCAGACAAAAAGTTTTCCTCCACAACATTGACTTTTGGTGTACCCCACAGCCAGGGACAAGACAAATAATCATGTCCCAATTTACCACATTCCAGGCATGGGATCTGGAGACTTCCTCCGTTTGATAAGGGAGATGGCATCCTCTCAGCTGGTCTTTGCTGGCTCTCCCAACCAACTTGGCTTTTCTTTCCGGGATGCGGTGTTGCTTTACGCTTGCCATAATCGTCTGTAGGTGATACCTTTGGCTTGCGATTCCTGGGACTGACATCACCGGCGTTGCTAGGGGCGACCACACTCCTCTCAAGCTGTTGCTCACTCCTGGAATTTTTCCAGCGTTCTTTATCCAGGATTGCGGCTTTATAGCTGTCATAGTGACCTTTGTTAGCAATCATCCCGCTGTAAACTTTTCTGTATTCTTCAGTAATAAGCGGCTATAGCAACTCTGAGCCACTGCGCGAACGTGGGTCACCTCTGCCTCCTTGTAGGTGTCGATGACCCGTCTCTCTCTCTCTCTCTCTCTTTCTTTCTCTCTCTCTCTCGTAGATTGGCAGGGGCTTAAAGTCATTGTAAAGTCTTGTTTTTTAAAAAAAAAATCAAAAATACAGTGCGCATGCACCGGCGTTCTTGTTGCCCACCAACAGCAACAGTAGGGGCCGGTACACCCTCCAGTGGTAGGCCCCGGACAGTGTAGGACCCCGGCTGGGCCCCCCCCTGAGGACCCGCGGGTCCGTACGGGCAGCGTGGGAGGCCCCGCTGGTCAAGGCTACTATGCAAGGCCACGGCTGCGGCCTACAGACATGCGGAGGCCACTGTGGGGGATACCCCCAGGGTTCCGCCTCAAGCAGAGCTGGCTGCCATCTGAGGTCACCTCGGCCTACGGTGAGGAGAGGGGACTGGGCTGTGGGGTGGGGTGGGTCAGAGGCTGCTGCCCACACCACACCTGGGGACCACAAGTATTACTGTAACAGCCTGCAATGCAGGGGAGCTCCCCTATACTGAGCCCTAGGATGCAGAGAGACTGAGATCCCCCTCAGAAGCTTTGCCCCCTGAGCAGGTCAGCAGGGGATCGGCTTTAGCTTTCAGGAAGCAGGGGTGGCCCGATCACCCCATCAATATTGCGGATCTTGCAGCCCTTCAGATTGGTCCCTGTTGGACTCCCTTTTGAAGGGGGTGGATAATTTCTGGGGGCCCTCTTCCAGTTGGGTACCCTCCCAGTCTCCTGCCTGCTCCCCCCGGCCCCTGGGCCCCATTAGACATACCATAACAGTCAGGGGCAGGGTCTCTCCCCCACTCATCCCACACAGCGGAGGCTACATTCTACGAGAATTAATCATGTATGCAGCTGCCATTAGATGGGGCTTATCTAAGCACCCGGGCTTCACGGATCAGCCCTCCCAAAAACTCTCCCGTGCCCTCTCGCATCCAACCTGACCACAAGGACATCATGGAGGATATGGAGGCTGGGGCAGAGAGGGGTTCGCAGATCCTCCCTAGTCCGGGACCTGCTGCCCCTGAAGCCACCAACCCCCTGGCTCCATCGCCGGCTTCTACTATTTCCCTCCTGGAGAGGACTCTGGAGGAGATGTTCGCCTCCCCAACTGGGAACTGGGCTCCTGTTCCGGACACAGTGGGAGTCTTGGGGTCCCCTGCTCCGACTTTGCATTCTGACTTAAGACTTATGATGAAAACCTTTTTCCAAAATGCTTTCCAAAGGCCTTGCCCAGGCGGCTTCCCAAATAATGTCCACCATCCAATCGGACCTCCAGAACCTAGGCTCTAGAATTGATGCCATAGAACAAAGGACAGTCCAAACAATAGCCAGAGCGAACCAAAACACAGCTCGTATCCAAGACCTCCAAGATCAGCTGGACACAGCCCTATCCAAAATTGAAGATCTCGAAAACCGCTCTCGCAGGTATAACTTTAGGATCTGAGGGCTCCCGAAATCCATTACTGAGGTGCAAAGCACAGTCCACTCCTTCATTAAAGAATTCATCTCCGATATACCGGACCACAGGTTGGAATTAGACAGGGCCCATCAGGCTCTCCAGGCCCCTCGCTCAGATGGTCTGCTCAGGGACATTGTGGTCAAACCACATTTTTACGCAGTCAAGAAGAAATCATGAAAATTACTAGGAACACTCCCCAGCTGTTGTTTCGTGGCCACCAGATTCAAGTGTTTGCAGACATTTCCCCGGCTACCATTCAAAAGAGGAGGGCCCTTAGGCCTTTGCTTGAAGTCCTAACACAAAAATCCATCAAATATTGGTGGCCCTTCCCATTTTGTCTTTCCTTTTCCCTTAAAGGCAAAAACTTTGGCTTCAGTTCTTTCCAGGAGGGTGAGCACCTACTGATTAAATTGGGACTGATCTTGTTGGATCCAGCCTTGGCCCTCCATGTGAAGTCCACGGGCTCCTCCAAGCGTCCCTTGCCTCAGAGTCCAATTCCTCCGGTTTGGCGAAACCAACAGTCTAAAAGGGCTAAGGACTCTCACCCCCCTGATTGGTGGACATCACTCCTGGGCCAATGCTCTTTGTTTGACTTTCTTGACCCATGTCAATTGTTCCTATCACCTATGTTGAGTCACTGCACTTTCACCTGATTATTTGTTTTTCACAGGTTGGACTTGGAGGACCCAAGGGTCCTACCGGTTATAAATGGTTCCATGTTTTACTTTTCAGAGTTCTTGTCCGGGTCTCGGGAAGGTTCTCCCCTTGGCGGGACGTGCTGGTCCGGTCGCCACTCCTTCTGGACCCGTCCTAGAAGCGGGTCTCCCCAGGAGGGTGGTGCCGGTCCCAGGGCGGCCTAGCCTCATTTTTAGGTGGTTCTTTCCTGACCTTTCAAATAAATAGGCAAAGTCTTGCATTTATTTTACCTTACATATTGAATGTGTTATATGTATTGTATTTTGTTACTTCTGAGATTCTGTCTTGTGGGAGGAGGTTGGGGGTATGCCGGGGGGGGCTGGCAGTCCCGGCCTTGTTGCGGTCATCCGGGGGGTGGGGGGATGTCCCACTTGGGGGCCCCCTTCCTCCCCGCACCCTCGTTCCCGGGCCCTCGCCTGCGGGGGAGGGGTTCGGGGTTTCTGATGATTGTGTTCTTAATATTGTTGTTTTGTCTGGTGGCAGGTGTTTACCCTCGTTTAGTAAGCACTGGGCTGTTGCAAGGACGGGGTGGTTGACACGCACCTCCCTCTGCTTCTGGAAGCCACGTTATGGCTCAACCCGGAGCAGATGTCACTCTGCTAGTTCGGCTGAGGTTTTGTGTGCACCTGGGGGGTGCAGGAGCCGGCTTTTTGGCTCCCTGGATGCGGAGGGGTTTGGTGGCCAAGGGCCAGCATCCCCTCCTACCTCGCTCTTTTTTGTATGTGGCCCGTTTCAGTTCTTTCTCTTCTTTCTCTCTCTTTTCTTCTCTCCAGGATCCAGGAAGGCTTCCCCTTGACGGCGCAAGAAATTTATGGCCTTTTGGGGAGGCTTCCCCAATATCGTCTCACTGCCGGGTTCGGGCGAGTGGTTCCACAATGAAACATATATCTCTCCCTTTCCACAATTCCCACCTCCCTTAAACAGCCCACCGTTCTAAAATTAGTGTCGACAATGTTCAGGGATTAAACTCCCCCTTGAAGCGTAGGAAGTACTTTCAATCCGGGACCCAGAAGGTAGATTTATTCTCCTGACAAGGGAGCTTAGAGGCCATACTTACACCTTTATTTCATATTACGCCCCAAACTAAGGTCAAGTGCAGTTTTTCCGGTCCATGTTGGGATCCCTTTCCCCCCAGTTTGAGGGCATAGTGATCCTGGGAGGGGACTCTAACACAGCCCTAGATCACATGTTAGATAAATCGGGACCTGCTCGAGCTCACTTACTTCAACCCCTGAGGAGGAGCTTGAACTTTGCCAGTCTCCTTTTTTCACTAGAGTTAGTAGATGTGTGGAGGGAACTTAACCCAAAAATGAAGGATTTTACTAATTTCTCTGCCCCTCATGGGACCCTGGCCAGGATCAACCACATTTTTTATGGGGGCTCCGTCGATCCCCCTGGTCTCCAAATCTTTCATAAGGAAATCTCCCCTGTCTGATCACTCTATGGTGGTCATACACGCTAAAACCCAGTCGACCAATGAGTCGATACCTCAATGGCGACTTAAGGAGTCTATTTTAAAGTGGTAGTAAACCCTCCTAACATTTTCAGCCAAGGAAGCTGCCATCTTGGCCTCTGTTTAATCTACAACTGCCATGATGCTGCACATGTGATCAGCAATGACACCAGCCATTGGATGGTTTGACAGTTTGGTTTAGAGCACAACCAATGGGAGTGTTACATTTCCGGCACGTGCCGGAGATGGAACTGGTTTTTAAACTCTTAAATGGATGTGTTTACTACCGCTTTAAATAACCCGGTTCACTTTACCTTGCTGGGGGAGGAACTTAAGGAATATTTCAAATTCAATGCAGGAGTGGAAATCTCACACATGACAGTGGGGGCAGCTCACAAAGCAGTAATCCTGGGTAAAATCATTCAGTTAGCGACCAAACTCAAGAAAGAACGACAAAGTGATCTGGTTAGGCGTGAGCAGGATTTCCTCAAACTAGCTAAGGCTCACAAGAAAAATCCTTCCCCCCAGTCCTGAGCTCAACTGGAAGCAAGTTGAGCTGCCCTTAACTTGGCCCTGACCACTCAAGCAGAGAACCAGATACAGTGGGGGAATGCCCATTTTTATCTTCAGAAGGACCGGATAGGACCTAAACTAGCCCCGAGACTTTCCCCTAAGTACCGATCATTTACATTCCCGAAGGTGAGGGACCCCTGGGGGACCTTACGCAAAATCCACAGAGGATCATGGCCTCGTTTCACAATTTTTACACTAATCTTTATAATTCGGAGATCCCAGTCCCCTCTGTCTCCCCTCACCACTTTTTAGATAATACCTCACTTCCTAAATTAGACAGGGATCATAATTTTACTTTAGAGGAACCGATCACGGAAGCTGAAATATTGGACGCTATCAAACACCTCAAAAAGGGCTCTGCTCCAGGACCAGGTTGGCTCTCTACAGGTTACTACAAACAGTTCAGGCCTATTCTGGCCCCCCATCTAGCGGACTTTTTCAACTCCCTACAGAGGGGTATGATTATTTCTGGCGAGCTCAATACGGCCAATATTTCAGTTATTCCTAAACCCGGTAAGGACACCTCGGAAGTAAGTAACTATAGGCCTATATCCTTAATCAACAATGACTTAAAAATTCTAACTAAAATCCTGGCAAACAGACTGTCCTATTTTATAGGGAAATATATCCACGGGGACCAAGTGGGATTTATCCCAGGGAGGCAGGGACCCAATCAAATTCGCAGAGCAGTGGACCTCATTTCGCTCCTCAGATCGGGGTGGGATGGCGGGCCGCCTCAAGAGGGGTTTCTACTCTCCAGGGATCTACAAAAAGCTTTCAACACAGTTGAATGGCCCTATTTGTTTGAGGTCCTAGGATGTTGGGGCTTTGGCAGATCCTCAAACCGTTATACTCCAACCCCAGTGCGCGAAATTGCAAAACTACTTCTCCGATCCGCTATCGATCCACAGTCCACAGGGGCACTAGACAGGGGTGCCCGCTATCCCCGTTAATCTTTGCCATCGCTATAGAGCCCCTGGCGATTGCAATCAGGGATCACCCTGATATTCGGGGGGTGATATGTGGTTCGCACACACACAAGTGTGCCCTCTTTGCTGATGACCTGCTCCTTTTTATCACTTCTCCCTTAGATTCGGTCCAAAATATCGTCCAGCTTCTAGATGATTTCGGTAGGGCCTCGGGTTTGAGAGTTAATATATCTAAATCTGTGGCCCTCAATGTGAACGACCCTGAAAGGACTGTTCAACAAATTAAGGACCTCTATCATTTTCCTTGGAGCTTGTTTCAGATCCTGTACTTGTGCCCAGTATCAACCTTTTATATAAGATTAATTACCCCCCTTTACTTAAACACCTATAGGAGGATTTCGCCTCCTGGGGGAAATTGGGTATCTCCTGGTTAGGGAGGATTTATTTGGTAAAGATGACCCTCTTGCTGAGGATCCTTTACCTGTTCAGGTCCCTTCCCATCCCTATCGTTAAGTCACATTTGCTTAAATTCCAAGCCCTAATCAAAAAGTTCATATGGGGGGACAAGGGCTTTAGGTGTCCTTCTTGCAGAAGTCCTTTTGAGGCGTCGCAATCAAGGGGGTCTGGGACTCCCAAACCTGTGGAGATACTACCAGGCAGCCCAAATGGCTCCAATAGACCAGACTGGGTTGGGTCCCTCTGTTTTTTCGTTTTTTCATTAGTATTATACACAGTGGTGTTCTAACGGCTAGTCCGGCCCCAAGAAAGTTATGGGTCCTTATTGTGTAAAGTTGAAATGACGGGGGTTGTCCCTAGGGTGGGTGTCCTGGGAGTGGGTGCGGGTCCCCCCCTCTGGGTTCAGCTTGTTCCCGGATGGGGCATCTGGGGGGGTGGGCTTGCCCCGAGATTCTCACACTGTACACTTGCTGTATGATATTACGACTGCCCTCGCACATGACAATTGCTTGTAATCTTATTGTTATTCGCAGTAAGGCCCTCCTTATTTCTGAAAACTCAATAAAATATTTTAATAGAAAATTAAAAATAGCAAAGATGTTATTCTTACCTGCTCTGTTGCAGTGCAATTGCACAGAGCAGCCTGGATCCTTCTCTTCTTGGGTCACTCATGAGTGATTGGGTGATCCTGGCCCCTCCCTCCTGTTGAGTGTCCCCACAGCAAGCTCCCTGTGTCCATTCAGACACAAAGCCGTTGCCGGCTCCCCCAATGAGGAGGGAGAGTCCCGGACAGCCGCGTCTCTTGTGCAACATCGCTATTCAGACACGGAGCTGCGACCCCTTTCTCTTCTCATTGGCTGACTGAGTTTGACAGCATCAGGAGCCAATGGCACCGTGCTGCTGTCTCAGCCAATGAGGGAGGGAGTCCCGGACAGCCAAGACATTCCTACAACATTGCTGGAGCTAGAGGGACCTCAGGTAAGTATTAGTGGGGCTGTGGGGAATGGCTGCACACACAAGGCTTTTTATCTTAGAATAAGATAGAATGAATTAAGATAAAAAACTCCTGCATTTACAACCACTTTAAATAGCCAACGGCTGTCCATAAATCCACAGCCTGCCACTTTTCACCAAAAAGCATTGGCTGCGCCACTTGAATCTTCTGTCCACAGGTGGCTGCAAAAAACAGCAAAATTGGTAGCCAACAGCCCCAACACTCATCCCAAGGAGGGCTTTGTTTTTACTACAGCCCACTCTATTCTGTTTGATCAAATGTTGGTTGTCAAATTATAAAAAAAAACTAACAAAAAAAAACAATAATCTCCTGCGCTCAGAGAACCTCTATCAGATGGTACACAGTATTGCAGGAGCACTTAGTTCAATATAAAGTCTCAATGAGAATGGTAGTATTCAGCACATACTAGTCTTGCTGCCCTCTTCAGGATCATGGGAATCCAAATGTACTAGAGAGAAAACACAAACAAGAGGGGCACACTTTTTAATCGTATGGCACGAGGTCGGTGCGCCCCTCTTGTTTATGTTTTCTCTCCGGTTGTCAAATTATAAAACCTGTATTTGGAAATATAATTATCATTAGAAAAGCTGGCATTAAGGATGTGTCTGCTGACACATCTTTAGCACACCCCTCAGACTCTTGCATTGGATATGTTAATTATGTAAATGCCCTCTTCAGGGATGTGAAAAGATGGCTGCATCTGTCAGAAGTGACTCTGGTCTCTATCTAAACTAGGCGAGAATGCTAAGAAGTGACAAAGAAAAGGAGAGAAAGTCAGACTATATAGGCCAAATGTGTAGTATATATAAAATACATTTGAAAATGCCAGGGTTGCCACGTCCATAGATTTATGTCTAGGACAGTGGCAACCCTGGTATTTTCAAATATGGAAGATGTTCATTCTTCCTGTGGGTACTGGAGAGTTCTTCCTTCAGATTAGATCAGATGGTAGGATATTAGAGGTTAGACATCATATTACATGTCAAACGCGTGGTGTGATCTATATGATGTTTTTCCCATGTGGTGCATTTTACGTGGGCAAGACTATTAGACTGTACTGGAAGAGAATCTCTGATTATATCTCTTATATCAGAAATGGCTTACTAAACACACCCTATTGGGGGTCATGTTGGTCTACGACATAACTATGATGAGTTCTTAATAAAATTTGCCATTCTAGAAAAAGTCTTTGAAGATCCATGAGGAGAGATTTGAATAAGAAGTTTCTATGTAAGGAGGCCAGATGGATTTAGAACCTTAAAACCACTATCCCCCAGGACTTAATGGCATGCTGCTCTTCAAACAATTTCTCTGAGGCTCCACATGGTTTGAGTCATTATCCTGTACCTCGGACTGACATTTGATGATACACATATCTAACGTATATTGAGATAGTTGCAGGATTGTCAATATTGTCATGCTAGGGTATATTTATACTCAGCATTCAGTGCACTTCTGTGGTTCTATGTGTGGGCATTTGGCTGTCATCTGGAGTAATGCCTGTCAGATTGAACTGTTGCTGCTTGATCGCGGCTCTGCCCACTTCCACATTGCGCTCAGCCCCTCCCTTCCACTGTTCCCCTGGGCACTGCATGGGCGAGTGCATTGTTTAAGCTGGCTTGGATTGCACATTTATTAGCGCATACCCGGATATCGTGACCAGTGTCTGGCTTTGCTGCTCCCAATTGGGAGTGAGTTGGCCATCATGCCGGTGATGTCAGGGCGGCACACCACTCTGCTCATGCCCAGGATGTCGGTGATGCCTCCCATAAGGGATGCCGAGTGGGGGGAGTATATAAGGGGGAGGGGGGCGTGGCCAGGAGCAGAGGAAGACGGATGCACATCTCCCTAGCTCTGTTCTTCTAGAAGAATAAAAAAAGCTAAAACAGCTAAAAAATTCATCCATCTACAAAATATATCTTCCACCTGCCACCCAGAACGAGCGCACCTCTACAGTGATCGGCAACAAGAGGGACGAGCTGCGTTCCTGTCTGGGGAAGAGACGGATAGAGGAGCCAGCCAGAGAGGAGGGAAGAAGCGATGCGCAGTCCCGCATCAATCTGACTGCATCCTGACACCCTGTGGCACGGTAAGCCTCAATACCACCGACATCTGTGCCCCCACGCACCTGAACATCTGCAAGGCCAGCCAGGGAGAGAAACGAGCACCAGACTGTGAGGGGAGTCTGATCAGGCCTCACAACAGTGGCAGGCGCCATCTTGGGGCCTAACATTAGCTTTTCCCTCAGATCCCCTCACTGCTAATCCCCCACCTAAGGAGGGAATATCTGCTTCATACAACCCCCCAGGACCCTCTGTATTCAGCACTGCCCAGCTGGGCCTATCCCACATAAATAAAAAAAAACAGGGCCTAGTAACGGCCGTGAAGCCGGGGACTAAATTTTAAGGCGAACCCACGCACTACCACAGGAAGTGCAGAAAACATTAAACCTCGGGAATCCCTGCAACATATAGGGTGATAATCCATTTTAACCAGAACTTATATACCATTCACCTTGACATATTACTCACGCGGGACTAAAAACTCTTTTATTTTTTATTTTACTTTTTTCTTTTTTTTGTTTAAAAAAATAAATAAATAATAAAACTTATCCTCACTCTGTGATGGCTGCTTAAACTGAGCCCTCCTGTGATAAGGAGCTCCATAACCCCACAACAGGGTTTCACTACCCCTTAAATGTGTTCACCAAGATGGGTAAAAACAAACAAAACACACAACATTCCCATAACCCTAAGGACTCCACTCCCCAGGCGGCGGGAAACATTCCTGCGATGTTCCGGATGGCCGGGGGAGAAGGCCGTATGGCCTCCGAGATGGAATGTGAAAAGGCTACGGGAATGAACACCCAAAATGGATCTAATCGCACTAACCCACCTTCTCCAGGTATAGCAACGCAACCACTTAACCTTGGTGACCTCCACGCTGTGGCAGCGGACATATAAGCCACTCTTACAGCAGCAATATCAGATCTGAAAGCTGACATACATGCGGTTTCTATGCAAATTGGTGCAGTAGAACAAACCTCATCACGCCACGCCGCTGCTATCAGGCAAGTTCAAAAGACAACAGATCTAAATCTCTCCCATATCATAGACATGTATAGACATCTTGAAGACCTGGACAATCGTGGAAGACGCCACAATATACGCATCAGAGGAATTCCCGAATCAATTGAACAACATCAAATAGAGCAGACAGTGTCTGGTATCTTCAATGACTTGCTGAAGAGACCAGCGGACACCCCTATAGAGATGGAGAGAATCCATAGGGCATTAAGACCAAGGGGCCGTGAAACTGACCCACCAAGAGACATTGATTGCTGCCTAGTAAACTTCCCTCTTAAAGAAGCCATACTCCGAAAGGCACGAGACCGCAACAGGGTTCAGTTTAACGGCACGGAAATCAAACTCTTTCAGGATCTCTCCACCATTACATTAAATCACAGAAGAGCATTGAGACCCCTACTAGAGCAATTACACAGTTGAGGAGTTCCCTATAGGTGGAAATTCCCCTTCTGCCTCTCAGCAACATGGAGAGGCCAATCCGCTCATCTCCGCACTCCAGATGACCTACAAACATTTTGTGACACCCTAAACATGCCACTGGTCGAGGTGCCTGACTGGTACAGCTCGTTCTCAATTGCTGAAAATTGGATTGAAGTGGCCAACGACATCACTCCAAGAGCCCAGAGACATTGAGATAGAAGAAGCAGAAATTCTTTGAATTCTCCACCACTGAACCCCAACCGCAGGGATGATAACCAAAGAAGCCCAGGATCTTCTCCCCATCGTAGAAGAGATTGTGTTGAAAGCTAAGTGAATATACCCAGAGACAGCAGAATAAACTGCAATGCCAAAGCCACCAGCTTGAAGGATGCCTTAGACCTGAACTCTTGTTACACAATATGAGACACCCTCTGAACTGATTAATTTCCCTTATTTTAGAAGGTGCTATCTATAATACCCAGCTTTAAAACATTGCCCAAAAGTTCCGGTGTCCAGCACGCACGATCAGAACCTTCCTTTACCCACAGAGATTTAGCCTACCCAACAGAACTTTCTACAATGGGTAGTATTCCCCACCACCTATAAAGTCAGATCAGAATTTATAGAACTATGGACGTGAGATAATAAACTTTTCAGTGAAAATGTATCTACTATCTATAAGGTTAAAAAGATAAAAGAGGGGAAAAATAAATTTTAAGGTGTCGAAAACGTTTTATTATAGACGATATAGATGACGTTATGAAACTGTGGCATTGTGACTGTCTCACTCTTAGGTTTAAAATTACCTTGTAAGATATATGTTAATTAGAGTTGAGCGAACCCAGACTGTAAAGTTCGGGTCCGTACCGAACTTTGGGGTGTCCAGGACCCGGATCCGAACCCGGACTTTTCAAAAAAAGTCCGGGTTCGGGTCCGGGATTCTGGTAATTTTACCAAAAGTTCTGAAAATTGCTGTAAAAAAGTCCAGGAAAGTCCTAGAGGTCTGCAAAAGGAAGGAAAATGGGGATAAGGGTGGGGCAAGTGCCCTACAAAGAAATGGGGACAGCTGTGGGGTTTCAAGCCATGCCTGGGCTTGAAATGTCAGACCCAAGCGAGTTGAGATTAATTGTATATAGAATGTTCCATTAAAATTTGGATTCTCACTCTGTCAGTGTTACGGTGTCAAAGTATTGCAGTAGATATAGCAGATATTATTTTGCAAAAGCTGTGGAATTTTAAATAAAAAGGGGAGAAAATAGAAAAATTGGAATATCTATCATCTATGTAA
>BLSH010557547.1:35565-45639 GCA_018402905.1 Glandirana rugosa | reverse complement strand
GATATACCTCCCACATAGGACAGCACACTGGTAGAGGCGCTGCTGAGGGCATTCCCAAATGACACCGGGGGCTCAGCGGAAGCACAAGGTGAAGGCAGAGGAGGAGGAGGAGGTAGAGGCCACCAACGCAGCTGTGCCACTGCCAGCACCTCAGAAGGCAGGGTTAGCATGGCTGAAATGTGGCAAAGCTTTGTCAGCAGCCCACCACAACAAACAGCACAACCAGCCGATAGACAACGTCTTAGCAGGAGGCAGCATTTCAGCAACATGGTGCAAGAGTATGTGGGCACACGCCTACATGTACTGACTGATGGGTCTGCCCCATTCAACTTCTGGGTCTCCAAATTGGCCACATGGCCTGAGCTTGCCCTTTATGCCTTGGAGGTGCTGGCCTTCCCTGCAGCCAGTGTATTGTCGGAACGTGTGTTTAGCATGGCAGGGGGTGTTATCACAGACAAGCGGAGCCGTTTGTCCACATCCAGCGTGGACAAGCTTACCTTTATTAATATGAATCAGGCATGGATCCCACAAGACTTGTCTGCACCTTGTGCAGAATAAACATTTAGACCGGACTCACACAGCCATTCATATACTTCTATTTTTGAATAGGCCTCAATACAAAAAAAAAATACCATGTTGGCTACCTCCTCCTACTCCTCTACCACCGCCACTTCCACCTACACTGCCACGGTCACGGCCTAGTCAACCTCTAGGCTCCTACTCCACATCCACCCCCTTCCCATTTTGTTATTTGATTATAATTTATTTTCCCTATCCCCATTTTTTTGTAGGGCACTTGCCCTACTCTTACCCCCATTTTACTTCCTTTTGCAGCCATCTAGGGCTTTCCAGGACTTTGTTACAGCCATTTTTGTGCCAAAAAGTTCGGGTCCCCATTGATTTCAATGGGGTTCGGTGTCCGTGCGATCGTTTGGGTTCCGTCCGGACCCGGACTTCCAGAGGTTCGCTCAACTCTACTAATGACAGGTACTTGGTTACTTTGATGGGCTGGTGACAGGTACTGGGGTACTCTGATGGGTTGGTGACAGATACTCGAGTACTCAGATGGACTGGTGACAGGTACTCGACTACTCAGATGGGCTGGTGACAGGTACTCGAGTACTCAGATGGGCTTGTGACAGGTACTTGGGTACTCTGATGGGTTGGTGACACAGTGACAGGTACTCATATGGGCTGGTGACAGGTAATCTAATGGGCTGTGACAGGCACTTTGATGGGATGGTGACAGGTCCGCTTTATTAGGGGGTGATCAGTGTGCTTGGTGTACACAGTAGGCAGTAACAAGCTGTTACCGCAATCTCCCTGTCACACATGATCGGTGTGTGAGAGGGAGAACCCGGTAACAGCTTTTTACCGCGGTTTGTTTACATCACATGACTGGCTGTGATTGGACACAGCCGGTCACGTGGTAAAGAGCCAATTCCATTGGCTCTTTACACTGATTGGAGCTCGGCTTTGTCCAAGGGACAAGCCTCAGCCCCGATCAGGCACGCATGAGCGGCGTGCACAGTGTTGTCAGTAGTGACCAGCTGTGATTGGACGCAACCAGTCACGTTGTAAAGAGCCAAATCTATTGGCTCTTTACCCTGATCAGGGGGGACACGACCCCGGGCACACGATCAATCCCCTCAGGGGCCCGCAGTAGCGGCGAGAAGTGGCTGACGTCATATGACGTTGGCCCGGATCGACGAAGGGTTTCTGCTGACATCATTTTACAATGACTCGGTAAGGAAGGGGTTAAATTGGGCCCAATTAGCCATTTTCCCTCCCCGGTGTCATGTGACTCTTTATTGTTGCATTCTCAGTTGTGAACGGGGAGCAGGTGTGTTAAATTTGGTGTTATCGCTCTCATACTGGTCACTGGAAGTTCAGCATGGCACCTCATGGCGATGAACTCTCTGCGGATCTGAAAAAAAGAATTGTTGCTCTTCATAAAGATGGCCTAGGCTATAAGAAGATTGCCAAGACCCTGAAACTGATCTGCAGCACGGTGGCCAAGACCATACGGCAGTTTAACAGGACAAGTTCCACTCAAAACAGGCCTTGCCATGGTCGACCAAAGAAATTGAGTGCACATGCTTTGCGTCATATCCAGAGGTTGTCTTTGTGAAATAGACGTATGAGTGCTGCCAGCATTGCTGCAGAGGTTAAAGGGGTGGGGGGGGGTCAGCCTGTCAGTGCTCAGCCCATAGGCCACACACTGCATCACATTGGTCTGCATGGCTGTCATCCCAGAAGGAAGCCTCTTCTAAACATGATGCACAAGAAAGCCCAGAAACAGTTTGCTGAAGACAAGCAGACTAAGAACATGGATTACTGGAACTATGTCCTGTGGCAGACCATCAGAATGAGACCAAGATAAACTTATTTTGTTCAAATTGTGTCAAGCGTGTGTGGTGGCAAACAGGTGAGGAATACAAAGACAAGTGTGTCTTGCCTACAGTCAAGCATGGTGGTGGGAGTGTCATGGTCTGGGGCTGCATGAGTGCTGCTGGCACTGGGGAGCTACAGTTCATTGAGGAAACCATGAATGCCAACATGTACTGTGACATACTGAAACAGAGTATGATCCCCTCCCTTCGAAAACTGGGCCAACTTGATAACAACCCCAAACATACCTTCAAGACGACCACTGACTTGCTAAAGAAGCTGAGGGTAAAGATGATGGACTGGCCAAGCATGTCTCCAGACCTAAACCCTATGGAACATCTGTGGGGCATCCTCAAACTGAAGGTGGAGGAGCGCAAGGTCTCTAACATCCACCAGCTCTGTGATGTCATGTCATGGAGGAGTGGACGAGGACTCCAGTGCCAACCTGTGAAGCCCTGATGAACTCCATACCCAAGAGGGTTAAGGCAGTACTGTAAAATAATGGTGGCCACACAAAATATTAACACTTTGGACCTAATTTAACATTTTCACTTAGAGGTGTACTCACTTTTGTTGCCAGCGGTTTAAACATTAATGGCTGTGCGTTGAGTTATTTTGAGGGGACAGCAAATTTACACTGTTATACAAGCTGTACACTCACTACTTTACATTGTAGCAAAGTGTAATTTCTTCAATGTTGTCACATGAAAAGATAGAATAAAATATTTACAAAAATGTGAGGGGTTTACTCACTTTTATGAGATATTGTATTGGTTGTCCACTACTCAAGTGCTATAAGCCAATCTGCTACTTGTTTGTTTCCCCTTCATGCATGGCAGTATAGCCAACTGGTGGTGATTAAAAACACAGTGGACTTGTGTGCAGCAACGGTTATTACAGTAGAACTGTCCAACATGCATTGATGGTGATAGGTATCCTGAACATTTTCCACATGTTGTTTCATCATATTACAGCACTTTTGATTTGCTAATTTAAAATGAGCTATCACTGTGGAAACGAGATATCCATCTATTTCTTTGAACTAGCTAGTCCATCAGGCTTGGAATACACTTGAAGCAACCGGTTTTCTATTGAATGTTGTTCCCGAGACTGACCCTATTTCCCACTTCCTTCCCTCCCCCTCTCCTCTTCCCTACCCTCCAGTGGCTTGAGCACCCAGGGACCTTTGAACTAGTGGATAAACCAGTATACATAGGAATTTGTTGCTGATTATATGGCCTGTTGCCATGGTTTAACCACTTTTGCATGGACTATCTGGCATCCGGACGATTGTTTGTCATACATGTTATGCTGTTAATGTCACTGTTTTTTGCCATTTGATTTTTGTTTTGTGTTACAGTTGCTACACTTGCAGGGCCACTTTGTAAAGTGACCACTAGGCACACACCAAGTCTGTCCCCTTATTAAGTAGAACTGTCCAACGTGCATTGATGGTGATAGGTATCCTGAACATTTTCCACATGTTGTTTCATCATATTACAGCACTTTACCATTTGATTTGCTAATTTAAAATGAGCTATTACTGTGGAAACATGATATCCATCTATTTTTTTGAACTAGCTAGTCCATCAGGCTTGGAATAAAATTGAAGCAACCGGTTTTCTATTGAACGTTGTTCCAGACACTGACCCTATTTCCTACTTCCTTCCCTCCCCCTCTCCTCTTCCCTACCCTCCAGTAGCTTGAGCACTGAGGGACCTCTGCACTAGTGGATAAACCAGTATACATAGGAATTTGTTGCTGATTATATGGCCTGTTGCCATGGTTTAACTACTTGTGAATGGACTATCTGACGATTGTTTGTCATACATGTTATGTGGTTAATGTCATTGTTTTTTGTTTTTTGTCACTTGATCTTTATTTTGTGTTACAGTTGCTACACTTGCAGGGCCACTTTGTAAAGTGACCACTAGGTACACATCAAGTCTGTCCCCTTGTTAACCTCTTTTTTTTTATTAGAGGTAGATCTTTATGATCATTTTTATCATTAATAAAGTATGTTTTATAAACCCCAACACTGTATTCTGTATCACTCATGTGGCCGTCTTTTTTTCTCCACAATGCTTAGGCCTCATGCACACAGGGCATTTTTACAGCCACGTTTAGGAGCGTCAGGCGTTTTTTTTTACAGCTTAAAAACGCCTCTCCATGTTATTCCATGGCCTAATGCACACACAGGCTTTTAGGACCTGTAAGTGGCATAGGCGTTTTTAAGCTCCAAAAAAAACCCAGGACCAGCGTGTTCTGATGTCCAGCGCTAGAGCTGTAAAAACAACTGACACCACTAATCACATCTAAATGCGTCTTATCACTTGTCTACAGTGTTAAGCGGTGTTTGGGAACGTCTGGCGATTTTAAGCTGTAAATATATGATTGGTCACTGTAATATGAGGAAAACCAGGAAGTTCCAGTCTTTACATTACCCAAGAGTCCCTTGCTCAGCCGTGCACTTGTGAGTAGGACAGAGAAGGAAAGGGAAGATGGCTAGTGCGGTGTCCCAAGTAGACCTGATTGCTGCAGTAGAGGCCCACCCAAAATTGTTGGATTTAGCACATCCCTTCCATAGTGATCGGCTGAGGAAGATACAAACATGGCTGGATATTAGTTCGGCACTTGCTTCAAGCTGGGAATGGATGAGTAATGGAGCCAAAAAAGAGACAAATACGTTTTTTTATTGAATGCATGATCTATTTGTTGTGTAATGTAAATTAACCACTTGCCGACTGCCGATCGGCATCTGACGGCGACAAAGTGGCTCTGTAAGGCAAAACGCCGTCATACGACGGCGGCTGCCAGATCGCGCACAGTGAGCGCGCGCACGCTCACTGTGTCCAGGGAGGGCCAGGGAGCGGGTGCGGCGGAGTCGATCTCCGCCGGCCATCCGCAATCCCCCCCGGAGTGAGAGAACAGAGGTCCGTGTAAGTAAACACGGACCTCCGTTCTGTGAGAGAGGGAAGGGCTGTGATCACAGCCTTCCTCTACACGGAAGGTGTGATCACTTCCCTTCTCCTGTTAGGGCAGCCCCCCCACAGTTAGAACACGCCCAGGGAACACAGTTAACCCTTAGAGCGCCCCCTGCAGGTTAACCCCTTCACTGCCAATGGCATTCACACAGTAATCAGTGCATTTTTATAGCACTGATCGCTGTATAAATGCCAATGGTCCCAAAAAAGTGTCAAAATGTTCCGACATGTCCGCTGAAATATTGCAGTACCGCTAAAAATCGCAGATCGCCGCCATTACTAGTAAAAAAATAAAAATAAATAAAAACCCCAAAAATGAATTCTCATCATCCGTAAACGCGACCACTTTTGCGCAAACCAATCAATAAACGGCGATTGCGATTTTTTTTATCACAAATATGAGGAAGAATATAAATCGGCCAAAACCGATGAAAAAAATGTTTTTTTATTTTTTTATTTTGGATTTGTATTTTAGCAAAAAGTAAGAAATTTGGGTTTTTTTGCAAAATTGTCGCTCTTCTTTTGTTTATAGCGGCGATCATAAATAACGCAGCGGTGATCAAATACCACCAAAAGAAAGCTCTATTTGTGGGAAAAAAAGGACGCAAATTTCGTTTGGGAACAACGTCGCACGACCGCGCAATTGTCAGTTAAATCGCAAAAAGGGCTCTGGTCCTAAAGTGTGAAATCCTTCCGGGGCTGAAGTGGTTAAGAATGCATATTAACCCTTCTTTTGCACTTTTCTTTTCTGTTCTGTTCAGCGACGTTGGAAATCACTTTGAGATTGTGTGAGGAGTGATCTGACAGAGGAGGAGAAGGCGGAAAGAAATGGAGCACAAGCCCCTGCTAAAAGAACACAGACGTATCACAAACATTTGGCGTTCTTGCGGCAAGCAATGATTAACAGCAATAGAGAGTATGTTTTTTCTCTTTCTTTTTTTCATCATATATTTCCCTTTGTGCATTGCTTTGCAGACATTTTTTAATTTTACAAGAATATTTTGTTTAACTTTTTAAATTGTATTCTCTGCAGGACAACATCTAACATTGCAGAACCAAGGGTGCACAGGGAGGAGGCTGTGGAAGAGCCACTCAAGGACAGACCCACCAGTGCCAGGAACAGCACTGGCCACGCATCACCCCCTGAAATTAGTGTGGCAAGTGTGACAGATGAGTCCACATATCAGGTAACTGTCCGTCTGTTATGTCTGTCTATCTCTTTGTCTGTCTGTCTATCTACAGTACATTATAAAGTACAAAAGTGCAGCTCAACATATGACAGGTCCACAATGTCCATAAATTAAGTCTGTGAATAGTTCATAAGGTAAAGGCTCCCTCTGTGAGGTAGGTGTGAGCTATCAAAACAGACAGTGTTGAGAGTGATATGATCCCATCCACCACAGGTAGCACCAGCCTCTCACTTCACAGATCTGACCTATGCAGGTCACTCAGTGTCACGACAACTGGGGTCAGGTAAAAGGTGAGCACCGCTGGGGTGCGAATCACACAGAGGGTTGTGAAGGGTACCACTAAGGTCGTGGACCTATAGCTGACTGCTGCTAATCAGTTCTGGCTGGTTCGGGAAGAGGGGCCTCTGGGGCACGGACACTGGAACACAGGGAGCTAGTACATCGATATCCCAGGGTGCGGGGTCTAAGAGCCAGTAGGTATTTGCCAGAGTCTCTGGTGGTGAGGATGGATTTGGCTGCAACTAGATCCAGGTTGTGGCCCCGGGGTCCCCTAGCTCAGGCTTGGCTGGCTACAGGTGGAAGAGAGGAAGCAGTAGTGCAGGAACAGCAAAGGATAGTCAGCAGCCTAGCAAAGGGTCAGGGCCACCAGCAGACAGGAGAAACAGAGAACAAGCCAAAGATCGGGGTATCAGGAAGGCAGGAATAAACAGAGAACAAGCCAAAGATCGGGGTATCAGGCAGGCAGGGACAGTCAGAACAAGGCAAAGATTGGTAACCGGAAATAGACACAGAGCATCTGACAGGAACAACCACACACACTACATTGATCGGCATTGCAGACTTGCACTGCCAGGTGTTATATAATGTTCCTAATTAGGGCCTGGGGTGGAGCTCAGCTGAGAAGTGCTACTAAATCACACAGGGGAGGGAGGCACAGCCTCTAACTGGACACATGCAGCAAGATAGGCAACAGACAAGACATGAATGTTACTGTGGTTTCATGACACTCAGCCTCTCTCCACCTCCTGATTCCTGACATTGGACTCCTAGTGTCCAAACAATGGACAAATGGCTCCATCGTACATATAAAAGATAAATTGAAATCTAGTTTGCTCCGTTTTAAAAGAATTTATTGGTAAAAAGGTAAAAACACTTACAAGCAATGCACTTAAACCAAGTGCAGGCAGACAATTGCATGTGTAAACATTCCTCTAAGATGGCCGTGGGTGATGTCACACATGACTCCTCCCCCCATGCATGTTACATCCTGCAGTGGGCGTGAACATCACCAGTGGGGATGGCGTCACGTAATGGACCCGCTATTATATAGGGAATGCATGGTAACCATCACTACAACAAGCCGCCTCCCTGATCCAAGTGGCGCAGCCGCTATTTGGACACAGTTTACATGGCTCACTCGTAGGGACGCAACAAAATCTAAAATATGGTTACATTAAGAGCTAAAAACGCCTCATGAATGTAGTGGTGCCTGAACCTGTGTACAGAATGATAAAATTAATTATATAAGGGGAATTACTCCACGCCATTCATAAACACTCCAGGTAAATCTTAAAGCGGCACTCCACCACTAAAATACTTTAAAATAAAATTACTCACTGTTACCACACAGCCATCTTTTACAAATAATATCAAATAACAAATGATCTGCTCTTATAGGGCAAAGTGCACGAACCAAAAAAAGGGCACACTTTATTTATCTGATATGAAGTGATTGAGATCAAATTCGACATTCAAGCTAGAGAGAGCCATAACCTTAGTCTCAAATATTCAAAAAGGACTCCCTACTAGAGTTGATCGAACCTCTGGAAGTTCGGGTTCTGCAGGTTCGGCCAAACTACGGGACAAAGTCCGGGTTCGGGTCCGGACTTGACCCGAACTTTGACCCACACCCCGAACCCCATTGAAATCAATGGGGACCCGAACTTGTAGGCACATAAATTGCTGTAACAAGGTCCTGGAAAGTCCTAGAGGTCTGCAAAAGGAAGGAAAATGGGGGTAAGGGTCGGACGAGTGCCCTACAAAGAAATGGGGATAGGGAAATAACTTATAATAACTTATAATAATAAAATTATTTTTAAGCTAAAATCACATAAAAAAATCAAAAATGGAGGTGGATGTGGACATGGTTGTCCTTTGGTCTGTCTGGGATGGCTGCTGGGATGTCTGCTGGGATGAGATCCTGGTCTGCCTGGCGGTGGTGGGCTGGGGGGGGCAGCGTCGGTGGTTCCCGGCGTCTCCTCCTCTGGCTCCGGTTGGTTTTGGCGCGAACGACCGTCCGGTCGTCCGTTCGGTCCATGCAGGGCAGATGCAGGTGGTCCTCTTGTCCAATGGGCAGCTGGAGACGGCGACGCGTTGCGGGGCTCAACCCCTTCTTCAGGCCGTAATTGTTTGTCAGTGGTGGTGGGGGAGTTTTTATAGAGCACACGGTGGGAGGGGTTTATGTTCAAACTCCACCTCTTTGGGCAGTTTGGTGCTGATTGGCAGCAAACCTCCGTGGGGGGAGGGGTGGTGCAGATGTATATACATAAATAGCATATTGTGGGTAAATGGCATAAATATAAGAAGTGTAAAATATATATATATACAGTATATATATATATAAAATGTGTTACGGTAAGAGCTTTAAGACCATGTGACCTTCTATATAAAATTCCATGTAAATACTTTTTGGACACGTTTAGGAATATTTCAGCGTTTTTACAACATTAAAATACAGTATTAATGAACTAGTGATTCTAGATAAAATGTCTTAAAATGGAAAATTAAAACGGTGGCTGGTAATGACTGATGTCACTGCGGAATTTATAAGTTATTGTAAACAATTATTCTAAAATTATATAAAAAAAAAAAAAAAAATTGTAAGATTGTTATGGGATACCACATCTATGTACGGTCTATACATTCTCTACTACTTAAGTAAACCAATCTGTGAACCATGTATGAGATATATAAATAAACATTGTGAATCAAGCGTATATGGAGATCCATGTTCTATAAATAAGCTAAGATGAAACAAAAATCTAAGATGAATAAAATTATGCAACCTGTATGTAAACTATTTTTAAAAAATATGGAAGCACAGGTGCGGGGGTGACCGGGGTAAAAAGTGCCAGCAAGGGTTATGGGTGAGGCAGGTAAACACAGCTTATAAATCTAGAAAATAGTGGGCCTCCCGAGTTACTCCTTTAGCTGTCATTGCAGAAGTAGACTATTGATTGAAGTCGGTTTTGTGGAGTCGTCGTGGGTGGAGCCTGGTGGGTCGGACTTCTTGTGTCGTCCAGGGGTGTCGGAGTTCAGGAAAGTAGGTGTTGTGTACGGCTGGGGTCCTGCGGAATCCCGTAGGAGGTAGAATATGGTAAGTGCTGATTTATTCCGGATTCGACACAAATGGACGGAGTGGGTATTGGGAACGACCGTGAAAAATGGGGCCAGTGGGGGCGTGGACACGAAGGTATAAAAAATTTTTATCAAATGTATGTCCAACGTAT
>BLSH010557547.1:5069-24920 GCA_018402905.1 Glandirana rugosa | reverse complement strand
GGTGAATGGTGTAGGAATTACAACAGTTTGTATATCTGCCTCCCACTTTTAAGGGACCAAAAGTAATGGGACAATTGGCTGCGCAGCTGTTCCATGGCCAGGTGTGTGTTATTCCCTCATTATCCTATTTACAAGAAGCACATAAAAGGTCCAGAGTTCATTTCAAGAGTGCTATTTGCATTTGGAATCTGTTGCTGTCAAATCTCAATATGAGATCCAAAGAGCTGTCACTATCAGTGAAGCAAGCCATCATTAGGCTGAAAAAACAAAACAAACCCATCAGAGAGATAGCAAGAACATTAGGTGTGGCCAAATCAACTGTTTGGAAGATCTTTAAAAAGAAAGAATGCACTGGTGAGCTCAGCAACACCAAAAGACCCGGAAGACCACGGAAAACAACTGTGGTGGATGACCGAAGAATTCTTTCCCTGGTGAAGAAAACACCCTTCACAACAGTTGGCCAGATCAAGAACACTCTCCAGGAGGTAGATGTATTTGTGTCAAAGTCAACAATCAAGAGAAGACTTCACCAGAGTGAATACAGAGGGTTCACCACAAGATGTAAACCATTGGTGAGCCTCAAAAACAGGAAGGCCAGATTAAAGTTTGCCAAACAACATCTAAAAAAGCCTTCACAGTTCTGGAAGAACATCCTATGGACAGATGAGACCAAGATCAACTTGATCAACTGGGAAGAGAAGAGGATGGAGAAGGAAAGGAACTGCTCATGATCCAAAGCATACCACCTCATCAGTGAAGCATGGTGGTGGTAGTGTAATGGCGTGGGCATGTATGGCTGCCAATGGAACTGGTTCTCTTGTATTTATTGATGATGTGACTGCTGACAAAAGCAGCAGGATGAATTCTGAAGTGTTTGGGCCAATATTATCTGCTCATATTCAGCCAAATGCTTCAGAACTCATTGGACGGCGCTTCACAGTGCAGATGGACAATGACCCAAAGCATACTGCGAAAGCAACCAAAGTGTTTTTTAAGGGAAAGAACTGGAATGTTATGCAATGGCCAAGTCAATCACCTGACCTGAATCCGATTGAGCATGCATTTAACTTGCTGAAGACAAAACTGAAGGGAAAATGCCCCAAGAACAAGCAGGAACTGAAGACAGTTGCAGTAGAGGCCTGGCAGAGCATCACCAGGGATGAAACCCAGCATCTGGTGATGTCTATGCGTTCCACACTTCAGGCTGTAATTGACTGCAAAGGATTTGCAACCAAGTATTAAAAAGTGAAAGTTTTATTTATGATTGTTAATCTGTCCCATTACTTTGGTCCCTTAAAAAGTGTGAGGCGCATATACAAACTGTTGTAATTCCTACACTGTTCACCTAATTTGGATGTAAATCCCCTCAAATTAAAGCTGAAAGTCTGCAGGTAAAGCACATCTTGTTCATTTCATGTCAAATCCATTGTGGTGGTGTATTGTATGTCCCAATATTTATGGACCTGACTGTATATATATATATATATATATATATATATCACAATGCCTTTAGTGTGGACCATATACAGCTCAATCAGTGTATAGTATATAGCGTCCATTCAGGCAGTGCAAGAATATATGTGTACCTTATATGTATATCTATCTATCTATCTATCTATCTATCTATCTATCTATCTATCTATCTATCTATCTATCTATCTATCTATCTATCTATCTATCTATCTATCTATCTATCTATCTATACATATAGATAGATAGATAGATATATATACAGTCTTTCACAAAAGTGAGTACACCCCTCACATTTTTGTAAATATTTTATTATAACTTTTCATGTGACAACACTGAAGAAATGACACATTGCTATAATGTAAATTAGTGAGTGTACAGCTTGTATAACAGTGTAAATTTGCTGTCCCCTCAAAATAACTCAGCACACAACCATTAATGTCTAAACCGCTGGCAACAAAAGTGAGTACACCCCAAAGTGAAAATGTCCAAATTTTGCTCAAAGTGTCAATATTTTATGTGTCCCCCATTATTTTCTAGCACTGCCTTAACCCTCTTGGGCATGGAGTTCACCAGAGCTTCACAGGTTGTTACTGGAGTCCTCTTCCACTCCTCCATGATGACATCACAGAGCTGGTGGATGTTAGAGACCTTGCTCTCCTCCACCTTCCATTTGAGGGTGCCTTACAGATTCTCAATAGGGATTAGGTCTGGAGATATGCTTGGCCAGTCCATCACCTTTACCCTCAGCTTCTTTAGCAAGGCAGTGGTCATCTTGGAGGTGTGTTTGGGGTCATTATCATGTTGGAATACTGCCCTGCGGCCCAGTCTCTGAAGGGAGGGGATCATGATCTGCTTCAGTATGTCACAGTACATGTTGGCATTGATGGTTCCCTCAATGAACTGTAGCTCCCCAGTGCTGGCAGCATTCATGCACCCCCAGACCATGACACTCCCACCACCATGCTTGACTGTAGGCAAGCCACACTTGTCTTTGTACTCCTCACCTGGTTGCCGCCACACATGCTTGACACCATTTGAACCAAATAAGTTTATCTTGGTCTCATCAGACCACAGGACATGGTTCCAGTAATACATGTCCTTAGTCTGCTCGGTCTTCAGCAAACTGTTTGCAGGATTTCTTAGGCATCATCTTTAGAAGAGGCTTCCTTCTGGGACAGCAGCCATGCAGACCAATTTGATGCAGTGTGCGGTGTATGGTCTGAGCACTGACAGGCTAACCCCACACCCCTTCAACCTCTGCAGCAATGCTGGCAGCACTCATACTTCTTTTTACAAAAGACAACCTCTGGATATGATGCTGAGCAGGTGCACTCAACTTCTTTGGTCGACAATGGCGAGGTCTGTTCTGAGTGGAACCTTTCCTGTTAAACTGCTGTATGGTCTTGACCACCGTGCTCTAGATCAGTTTCAGGGACTTGGTAATCTTCTTATAGCGTAGGCCATCTTTATGTAGAGCAACAATTCTTTTTTTCAGATCCTCAGAGAGTTCTTTGCCATGAGGTGCCATGTTGAACTTCCCGTGACCAGTATTAGAGAGTGAGAGCGAAAACACCAAATTTAACACACCTGCTCCCCATTCACACCTGAGACCTTGTAATGTGACATCAGGGAGGGAAAATGGCTATTTGTTCCCAAACTGTACATTTTCACTTAGGGGTGTACTCACTTTTGTTGCCAGCGGTTTAGACATTAATGGATGTGTGTTGAGTTATTTTGAGGGGACAGCACATTTACACAGTTATAGCAGCTGTACACTCACTACTTTACATTGTAGTTACAAGTTTACAAGTGTAATTTTTTCAGTATTGTCTCATGAAAAGATATAATAAAATATTTACAAAAATGTGAGGGGTGTACTCACTGTTGTGGGATAATGTATATACACAGTGCACAGTCTATTGAGTGTACACTATATATCAGTGCATTCGGGGGTGTACGGTTTATAGTACATTTCAGGTGGTGTATTAAAATATATACAGTCTAGTGTATATATATATATACATGACGGCGGAGTGGTGTGGCTCTCGTTCTGGGCGGACGTCATATGACGTTGGCCCTTTAAGCCAGGCATGCGCACGACCGGGCACAGGCATCTCGGCACGGTCGTGGTGGTGTGTCCCAGGGACACAGCTCATCACCGACGGGGGTGAACAGCCATTGTCCATGGCTGTTTACTATGTGATCGGCTGTGATGAAGTCACGGCTGATCACAAATTGTACTTCCCCCCATTGGCTCGGCGCATACGTGCGATTGCGTTGCGCGTGCATGTTGGTGTTGGTGTGTTCCCAGGGAACACTGCCTGTCACCGACATCAGTAATGCTGATGGCTGTTGTAATGTGATCGGCTGTGATCTACTCACAGCCGATCACATGTAATGAAAACACAGAGCGGTCTCTTACTGTTACCAGCTCTGTGTATGTACTGTGTACATACACAGAGCTGGTAACAGTAAGATACCGCTATGTACTGTGTACTCTGTAAGAGCTAGGATCAGTGAGTTACCGCTCTGTGTATGTACTGTGTAAAGCACCAACATCTGTCACATCACCCCTGCCCTCCCCCCATTTCATCTGTCACCCAACAGTCACCACATCTGTCCCCATACAGTGCACCTGTCATCATAAAGTGCACCTGTCATCATAAATTACACCTGTCACCCGTCACCCATCACTGACTGTGGCGTGTCACCTTTCACCCATCAGTGACTGGGGCCTGTTATCCATCACCCATCAATGACCGTGGCGTGTCACCCATCAATGACCATGGCGTGTCACCCGTCACCCATCAGTGACTGTGGTGTGTCACCCATCACCCATCAGTGACCGTGGCCTGTCACCCGTCATCCATCACTGACTGTGGTCTGTCACCCATCACTGACCATGGCCTGTCATTAGTGACCACTACCAGTCACTCGTCACCCATCAGTGACCACCGTCAGTCACCCATCAGTGACCGTGACCAGTCACCCATCAGTGACCACCCCCAGACACCCGTCACCCATCAGTGACCACCCCCAGACACCTGTCAACCATCAGTGAGCACCCCCAGATACCAATCACCCATCAGTGAACACTGCCAGTCACTTGTCACCCATCAGTGGCCACCGCCAGTCACCTGTCACCCATCAGTGACCTCCGTCAGTCACTCATCAGTGACCACTGCCAGACACCCGTCACCCATCAGTGACCACCACCAGTCACCCGTGGCCTGTCACCCATCACCCATCAGTGACCACCGCCAGTCACCCATCACCCATCAGTGACCACCGCCAGTCATCCTTCACCCATCAGTGACCACCTCCAGTCACTCATCAGTGACCAATGCCAGTCACCTGTCACCCATCAATGACCACCGCCAGTCAGCCATCAGTGACCACCGCCAGTCACGCTTCACCCATCAGTGACCACCACCAGTCACCCATCAGTGACCAATACCAGTCATCTGTCACCCATCAGTGACCATCACCAGTCATCTGTAACACATCTGTGACCACCGCCAGACACCGGTCACCCATCAGTGACCTCCCCCAGACACCCGTCACCCATGAGTGACCACCGCCAGACACCCATCTCTCATCTCTCCAAGTCTCACACATGTGGCATCGCCATACTCAGGAGGAATAGCAGAATCTATTTTGGGGTGTCATTTTTGCTATGTACATGCTATGTGTTGGAAATATCATATAAAAGGACAACTTTTTGTAAAAAAACTGCGTTTTCTTTTTTCCCCCGCATTTTTAAAACTACTGGAAAAAAATGGCATGTTCAAAAGACTCATAATGCCTCATAGATTATACGTTGCGGTTTTTGCTTTCCAAAATGGGGTCATTTTGTGGGCAATTCCATTGTCTTGGTGCTCCAGGAACTTCAAAAGTGTAATAGGTAGGTGGTTGAGAAATGAGATATGTAATTTATGCTCGTAGAATGCCTGAAGGTGCTAGTTCAATGTTGAGCCTCTGTATGTGGCCAGGCTGTGTAAAAGTCTCACACATGTGGTTTTGCCATACTCAGGAGGAGTAACAGAATGTATTTCGGGGTGTCATTTTTGCTATGTACATGCTATGTGTTAGAAATATCTTAACCACTTTCAATTCGCGCCATAGCCGAATGACAGCTACAGCGTGGCTCTAAAATGCCGGGAGGCCATCAACAGATGTCCTCCCCTTTGGCTCATGCTGGGCACGCTCCTGTCGGCGTGAGCATGCCCGCGGATCAGGCGGACCCGATGTCTGCCGGAGACCCGCAATCTGCTTACAGGGAGCCGGAACGGGGAACCGCCGATGTAAACACGGCGGTTCCCGTTCTGTGAGGGGGCATGCCAGATCTACGGTCACTGGGATCAGTTAGATCTGTCATGCCCCTGCCAACCCCACCCCCCCACAGTTATAACACACCCAGGGAACACATTTAACCCCTTCACTGCCCCCTTAGTGTTAACCCCTTCCCTGCCAATGACATTTATACAGTAATCAGTGTCTATTTTTAGATCTGATCGCTGTATAAATGTCATTGGTCCCAAAAAAGTGTCAAAAACGTTTCACATGTCCACCGCAATATGGCAGTCCCGATAAAAATCGCAGATCACTGCCATTACCAGTAAAAAAAATAAAAGAAATAAAAACGCCATAAACCAATGTCCATAGTTTGTAGACGCTATAACATTTGCGCAACCCAATCAATATACGCTGATTGCAATTTTTTTTACCAATAATGTAGAATATATATCGGCCTAAACTGATGAATAAATGTGTTTTTTTATTTTTTATTTTTGGATATTTATTATAGCAAAAAGTAAAAAATATTGTTCTTTTTCAAAATCATCTCTTTTTATTTGTTTATAGCGCAAAAAAAAAAAAAAAACGCAGAGGTGATCAAATACCACCAAAAGAAAGCTCTATTCATGGCAAAAAAAGGACGCCAATTTTGTTTGGGTACAATGTCACACAATTGTCATTCAAAGAGTGACAGCTCTGAAAACTGAAAATTGGTCCAGGCAGGAGGGGGGTTTAAGTGCCCAGTAAGAAAGTGGTTAAAAATGGACAACTTTGAGTAAAAAAATGTGTTTTTATTTTTTTCCCACATTCTTCTGGAAAAAAATTAACCCTTCAAAAGACTCATTATGCCTCATAGATTATACGTTGGGGTGTTTGTTTTCCAAAATAGGGTCATTTTTTGGGCAATTCCATTGTCCTGGTGCTCCAGGACCTTCAAAAGTGTAATAGGTGGTTGAGAAATAAGATGTGTAATTTAAGCTCGTAGAACGCCTGAAGGTGCTAGTTCAATGTTGGGCCTCTGTATGTGGTCAGGCTGTGTAAAAGTCTCACACATGTGGTATCACCATATTCAGGAGGAGTAGCAGAATGTATTATGGGGTGTCATTTTTGCTATGTGCATGCTATGTGTTGGAAATATCTTATAAATGGACAACTTTGTGCAAAATAAATGCGTTTTTATTTTATTCCACATTTTCCAAAAACTTCTAGAAAAAAATGAACCTTTCAAAAGACTCATTATGCCTCATAGATTATACATTGGGGTGTTTGCTTTCCAAAATGGGGTCATTTTGTGAGCAATTCCATTGTCCTGGTGCTCCAGGGCCTTCAAAAATGTGACAGGTCGTCATGACATTAGATGTGTAATTTATGTCCCTAGAATACCTGACTGTGCTCCCTGCATGTTGGGTCTCTGTATGTGGCTAGGCTGTGAAAAAGTCTCAGACATGTGATATCGCCATACTCAGGAGGAGTAGCAGAATGTGTTTTGAGGTGTAGTTGCAAGTATGCATATGCCATGTGTGAGAAAAAACTTGTTTGTTTTTTTATGACAATTTTGTAAAAAATAAAATAATAATAACAATATTCATTTTGCATAGAATTGTGGGGAAAAATTACAACTTCAAAGAACTCACCATGCAACTTACTGAATACCTTGGAATGTCTTCTTTCCAAAAATGGGTCATTTGGGGGGAATTTCTACTTTCCTGGCTTGTTAGGGTCTCAAGAAATTAGATCAGTACATCAGGTGTGATCAGGTGGGATCAATTTTCAATGATTGGCACCATAGCTTGTAGACTCTATAACTTACACAAGGACCAAATAATATACACTGATTTGGGTTATTTTTACCAAAGATATGTAGCAGTATAAATTTTGGCCAAAATTTATGAAGAAAAATTACTAATTTGCAAAATGTTATGACAAAAACAAAGAAAAAAGGCATTTTTTCACAAACTGTTCAGTCTTTTTTTATTTATAGCGCAAAAAATAAAAGACCCACTAGTGATTAACCACTTCCCGACCGCTGTATGCAGAATGACGGCCGGGAAGTGGTTGAGTTATCCTGATTGGGCGTCATATGACGTCCTCAGGATAACATGCCGGCATGCGCCCAGGGAGGCACGCTTTGCGGTGATCGGTGGTGTGGGGGGTTAGTCTGACCCCCCGCATTACCGATCTCAGTAAAACGTTTCCATCTGAAGCACTTTACCAAGCGATCAGTAGTGACCAGTCAAGGCTGGTCACAGTGCAACACAGGAAAGCCGTTTATCTGCTTTTCCTGTACTCTGGTCTGCAGACTTGAGTAGAGGAGAGCCGATCGGCTGCTCTCCTGACAGGGGGGGTTTGTGCTGATGGTTTATCAGCACAGCCCCCCCTAGGATCGCCACACTAGACCACCAGGGAGCCTGCCCAGGACCAGCAGGGAGCCGACCAGGGACCACCAGGGAGCTGATCTGGATCACCAGGGAGACCACCCTAGACCACCAGGTAAGGGGCACAGTGCCCAATATGGATGGCATTCAATGCCACCTTCATATGCCACCCTAGACCACCAAGGAATGGACCCCTATCAGTGCATCTGCCCACCAGTGCCCCCATCAGTGCGTACCAGTGCCCCTATAAGTGCATACAAGTGCCACATATCAGTGCCCACCAGTGCCACCTACCAGTGCCCATCAGTGCCACCTATCAGTGCCCAGTGCTGCTTATCAGTGCCCAGTGCCGCCTATGAGTGCCCATCAGTGCCGCTTATCAGTGTCCGTCAGTGCTGCATATCAGTGCCCGTCAGTGCTGCATATCAGTGCCACCTATCAGTGTTTGTCAGTGCTGCTTATCAGTGCCGCCTAACAGTGCTCATCATTGCTGCATGTAAGTGCCTCATCATCAGTGCCACCTCATCAGAGCCAATCAGTACTGACTCATCAGTGCCTGTCAGTGTAGCCTCATCAGTGCCTATCAGTGATGGAGAAAATTTACTTATTTACATAGTTTTGTGAGAGAAACAGAGAATTTTTTTTTTCAAAATTTTCGGTCTTTTTTTATTTGTAGTGCAAAAAATAAAAACAGCAGGGGTGATCAAATACCACCAAAAGAAATCTCTATTTGTGGGAACAAAATGATAAAAATTTTGTTTGGGTACAGCTTTGCATGACCACGCAATTGTCATTCAAAGCGCAAGAGCACCGAAAGCTGAATATTGGTCTGGTAGGAAAGTGTTATAAGTGCATAGTATTGAAGTGGTTAAATGCCACTAAAAGAAAGCTCTATTTGTGTGAAAAAAGGACGCTATTTTCATATGGGTACAGTGTTGCATGACTGGGTAATAGTCATTCAAAGTGTGATAGCGCTGAAAGCTGAAAAATGACCTGGGCAGGAAGGGTGTTTACGTGCCCAGTATTGAGGTGGTTAAGTCATAATGATAACAGAAACTACCCAAATGACCCTGATCAAAAGTTTACATAGCCCAATTCTTAATACTTTGTATTGCCCCCTTTAATATCAATGACAGCTTGAAGTCTTTTGTGATATTTGTGGATGAGGCTCTTTATCTTCTCAGATAATAAAGCTGCCCATTCCTCTTGGGAAAAAGCCTCCAGTTCGTGGAAATTCTTGGGCTGTCTTGCATGAACTGCACGTTTGAGATCTCCCCAGAGTGGCTCAATGATATTGAGATCAGGAGACTGAGATGGCCACTCCAGAACCTTCACTTTAATCTGCTGTAACCAATGATGATACACTTTTTTTCCCCCAGGTAAATGGGTAGGGGTACGATGTACCCCATACTCATTTACATAGGGTGGGGGCCCGGCATCTGGGGGCCCCCTTGTTAAAGGGGGCTTCCAGATTCCGATAAGCCCCCGCCCGCAGACCCCGACAACCAACGGCCAGGGTTGTCGGGAAGAGGCTCTTGTCCCCATCAACATGGGGACAAGGTGCTTTGGGGTGGTGGGCGCAGTGCCCCCCCTGCCCCAAAGCACCCATACTCCCAATGTTGAGGGCATGCGGCCTGGTACGGTCCAGGAGGGGGGGGGCCGCTTGCTCGTCCCCACCCCCTTTCCTGGCCTGCCAGGCTGCGTGCTCGGATAAGGGTCTGGTATGGATTTTGGGGGGACCCTACGCCGTTTTTTTTCGGCGTGGGGGGCTCCTCTTAAAATCCCTGCCAGATCGAAGAGCCTGGTATGCTCTGGGGGGGGGGACCCCACGCAAATTTTTTTGCGGGGGTTCCCCTTTAAGACACGGCACACAAGTCGCGCCGCAAGTCGGATCGCCGCGATCCGACTTCTGGTGCGGCTGCTATTCAAATCAATGGGCTCCCATAGGGAACCATTGATTTTGAATAGAACGCCTGACGAGGCTTAACGCTGTGTATACAACGTTAAGCAACGTTTATTGAGCGTTTTGCCGGCCCGGCGTCAAGAAACGCCATGACGCTGCAGCTTCAGAACGCACTGGTCCCGCGTTCTAGCTACAGCTCACTAACGCCGACGCCCTCTACTGCCCACAAACGCCGGCGTTTTTAGAGGGCCATTGAATAACATGGAGAGCCTCAAAAAAACGCCTACAAACGCCGGCGGCCAAAACGCCCGTGTGTATGAGGCCTTATTGTGCATCTTGAAACAGCCACACCACATGTTTTCAGAGAGTCCTATATTTCACCTGAAGTTATTTGTTGGTTTTTTCTTTGCATCCCAAACAATTTCCCTGGCAGTTGTGGCTGAACTTTTAGTTGGTCTACCTGACCATGGTTTGCTTTTAACAGAACCCCTCATTTTCCACTTCTTGATTAGAGCTTGAATACTGCTGATTGTCATTCTCAATTTCTTGGATATATTTTTATACCCTTTCCTGTTTTATACAGTTCAACTACCTTTTCCCGCAGATCCTTTGACAATTATTTTGCTTTGCCTATGACTCAGATTCTGGAAATGTCAGTGCAGCACTGTATGTAAGATGCAAGGGTTTGTCAGGAGTTCAGAAACTCACTGACCTTTTATAAACACACACTAATTAAAAGCAAACAGATCACAGGTGAGGATGGTTACCATTAATAACCATTCAAACCCATTTATGTCAACTTGTGTGCATGTTATCAGGCCAAAATCACCAGGGTATGTAAACTTTTGATCAGGGTCATTTGGTAGTTTCTGTTGTGATTTTGATTTAAAAAGAGTAAACACAGTTGATTGATAATAAATGGCTTCAGCCAAACACTAACCATGAGTGAAAGAAAAGTTTTTGTGTTATTATTCATATTCTCAGAAAAATGGCCAAGAAATCATAAATTCTGTAAACTTATGAGCACAGATGTATATACACAGTGTATTGAGTGCACACTATATATCAGCACATTTGGGGGTGTATGGTATATAGTACACTTCAGGTGGTGTATTAAAATATATACAGTCTAGTATATATATATATACTGTATATATATACAGTATCTCACAAAAGTGAGTTACACCCCTCACATTTTTGTAAATATTTTATCATATCTTTTCATGTGACAACACTGAAGAAATTACACTTTGCTACATTGTAAAGTTGTGACTGTACAACTTGTATAACAGTGTACATTTGCTGCCCCTCAAAATAACTCAACCCACAGTCATTAATTTCTAAACCGCTGACAACAAAAGTGAGTACACACCAAGTGAAAATGTCCAAATTGAGCCCAAAGTGTCAATATTTTCCAGCACTGCCTTAACCTTCTTGGGCATGGAGTTCACCAGAGCTTCAAAGGTTGCCACTGGAGTCCTCTTCCACTCCTCCGTGATGAAATCAGGGAGCTGGTAGATGCTAGAGACCTGGCACTCCTCCTCCTTCCATTTGAGGATGTCCCACAGATTCTCAATAGGGTTTAGGTCTAGAGGCATGCTTGGCCAGTCCATCACCTTTACCCACAGCTTCTGTTTGGGGTCATTAGCATGTTGGAATATTGCCCTTCGGCCCAGTCTCCGAAGGGAGGGGATCATGCTCTGCTTCAGTATGTAATAGTACATGTTGGCATTTATGGTTCCCTCAATAAACTGAAGCTCCCCAGTGCCAGCAGCACTCATGCAGCCGCAGACCATGACACTCCCACCACAATGCTTGACTGTAGGCAAGACACACTTGTCTTTGTACTCCTCTCCTGGTTTTCACCACACATACTTGACACCATCTGAACCAAATAAGTTTATCTTGGTCTCATCAGACCACAGGACATGGTTCCAGTAATCCATGTACTTAGTCTGCCTGTCCTCAGCAAATTGTTTGCAGGCTTTCTTGTGCAACGTCTTTACAAGAGGCTTCATTCTGGGACGACAGCCATGCAGACCAATTTGATGTCGCGTGCGGCGTAGGGTCTGAGCACTGACAGGCTGATCCCCCACCCCTTTAACCCCTGCAGCAATGCTGGCAGCACTCATACATCTATTTCCCATAGACAACCCCTGGATATGACGCGGAGCACATGCACTCAACTTCTTTGGTAGACCATGGTGAGCCCTGTTCTGAGTGGAACCTGTCCTGTTAAACTACTGTATGGTCTTGGCCACTGTGCTGTGGCACAGTTCCAAGGCCTTGGCAATCTTCTTACAGCCTAGGCCATCTTTATGTAGAGCAACATTTCTTTTTTTCAGATCCTCAGAGAGTTCATTGCCATGAGGTGCCCTGTTGAACTTCCAGTGACCAGTATGAGAGAATGAGAGCGATAACACCAAATTTAACACACCTGCTCCCCATTCACACCTAAGACCTTGTAACACTAATGAATCACATGACACTGGGGAGGCAAATGGCTAACTGGGCCCAATTTGGACATTTTCACTTGGGGTGTACTCACTTTTGTTGCCAGCAGTTTAGACATTAATGGTTGTGTGTTGAGTTATTTTGAGGGGACAGCAAATTTACACTGTTATACAAGCTGTACACTCACTATTTACATTGAAGCAAAGTGTAATTTCTTCAGTGTGTATGAAAAGATATAATAAAATATTTACAAAAATGTGAGGGGTGTACTCACTTTTGTGAGATACGGTGCATATATATATATATATATATATACACAGTATTTCACAAAAGTGAGTAGACCCCTTACATTTTTGTAAATATTTTATTAAATATTTTCATGTGACAACACTGAAGGAATGCCACTTTGCTACAATTTAAAGTAGTGAGTGTACAGCTTGTATAACAGTTTAAATTTGCTGTCCCCTCAAAATATCTCAACACACAGCCATTAATGTCTAAACAGCTGGCAACAAAAGTGAGTACACCCCTAAGTGAAAATGTCCAAACTGTGCAAATTAGCCATTTTCCCTTCCCGGTGACATTTGACTCGTTAGCGTTACAACCTCAGGTGTGAATGGGGATCAGGTGTGTCCAATTTGGTGTTATCGCTCTCACTCTCTTATACTGGACACTGGAAGTTCAACATGGCACCTCATGGCAAAGAACTCTCTGAGGATCTGAAAAAAAGAATTGTTGCTGCACATAAAGATGGCATAGGCTATAAGAAGTTTGCCAAGACCCTGAAACTGAGCTACAGCATGGTGGGAAAGACCTTACAGCGGTTTAACAGAACAGGTTCCACTCAGAACAGGCCTTGCCATGGTCAACCAAAGAAGTTGAGTGCACATGCTCAGCGTCATATCCAGAGGTTGCCTTTAGGATATAGATGTATGAGTGCTGCCAGCATTGCTGCAGAGGTTGAAGGGGTGGGGGGTCAGTCTGTCAGTGCTCAGACCATATGCCGCACACTGCATCAAATTGGTCTGCATGGCTGTCACCCAGAAGGAAGTCTCTTCTTAAGATGAAGTAAAAAGAAAGCCTGCAACCAGTTTGCTGAACACAAGCAGACTAAGGACATGAATTACTGGAACCATGTCCTGTGGTCTGATGAGACCAAGATAAACTTATTTGGTTCAGCTGCTGTTAAGCGGCAACCAGGGGAGGACTACAAAGACAAGTGTGACTTGCCTACAGTCAAGCATGGTGGTGGGAGTGTCATGGTCTATGGCTGCATGAGTGCTGTTGGCACTCACGAGCTACAGTCCATTGTGGGAACCATGAATGCCAACATGTACTGTGACATACTGAAGCAAAGCATGATCCCCTCCCTTAGGAGACTGGGCCACAGGGCAATATTCCAACATGATAACAACCCAAAACACACCTCCAAGATGACCACTGCCTTGCTAAAGAAACTGAGGGTAAAGGTGATGGACTGGCCAAGCATGTCTCCAGACCTAAACCCTATTGAGCATCTTAGGGTCATCCTCAAACGGTAGGTGGAGGAGCGCAAGGTAGGACAGACAGGGAGTTCGGGAGCACAGGGGGCATGAGGGTTGGACTGGTTCACTGTTGGTGGTGTGAGTGGTCCGGTAGAGGCTCATACAGATAGTAGAATAGTGATGCAGGCTGGGGTCAGCAACTGGCTGGCAAAGCAGTACAGAAGGTGCAGGCAGAAGAGTCGTCGGGTACAGGAAGGGTCGTCAACAGGCAGGCAGCAGAAGTACACAAGGATCAGGCAGAAGAGTTGTCGGGGGCAAGCTGGGGGTCTGTGCAGGCGGAGATCAATCAGAGTCAAAGACAAGCTGGGTCACAGGAACAGATAAACAGGATACAGGTCGCTCAGGAACACACAAACAGTGTAGAACGGACAACACTGGCTGCAGGGTGCTGTTTGCTTAAATGGGGCTGTTTGGTGCCAATGCCAGCGCATATGCATGCACACGGGCGAGCGCAAACGCGCGCAGACCCAGTTTCCATGGCACAGTAATTTCCTAACATTGCCCCCCCCCCAAGGGGCAGCCTCCGGATACCTTGCCGGGTACCAACTTCCTGGTGGTTTCTCTTAAAGATTGCGCTAAAATGACGGTAGGTAGATACATATAGCATGCATCCCATAAATACATGTAAATCATACAGTCCAAATAAACACAAATGGTGTAGATGAAAGTAGAGATGTAGATGTATCTTCACAGACATAGACCACCGTGTGATAGTTCAAATTCAGTAGTGATACCTCCACCTCACACCTAATAACTGCTTACCAGATGTAAAAGGCTGGAAAGCCAGCCCCATGACTATGTCTCGGTAGATGAAATATATGTTGGGGAAGACGCGCTGACGTCACTGCCATTGAGTGTTTGAAGTCTACAGCCGGCCGGCTTAATGTTCTTGGGCGCCCTTGTTGTTTTTATCTGATGTAAGTGCAATACTTTTATTTTATTAAATCCACTGAAACTTTATCACACTATCAGTACCTTCTCTTTCTTTGGGTGCAGTGGTGAGTTTACCTGGGGGTGTAAAGAACCTTATTGGACTGCTATCCTACAAACGCCGGGAGGTGGATCCGGTTAGCCCTTTCCACTACCTCTGTGGTTCACCCAAGCCAACTCTGCTACATCAGGACCCCAAGATTGTCGTATTTATCCCCAGGGGGGACCCGGTCTGGGGTACAGCCAAAGCGCTTATGCACTTACATCTGGTAAGCAATTAGATGTGAGGTGGAGGTATCACTACTGAATTTGAACTATCACACGGTGGTCTATGTCTGTGAAGATACATCTACATCTCTACTTTCATCTACACCATTTATGTTTATTTCGACTGTATGATTTACATGTATTTATGGGATGCATGCTATATGTATCTACCTACTGTCATTTTAGCGCAACCTGTTGTTTATAAAATAGTGTGTTTGTAGTACATGGTTAGTACTGTTTGGTTGCAGCTGTGGTTGCTTAGTGCTTTTACATAGTCTAGCGTGGTGTTATCCTCCTTTGTATTGCGGTTTCTCTTAAAGGCTTGAATTAGCTCCACTGCGTGAATGTTTGCTTCCGGTTCCCTAGAACTTTCCTCAGGACCGTACCCTTTCCATTTCACCAGATACTGAGTGGAGCCACCCCTCCTCCGGCAGTCCAAGATGGCCTCGACCTCAAACTCCTCCTCTCCATTTACTAGAACCGGCTCTGGTGGACCTGTCTTTCATCCTGGAAAGGGGTCTGTAGGGACAGGATTTAGCAGGGACACATGAAAGACTGGGTGGATATGCAGAGATGGAGGGAGAACCAGTTCATATGCCACCCTATTAATCCTTCTCCTTACTGGGAAGGGACCAATAAATTTAGGCCCCAACTTCTTCGAGGGACATGCCAGCCTCAGATTCCTGGTGGCCAACCAGACAGGATTACCCAGTTGTAGTTCTAATTTCCCCTGCCTTCTTTTGTCGAAGGCTTCCTTGCTAAGTTCCTGAGTCCTGTTAAGCGTGTCCTGCAGAAGTTCTTTGTTCCTTTCAAAGAACCTTATGGCTTCCTGTACCGCTGGTACCGTACTTTCAGAAGTCAGGTCAGGCAGGAATGTGGGATGAAAGCGATAGTTCACCAAAAATGGAGACTGTTTGGTGGCCGAGTGGATGGTATTGTAATAGGCGAACTCGGCCAGCGGCAGTAATGAGGCCCAATCATCCAGAGAGAACAAGGAAAAACAACGAAGATACTGCTCTAGAGTCTGGTTCATTCTCTCGGTTTGGCCATTGGTCTGGGTATGATAGGCTGAGGAAAAGGATAGTTCAATCTCCAATGATGAGCACAGGGCCTTCCAAAATCTGGAGGTAAACTGGACGCCGCGGTCCAACACAATATTGAGTGGAACTCCATGGAGACGAACAATCTCTCTGACAAAGATGTTTCTGTGGCAGTGGGTGTGCCCCTCATGGGCAGGAAGTGAGCGATTTTAGTCATGCAGTCTACGACCATGAAGATAGTGGTGTATCCTTTAGATGGAGGCAATTCCACAATAAAATCCATAGCTATCCGAGACCAAGGGCGTTCAGGTACAGGAAGCAGATTTAAGAGGCCCCAAGCTTTGGCTTTATTGGTTTTGTTCTGGGCGCAGATAGAACAGGTGTTGACATATTTCCTACAATCATCTTCAGGTAGCGGCCACCAAAAGGAGTGTGAGAGCAGCTCGGCCGTCTTACGAACACCGAAGTGCCCAGCAAGTTTGTGGTCATGGCAAAGTCCTACAACAGTAAAATTTAAAAAATAGTGTCATGCTAAATAAGCAAAGTGAAAAAAATAGTGACTCAAAGTATGAAATTGGTGAACATATACACAGGTGAAATATTCATCAAAAGTCCATATCAGAGTCCATATAAAATAATGAAGCACAGTAATTGATGAAGCATAGCTATCTCTATTGGATGTCTTCATATAACTAGCACTGTGGGCATGCAGTAAACCAAGTGTAATGCAACCACCGCTACCGGATAAGATGTACACTTACCCTCTAGTGTTGATACACCTATTACTGGTGGTCAAAAACAGCATGTGAGTAAGACTCCTATGTCTTCAATCTAAAGTACTGGAACAAAACATCCCAATATTCCTTCCAAACCATATACACCATACGTTCCCCTCATCAGAGCAGGTGCATCAAATCAGGAAAGAAAAGGTGTAGACATATTGTAAATCCATATAAAAGGGTTTAAAATGTATTTAAAGGTTGCACTTACATATAGGCAATAAAAACACTGCATGTAAACATCACATCTCCCACAAGGACAAGTTGAATGGTGAAGCGGTACCGGAATGCAGCCGTCACCCTACCGGTTTCATCTAATAAGACTTCTTCCTGGGGCCTAGAACAGTTGGACGTTGTTCCACCGGAACAAAGATTTTGCTGCCGTACCACCATAGACCATCTCTAACCAGCAGCCTAGGATACGAGGAGCCGGCAAGGGATCGCCTTATCTGGGACAGCAGGTCTTCCCGGGAGAGCAAAAATTTCCGAGGGGGAAGAATTGTATCTGAAGGGGTAGAGTTGCCAGGAACACACAAACACTGTAGAACGGACAGTGCTGGCTGCAGGGTGCTGTCTGCTTAAATGGGGCCATTTGGCGCCAATGCCGACGCACATGCGCATGCACATGAGCACACGCACAGGAACACGGGCACGCTCATGGGTGCGCACGAACGCGCACAGACCCGGTTTCCATGGCACAGTCATTTCTTAACAGGTATGATAGCACACTTTAGTTTGTGTATTAAAATATATACAGTCTAGTATATATATATATATATATATACAGTCAGGCCCATAAATATTGGGACACTGACACAATTCTAATCTTTATGGCTCCATACACCACCACAATGGGATTTGAAATGAAATAAACAAGATGTGCTTTAACTGCAGACTTTCAGCTTTAATTTGAGGGTATTTACATCCACATCAGGTAAACGGTGTAGGAATTACAACAGTTTGTATATGTGTCGCCCACTTTTTAAGGGACAAAAAGTAATGGGACAATTGGCTGCTCAGCTGTTCCATGGCCAGGCGTGTGTTATTCCCTCATTATCCCATTTACAAGGAGCAGATAAAAGGTCCAGAGTTCATTTCAAGTGTGCTATTAGCATTTGGAATCTGTTGCTGTCAACTCTCAATATGAGATCCAAAGAGCTGTCACTATCAGTGAAGCAAGCCATCATTAGGCTGAAATATTAGGCGTGGTCAAATCAACTGTTTGGAACATCCTTAAAAAGAAAGAACGCACTGGTGAGCTCAGCAACACCAAAAGACCCGGAAGACCACGGAAAACAACTGTGGTGGATGACCGAAGAATTCTTTCCCTGGTGAAGAAAACACCCTTCACAACAGTTGGCCAGATCAAGAACACTCTCCAGGAGGTAGGTGTATGTGTGTCAAAATCAACAATCAAGAGAAGACTTCACCAGAGTGAATACAGAGGATTCACCACAAGATGTGAACCATTGGTGAGCCTCAAAAACAGGAAGGCCAGATTAGAGTTTGCCAAACAACATCTAAAAAAGTCTTCACAGTTCTGGAAGAACATCCTATGGACAGATGAGACCAAGATCAACTTGTACCAGAGTGATGGGAAGAGAAGAGTATGGAGAAGGAAAGGAACTGCTCATGATCCAAAGCATACCACCTCATCAGTGAAGCATGGTGGTGGTAGTGTCATGACTTGGGCATGTATGGCTGCCAATGGAACTGGTTCTCTTGTATTTATTGATGATGTGACTGCTGACAAAAGCAGCAGGATGAATTCTGAAGTGTTTTGGGCAATGTTATCTGCGCATATTCAGCCAAATGCTTCAGAACTCATTGGACGGCACTTCACAGTGCAGATGGACAATAACCTGAAGCATACTGTGAAAGCTACCAAAGAGTTTTTTAAGGGAAAGAAGTGGAATGTTATGCAATGGCCAAGTCAATCACCTGACCTGAATCCAATTGAGCATGCATTTCACTTGCTGAAGACAAAAATTGAAGGGAAAATGCCCCAAGAACAAGCAGGAACTGAAGACAGTTGCAGTAGAGGCCCGGCAGAGCATCACCAGGGATGAAACCCAGCATCTGGTGATGTCTATGCGTTGCAGACTTCAGGCTATAATTGACTGCAAAGGATTTGCAACCAAGTATTGAAAAGTGAAAGTTTGATTTATGATTGTTAATTTGTCTTATTACTTTTGGTCCCTTAAAAAGTGGCAGGCACATATACAAACTGTTGTAATTCCTACACTGTTCACCTGATTTGGATGTAAATACCCTCAAATTAAAGCTGAAAGTCTGCAGTTAAAGCACATCTTGTTCGTTTCATTTCAAATCCACTGTGTCTCCAACTTACAAGCCGACCTCAATGCACTGTCTAATTGGGCAACCATGTGGCAAATGAGGTTTAATGTTGATAAATGTAAAGTTATGCACTTGGGGGCTAAGAATATCTGTGTCACCTAAACTTTACTTTGCTTGTTCTACACGAAATTGACGTCTGAAAGTCGAAATTAAACTCCCATAAATGTAGGTTTAGTCCACTTGTCACATCCTTAATGTTGTCAAACATATACACGGACGGTGAAAAATTCCCTGGTTTTCATTATTCTGTTTAATTGTTAGTATTTAGTTTGAAAGTGAAAAGTTATGAACCAACGTTTAGGAAACGTCAGTTAATATCGGACTTCAGACGTTGCGTATCTGTAGTGGTCTACGACCCAAAGTAGGGACCACTACGAGACGGCCCGGAGATGACGTTGACAGAAGTCAAGGACGAACAAGAACCCCGTAAAA
>BLSH010557546.1:85866-103975 GCA_018402905.1 Glandirana rugosa | reverse complement strand
CTAGGGGGGGGGGCAAAAGCGGTGCTGGGGACCTCTGTTTAGGTCTGATGCAAAAGCGGAGTGTCAGGGCGAGATGAAGGGGAGGGCCTCAATATGGCGCCCGGTGTGCTTATGAGGGCCTAGTCAAATGGTCTCTTCAGGGTGATCCCGGGCCCTGGGGGTTCCCAAGAGGCGGTATATCGGGTTAAATGGAGTAAGGCAGTCCGGGGATGATGGTTTTTGGGGTTGTTGGTGGTCTGATTGCCGGGATGGCGATGGATCGGCTTACCCGGGTTTGTCTTCTGTGCCTTGTGCTCCGGTCCCCTCTCCACTCTCTCTGACTTCCGAGCGGGATAGGAGGCTGCCTCTGTCCCTCTTTGGCAGGGGTGATGTCTCTGAAGAGTGGCCTTTAGAAAAGCGCTGTGTGTGGAAGAAAAATTTTCTTTTACAGGCTGTTTTCTTCTCCTGGAAGAGCGGAGCTCTGAAGCCTGCGTCCGTCTTCCTCCGCTGCTGGCCACGCCCCAGATTTGAATTTAAGAATCACGAGGTCTGCATCTTGGAGGCTCAGTGATTTATTGTTAAAGGATCAAACTACAAGAGCTGAAGTCTCACAGGCACTAGATTATTTCCATATGAATGATCAACCAGACATCTCTCCGTCAGTGCTCAAATGTTTTACAAGGAATCTTCCTCAAACATGTTAAAAACCACCTCTCTGATTTCACAGATTAACCAGTTCGAGGTTATCCACAAAAGAACTCTTGCCATGCAGACGCAGAAGGAACTTCTCACTCTGAGACAACAGCTTAATCAACTCATTAATGATGAAGTGAGGGAGAAACTGAAACGTCATAAACAGTCAATCTACGAATTCAGAAATAAACCAGGTATCCTCCTAGCTAGGGCTTTGAAAGGATCACAGACAACCCGACCTATTACTCAGATTTCCGCTGAGTCTGAAACTAAACTTACAGACCCAGCAGCTATAGAGGAATTCCAAAGGTATTACCAGAAACTTTATAATCTTCAAAGCCCACAAAACCAGAATTGCTCTGCCTGATCAGATTTGATCTCGTCTTTTTTATCTTCTTCAGGCATGCCTTCCCTTACACCACAAGAAGCTGAAGCCTATAACATCTCAAGAAGTGGTGAAGGCTTTGGATGCATCCAAGTTAGGAAAGGCCCCGGGCCCAGACGGGCTAAATCTTAGCTATTACAAAAACTTTCAAACCATCCTCCTTCCGTATTTTCTGCTTGCGTATAATTTAGCCTCTACTGATGGAGAATTGATAGAGGACACCTTGAGGGCGCACATTACTGTGATCCCAAAGCTGGATAAGGATCACACTCAATGTGGGAATTATAGGCTGATAGCTCTTTTGAACGACGACCTAAAATTATTCTCAAAAATTATAGCGAATAGGTTATTACCGCACATTTCCCATCTAATTCATGGCAACCAGGTGGGTTTTATCTCCCAGAGAGAGACTAGAGACAATACCATAAGGGCCATTGACCTGATCCACTTTACCCAACCTCTTGTACTCCTTTCAACGGAGGCGGAGAATGCCTTTGATCAGGTAGACTGGCATTTCTTATGATAGACATTAAGATATATAGGCTTGGGGGTTTGAATGCAGACCTGGATCCAGGCGCTATATACTGTATGCACCTGACTGCAACTCTAATGGCAAGCTAATGGCTGGAAGCCAGAGTGAGAGTATACAGCATTTCAAGTATGGGGCCAATTTGGCACTATTGACAAACCCCCATAACGACCTAACAAGCTCAGTGGCAAGCTCTGCAGGTAGTGAGGAAATAGCAACTTCTTCTAATAGAAATCACCCCACCCCTACGGGGAAAATCAGGGGGGATACAGAGGAAGGAGGCCCACCAGACAGCTGGAACACGAACAGAGCTACCTCGGCACTGCTAGAGCGGAGTAGAGTCCAGGACTGCATCGATACAGAACCCCTGGCATGTGCCATTTTACCTCATGCTTGGTCTGCTTCTCCAGAGATGCAAGCACAAACAAACCTTATTACCTCCATATATATTCTGGGACCACCCGGGGCTACAGTAGAAGCTCCTGGGATGGAGACACTAAGCACAGGGCCATCACACACAGGGACTTCAGTCTCAGGGGCTTCAGCCTCACTAGAACCGCCCCAGCCTTGACAGGAGGATCTGGACCTAATGGCCAACCTATGTTCCCTTCCTACAAAACAGGATTTGTTACTATTACCCAATAGAGGAGATCTAGAAGCCCTGGCACAACCTTTGAAGGAGCACTGAGGAAGGAAATATCTGAGGTGCGTGAACAGGTGGAAATCGTTGAAACCAGAGTTTCCAAAATAGAATCTACAGTGAATACTGTAACTGTGCGTATGAATGATATAGAGAAGTCAGAATCCACAATACAACACAAACTCATCTCATTTTCTTTGCGGGTTGACAGTGTGGAAAACCACAGCCGCAGAAACAACATCCGCTTTAGGGGAATCCCGGAAAAAATCGCAGGAGCGGATTCGAGTCCTGCGATACAGTCCATCTACAACAATATTTTGGGTAAACCCCCACAGTCCGAGCTTGTAATAGATAGAGTACATAGAGTCTTACAGTTTAGAAGTGGCCAAGAGTCTGGCCCCTGAGATGTCCTATGCCAGATACATTACTATAACATAAAGGAAGAAATAATGCGGCGGGTGTGGCAGCTGGGCCAGGTGGAACATGAAGGGGCACAGATAATGGTTCTTTTGGATATCTCTAGGAATACCCGACATATGCGTGGGTGCAAGCGCCCCCTATTAGAATATATTAAATCTTCAGGGGCCCACCTACACGTGTACGGAATGTATTAGCAGATTACAAGGCCTCTACCGATTCAAATGGGTCTCGTCTTTTATGAAATAACTGGGGGTTAAATTGACCCCGGAGAGCTCATCTCTATATGAGATTAATTTTCCCCAGTTATTGACTAAAATGTGTTTACACCTTCAGCTATGACAAACACTCACTCTTACATGGTTTAGTGCTTTTAAAATAACAATACTCCCCCAGATTTTATATCTAATGCAAGCCATACCAATTAAACTTCCTCAAGTTTTATTTTCGCTCATGCCGAGCGTTGCTGACTAAATTTATCTTGAGTAATAAAGCAGCCAGACTCCGCTATTCCTTGATGGTCCTGCCTAAACTTAAGGGACGAATCGGTCTACCAGACCTGATTTCATATTACCGCACCAAGAGTGGTATCCTGGTGCCTAAATTATTAGTTATTTGAAAATGTTCTTTCTTATTTCTCAATTTACGAAATTCGGAAATAAGAAAAAACATTTGAAATAATAATAAATAACTATTAAATTATAGGTATTGGAATTTCCTTGAAATTTGGCAGTTAGTGAACTTAAATTTGAAATTTATCACTAACAGCCATATTTTCAAAACCTATAATTTAATAGTTATTTATTAGTTAGTTATTATTTCAAATGTTCTTTGTTATTTTTGGATGTCCGAATTCTCGAATTTTGGATTTTTGCCTGTTGCGATTGCCGAATTTCTGAGATACCGCATATTTCCGAATTACCGCAATTGCCGAGAATTTACGAATTTTTGAATAGGAAAAACTAAAATTTGGAAATTAGAAATTCGGAATTCGTCCGAATTGCCAAATTTTGCAAGATTCGGTAAAAACAAAATTCGTAACAAAATGAATTGCACAAGCCTAGTGTTTAATCAGAGCTTTTGGGCTATGATTGCACAGGCATGTAACTATGGGATTATCTCTACAGATACCCGTGACTAATTCCTGAGGATCTTCACGTTTTACGCAGTTCCCAAAATCCATAAGGGCCATGCACGTCCCCCTGGTAGAACAATCATCTCCGACAATGGCAACCTTACGGGGAATGCCAGTAGGTGGGTGGACTCCTTTCTTCAACCTTTCGTTTTGAGTCTATCTTCATATGTAAAGGTTTTTTGATCAGAGCATTGCACATCCTAAGGCTCTCTTGGACTCTGTGTTGCAGGTGTTGGACTTCATTTTAAGAAATAATATTTTGTTTTCAATGGTTCCCAATTCCTCCAGGTGCAGAGCGTAGCGATGGGGACAGGTTGTGCCCCATCCAACGCCAATCTGTACCTGGGGGAGTGGGAACGCTCCTTTTTGCTTTCTGACAAGATGTCTAGGTACTCCGCTTTTATCGTAACATGGTTGAGATACATAGATGACATCTTCTTGATTTGGGACGGTCCCCTTAAATTATTGCAGGAATGTTTAATAACCATGAATGCAAATATGTACAATTTGACATTTAAAATGTCTTGCAATAGGCAGAAAGTTACCTTTTTGGACTTGAGATTGAGGTCAATGGTGATAGAACTCTTAGTAGCAATTTATATCGAAAGCTGTCTGCCGGCAATACAAATCTTTAAGCACAAAGTTTCCAAACCCGAAACCTCTTGTGCAATCCATACCCTATTTGCAGTATTTGCTCCTTTCGACGCAATTGCTGCGATGAGGTCAAGTTTAACAAAGCTGTGGATGAACTTATATCTGCTGGAGAAAGGTTATTCAAGATCCTGTTTTCGGAGGGCCTACAACCATGCCATTATGCGAACACAATCACAACTTTTGTTTGGGCCCCATCCTCCCCGAAAGGAGGAATCCACTCTATGTATCATAACTCCCAATTGTGGGCAACATTCCACTGTTTGCAAGTACACTCATAAGTACTGCCATCTGTTGACGTCTGATCCCAAGATAGCCAAAATTGTTCCTCCACACCCCCAGATTACTTTTAAGCGAGTCCCTTCGCTTGGTGACATGTTGGTATCTAGCTGTTTCATGGGTGGGACAGAATTGCCCGCAGCGCACTCTATGGTGGGTACTTTTCCCTGTGGCTCATGCAATTATTGCAAATATATTTGTCCAAACCCAACTCCTCCCCTCCCCTCCCGAATGGACAAATATTTTGCCCCAAAAGGGGTCATATACATCCTGACATGCCCTTGTGGCGTCTCTTACATTGGGAAAGCCATTTGCAAGTTTTGGAGGAGAATGTATGATTACATTCATGCTGCGGAGATTAAGAACATTTATTCCCCCATTGGTCACCACGTAGTTAATATGCATGACTACCATGTTCCTGAGCTTCAGTTTTGGGCTTTGGAACATGTCGATCCAGACACTAGAGGTGGTGAATGGAACAGGAGAGTTCTGCAGAGGGAATCCCGCTGGATCCTTAGCCTTAGAGCTAATAGTCCTCCGGAACTAAATGAGGTTCTTAGTTACCGTCCCTTCCTTGAAGGCTTTAGTTGTGGTAGAACTGAACATCTTATGTAAATATTTTCACATGGCCACACACCTGTCTATTAATGTTGGACTGTTAAATTGGGCTTTGCACAAGCAGAAGTATACCCTTTTTTTTCTTTTTTTCTTCCCTTCTTTTTTATTTTGTGACCATTAGGCACAAGTATAATTAACGTTTTCATTTGTGCCTCAATAATATTGTCAATTGTTGTTAATTATACATCTGTGCATTTAGATAATGTCAGCAACTGTCAGGAGGCACCCGCTGCCCCTGGAATTCGGGTCGGGAGGCCTGTGCGCGGGCGCATGTAGCGTGTGCACACATCTGTGCATGGGCCCGTGCATGCCAGTGCACTGGCATTGTCTCCCAAACTGTCATTTAAGCAGACAGCACCCTGCAACCAGTGCTGTCTGTTCTATAGCGTTTGTGAGTGTTCCTGAGCGACCTGTAACCTGAGTACCTGTTCCTGTGACCGACCCCCGGCTTGGCCATAACAACTCCTCTGTCTGATCCTTGTGTACCTTTGCTGCCAGCCTGTTGACAACCCTGCCCGTACCCGACCATCCACTTTCCTGCTCCTTCTGTACTGCACCGCCAGTCTGCTACGGACCCGGCCTGCATCACTACTCTTCAGCCTGCACGAGTGCTTCAGTGGACCTTCTACTACCACCAGTGACCCAGTCCGACCCTCGTGCCATCCTGCACTCCCGAGCCACCTGTCTGCTCTACCAGGGGCTCATGAATCAGGATAGTAAGATAGGTTACCCACTGCATAAGCCAGACTCTACCATCAGTAACAGACAGTCTTTAAGACCCTGCATCGACTATCGAGACCTCAATAAGATTGCGGTCAAGAACCGCTACCCTTTGCCCCTAGTCCCGAAACTATTTCAGAGACTTGGCTCGGCCACTGTCTTCTCTAAATCAGACCTCAGAGGGCCTCCAACCTCTTCCACATCAGGGAAGGGGATGAATGGAAGATGGACTTCCGAACCTGGTTCGGCCATTACGAATACCTGGTCATGCCATTCGGACTTTGCAATGCCCCGGCCACCTTCCAACATCTGGTAAACAATGTTTCCGGGACTTCCTTGACCTATTCATGGTTGTATATCTGGACGATATCCTCATATTTTCCTCATCCCTGGAAGAACATTGCAGGCACGTTAAGAGCGCGTTGAGCCGCCTTCGCCAGTATGGGCTAAATGCAAAGGCTGAGAAATGTGCATTTGAATGCTCCAGCATCTCTTTCCTGGGCTTCATCCTCTCTGTCTCAGGCATTACCATTGATCCCCAGAAGGTCTCAGCTATAGTGGAATGACCGGCACCAACCGACAAGAGAGCGATTCAACACTTTGTTGGCTTCGCAAATTTCTATAGAAAATGTATTAAGAGGTTCTCAACTGTCATCGCCCCTATCACCCAGCTTACAAAGCAGAACACACGCTTCCTCTGGACTTCTGAAGCCCAAACGGCGTTCCAGCTGCTCCTGAAACACCCAGATTCTGCTCTGCCCTATATTCTGGAGGTAGACAGCAGTTGGAGCGGTTGGAGATGTACTCACCCAAAGACGGGGTCCAAAAGCCACACTTCACCCCATTGCCTTCTTCTCTTGGAAGCTGACACCTCCAGAGAGAAATTACGATGTTGGGGACAAGGAACTTCTTGCTATTATATCTGCCCTGCAGGAATGGCGGTACCTATTGGAAGGAGCCTCACATCCAGTTTTAGTCTTCACTGTTTATAAAAACCTGGAGTATCTGCGCACTGCCAAAAGACTCAAACCCCGTCAGGCTCGCTGGGCGCTCTTCTTTTCATGGTTTCAGCTCCACATTACCTACAAGCCCGGGTTGGAAAACGTGAAACCAGATGCCCTGTCAAGAATGTTTCACGAAACAGGGGATCCTCCCCCACCTGATACGATCCTTCCCTCTCTGAACTTTTTTTGACCCAAGAGGACCTCTTTTCCCAAATCAGGCAATCCCATTCTGGGTCCTCTATCCCACCGGACCCCAAGCTATCTCTGCAAAATGGGCTGTGGTGGTATGGTACGAAGATCTTTGTCCCCGAGGAACAACGTCTGGCAGTTCTGGAACTATGCCATGACCACAAATTAGCAAGACATTTTGGTGGACATAAGACTGCGGAGCTACTCACACATTCCTTTTGCTGGCCTCTGGTTGACAAGGATTGCAGGGAATATGTTAAGGCCTGTCCCACCTGTGCTCGCAACAAGGTCGACAGGACCAAAGCTTGGGGGCAATTGAAGCCGCTCCCTATTCCTGAATGCCCATGGTCACAAATTTCCATGGACTTTATAGTGGAACTGCCCACATCTGCAGGATTCTCTACCATCTTTGTAGTAATCGCCTTACTACAATGCCACATTTCATCCCCATGAAGGGCACGCCTACTGCAACCCAAACTGTGGAAACTTTCATCAGAGAGATTGTTCGCCTCAGCAGAATTCCCACCAACATCGTATCTGATCGTGGAGTGCAGTTCACATCTTGGTTCTGTAAAGCCTTATGTTTGCTTTTGGGAATTTAATTGGTGTTCTCCTCCGCTTACAAGGAAACTTGGACCGGAGTTCATATGACCTTTTCCGGTCAAAAAGAAAATTAATAGGGTGGCGTATGAGCTCAGTCTTCCCCCTTCTCTTCGTGTGCACCCGGTGTTCCACATCACCTTGGTCAAACCCATGACCAGAGACCACTTCCCGGGAAGGAAAATGGCTCCACCTGAACCAGTTCTAGTGGATGGAGAGGAAGAATATGAGAAAGAAGACATCCTTGACTGCAGAGTAAGAGGGGGTTTGACTCAATTCCTGATCAAGTGGAAAGGGTACAGACCAGAGGAGAGCTCCTGGGAACCGAAGAGCACATTCACGCCAAGGAACTGGTCAGGTCTTTTTGGAGAAATCACCCAGATCTTAAGGCCCGGTGTGGGCATCCGGAGGCCGCCCCTTGAGGGGGGCAATGTCAGGAGACATCAGCTGCCCCCGAAATTTGTGCACGTGTGCGCAATTGCGCGCGCTGGTGAGCATGTGCCGGCATTGACTCCAAATGGCCATTTAAGTGGACAGCACCCTGCAACCAGTGCTGTCCGTTCTACAGCATGTGTGTGTGTTCCTGAGTGACCTGTAACCTGAGTACCTGTTCCTGTGACCCGGCTTGTCTTGACCTTGTTTAATCTCTGCCTGCACAGACCCCCGGCTTGCCCACGACAACTCCTCTGCCTGATCCTTGTGTACCTTTGCTGCCAGCCTGTTGACAACCCTGCCTGTACCTAACATCCACTTGCCTGCTCCTACTGTACTACACCGCCAGCCTGCTACCGACCCGGCCTGCATCACTACTCTTCAGTCTGCACGAGTGCTTCAGCGGACCTTCCTGAATCAGGATAGTAAGAGAGGTTACCCACTGCATAAGCCAGACTCTACCATCAGGTACGTGACAGCAACTATGCAAATATGTTTTAGTACACTCTTGCTCTGGCATGGGATGCATGCATAGGGTTGTTCCTAAGCAAACTTTCTCTGCCTCCACTTAAGGAACTCACTCCCAGCACAGGTGGCCCCTGTACAGGTTTTCCTGGAATGGGGGCTATCTCCCTGTCCACTTGCTGTTCCATCTGGTGGATTTTCCACCCTGGCTTAATTGGTTTGGCCACTAGGTGGCCGGAGATGTTGTGCAGTCTCAGGATCGTTCAGCGCGCACTTCCTGTGCGCCTCCTTGTTCCTGCCATGTGCTGGCACCTCTGCATTTATGATTTACTCACCGCGGATCTGTCATGACCGGAAATGACGGCTCCAATGGAGCCACCAACCAGAAGTGACGTACATTTCTGCAGCGCGAGATGGGGGACACCATGGCAGCTCCAGTCCATTCCACACGCGGACATCAGCAGGATTTCTTTCCCGCTCTGAGTGCCACGTTAGTTCCAATTAGGCCATTTTTATCCTGCTGTGTGACATTTGACTGGGTGGGGCAGACTTCCATTGGTGCATAACATGGCCCCTCCCTTTTGATCATGCTTTATCTAGTAACTGTTTATATTGTAGACAGTCGTTCAAATCAATGCCCTTAAGAACCCCTAAAAGAAGACTTTTGTGTCAGAACACATAGGGGTACCCACAAATGTTCAGGTTATAGAGCTGCTATCTGAATAAAGAAGACCTTACCATCCTGCTAAACCCTTTTTAACATTGTATCCAATAAATTTTTTTGTAATTTTATATATATCTATTTTGTTATAGTGGTGCCTTTTCAAAAGTCCCTCCCATAATTTCTATTTTTGTATCTGCTTATCGGGATGTGGTGCCACTATGGCTATATTACTGGATATTTAGATATGATTTTTTTTTAGATCATTTCCCACGGACGGTTAGGAATGGATAAGGGTCTCAACAGTCCCCAGGGCTTTGTCTTGTCTCCCTTGCTACATAGGCACATCAGGATCTGACATAGGCTCTACAGTTCCGACTAAGGTTGGGCCACCAGAAAGATGGGCTCACTTGTTTTACAACCTTCAAAGTGGCCGGCTACCTCGGGGTCATGGTACATCTTGAAGACCTGAAGCCTTGCCTCCTGAGGCATGCAGACATTATCCTGATGCCAGAGTACTCCGTCTTGTTTCCTTAACGAGGCCTGTTCAGATTTGGGGCATGAAGCAGAGGCTCGTTCAATGGCCGATTTCAAGCTGCGTTGAATCAATAAAAAATTCTGGTCTGAAAGAATGATGCTCGGGGGAGCAGGTTTCGTAAATTCAAGGAACATTTGGGACAAGGTGTCCCCCTTCCCGTTTTTGGATCCTGGTCTGTATGTTAAATGGAAGTTGAATCTTGAGAAAAATAACGCCCATCTAGCCTGTCGAGGTCTTAGATGTTTGGTGGACCTCAGATACTCCAAGTTTTTCTGGTCAGTAGAGATCATGATTGCGTGATTGGCACCTTCCAATAGATACCTCCACTCTTCGAAGGCCACTTAACTAGCTAGAAGCCCTCGGTCGCCTATGTCGTATTTTCTTTCAGCTGGGTTAAATTTCTTAGAGCAGAAGGCTACTGGGTGCAGTAGAGCTTTTGGGCCCAGACGCTGAGCATGACTCCTGTTACCACTTCAGAAGCATCTACTTCGAGAACAAAAGGGAGTGCTGGGTCCAGGTGTAGCAACACTGGAGCAGAGGTAAACAAGCTTTTGAGGTGTTCAAAGGCTACTTGGGCTTCCTGATTCCAGTGGAAAAAAGTATGGAGTCATGTGAATTGAGTAATTGGGGTGATAATGGTCGAGAAATCTTAAATAAATCTCCGGTAGAAGTTGGCAAAGCCTAGGAATCTTTGGACTTTCTGTCTGAAGGTGCAGGCCTTCTGGGGATCCATGGAAATCCCTTCAATGAAGATTATGAGCCCCAAAAATTGAATGGATTGTTTCTCAAAATCGCACTTCTCTGCTTTGGGTACAAACTGTGCCTGCCGAGAGTATTCACTACCTTCTTGACATAGTCTCTGTGAAGTTTGAGAGAGGCAGAGAAGAATAGGATATCGTCCAGGTAGGCAATTAGGAATAAGTCAAGGTACTCTCGAAAGTTATTATTGACCAGGTGTTGAAATGTTTCGGGGGGCATTGCATAGACCAAAGGGCATCACAAGGTATTCAAAGTGGTCAAAGCGTGTTCTGAGGGTCATTTTCCACTCATCCCCATCTCTAATGCGGACCAGATTATATGCCTTCTTCAAGTCCAGTTTCATAAATACCCGGGCTGCTTGGAACCACTGGAACAACTCCGGAACAAGGGGAATAGGGTACCTATTCTTTTGTGACTTTGTAGTCGATGCATGGCCTGAGGGAGTGGTCTTTTTTTCAACAAAGAAGATACCTGCTCCAGCAGGTGAGGAGGAGGGACGATTGAAACATTGGTTAGGTTCTCATCGATGTACTGTCTGAGGGCCTCCAATTCCACCTCGGACAAAGGGAAGATGCACCCGAAGGGAATTTGCTCCGGGGAGTAGCTCAATAGGACAGTCATAGAACCGGTGTGGAGGCATGGTACCGGCTTTCCTTTTGTTAACCACTTGCCGACCGTCAACCGCAGGTTGACGGCGACAAAGTGGCTCGATATCGCAAACAACGTCATACGACGGCGGCTGCGAGATCGCGCACTGTGAGCGCGCGCGGCTGGAGGTGCACCCGCGCGCTCACTGTGTTCGGGGAGGGCCAGGGAGCGGGTGCGGCAGATTCGAACGCTGCCAGCTAGCCGCGATGCCCCCCTGCACTGAAAGAACGGAGGTCCGTGTAAGTAAACACAGACCTCCGTTCTGTGAGAGGGGGAGAGGGTTGTGATCACAGCCTTCCTCTACATGGAAGCTGTGATCACTTCCCTTCCCCTGCTAGGGCAGCCCACACACAGTTAGAACACGCCCAGGGAACACAGTTAACCCTTAGAGCGCCCCCTGCAGGTTAACCCCTTCACTGCCAATGGCATTTACACAGTAATCAGTGCATTTTTATAGCACTGATCGCTGTATAAATGCCAATGGTCCCAAAAAAGTGTCAAAATGGTCCGACATGTCTGCCCCAATATCGCAGTACTGCTAAAAATCGCAGATCGCCGCCATTACTTGTAAAAAATAAATAAATAAATAAAAACCCCAGAAATTAATTCTCATCATCCATAAACGCGGCCACTTTTGCGCAAACCAATCAATAAACGCGGATTGCGATTTTTTTAATCACAAATATGAGGAAGAATATAAATCGGCCAAAACTGATAAAAAAAAATGTTTTTTTGTATTTTTTTTTTGGATTTGTATTTTAGTAAAAAGTAAGAAATTTGTTTTTTTTTTTGCAAAATTGTTGCTCTTCTTTTGTATATAGCGGCACCAAAAGAAAGCTCTACTTGTGGGAAAAAAAGGATGCAAATTTTGTTTTAGGTACAACGTTGCACAACCGCGCAATTGTCAGTTAAAGCGACGCAGTGCCGAATCGCGAAAAGTGCTCTGGTCCTAAAGTGTGAAATCCTTGTAGTGGTTAAATCCTTGAAGTGGTTAAAGACGTCAAGGTAGTCGTGGTAGACAGAAGAGACTACTTGACTGGTGTCTGTTGCTGGTTGTATCGTCAGTCAAGAAAGGGAGTTGGTTTGCATGGGGATGCCACACTGGTGGCAGTAGTTGGATGGAAAGGTGGCCTCCCCTCTGGACCATTCTACTGATGGGTTGTGGACTTGTAGCCACTGTATTTCAAGAATAGCTGGGAAAATAGGAGATCTGATCACATCAACATGGAGATGTTCCTGGTGTCCTGTGTCTGTGGTTGTGAGAATAGGGAATGCTTCTTGGGTAATAGGTCCTGAACTGGGTGGAGTGCCATCAGCTAGGTGTATATCTAGGTTTCAATCTTTGAGAGTCAGAGGAATGTGCAGTCCTTTAGCCAGGTTGATATCCAGGAAGCAGCTACATGCCCCAGAACACTACTCAAACAGTCTCAATAGCAAAGGTCCTCGGTTGCAGGGCAAAATAAAGTTTGCAGGCATTCCTGAAAGCCCTGGACCTCCCCCGATCCCCTAAAAAGCCCTCAGGAGTGGGAACTCTGGACTCTGGAGTAGGCAGTACCACAGCAGGTGGAGTGGCAGCAGCTGAACTGGAGGAAGCTGGTGTAGAGGCGGGGCTTGTGGCTTGGTTAGATTTAGCAGAAGTCATAGAAGCCGTGAGGGCATGGAAATGTCCCTTAAGCTGGAAATAGCCCATGTGCTGACAAAGGGTTTCCAGCACAGAAGCACCTCTCTCGGCCCCAGACATCCTGGCTGTTTGATACCATCAGGTACTAAAGTGCTGGAGGCCAATGGAGAGAGGGCTTCCCTTGCAGCTAAGTTCCATACTCCTCTGGAGGTGAGGCAGGAGGCAGGTGGCACCTGTGAGATGTAGCAGGTAACTAGGGTCACTGAGACAAAGGTGACGAGGTCAGGTGATGGCCAAGGTCCAGACAGATAGCAGGCAGAGAAGATTCATTAAACAAGGTCAAGGTCAGGAGGTGGGCAGGAGACAGGTCTGGAACAAGCCGGGTTGGTAATCAAGAATCACGGGAACGTTAGTAACAGCTGAAGATCAAACAGCACTTCAGCCAAGGACTGGCTTCCTTATAAAGGCCGATGTGATGTGCTGGCATAGATGCTGGGTCCTAGAGCCCTTCTACTGCCCTGACAGATGCAGGGTCCCAGAGTCCTCCTGCTATTGGTGCCCTGACAGTAATGCATGTTACAATAACAAGAAAGTACCCTGCAGCAGTGTTCAGTGGAACAGGTGTTCCCATGGAAAGGTTTCCCCTCACCACCTGTTCCACTGAAAACTGCAAATTTTGGGGAAATTGGTCACTTTCTGCTACTGTGACAGTAGTAGCTGTCTGAAAACAGGGTGAAACTCCCCACAGAGCCCTGATCTCAGCATCATCAAGTCTGTCTGGGATTACACGAAGAGACAGACAAATTTTAGGCAGCCTACAACCACAGAAGATCTGTGGTTAGTTCTCCAAGATATTTGAAACAACCAACCTGCCAAGTTCCTTCAAAAACTGTATGCAGATGTAGTCTAGTGCTAGACTAGTGTATGTCATTTTTTTTGAGACAATGGTAGTTGTTGAGTCTGTAATTGGGTCGGGTTACTGAAGGTCAGGCTGGAGGGCACTACAGGTCTGGCCTCTGGTACCTCCCCCTGGTTCTAGAAACTTGGAGAAGTCTCTGGAAGCTACCGGGTGGAGGCAAGGAGGTGCTAATCTGCAATATATGGGAATTTGGCCAATCCCCAAGCAAGAAACCTGGCAGGGTGGCTGGATCAGCCCTTAAATATTGTGGAGCCTGCTAGCAAGGAGAGTCAGGTGGAAAATGGGGTGAGTTTATGCTATCTTGTAGCCTGCGAGGGGACCCCAGAACTGAGTGGGGTCTGCTTCCAGAATGGAAGCTGAGATAAAGGAAAAGGGATAGAGGGATCTCCACTACCCTACAGTCTCTGCTAGGAGAGTCCTGACTTGCATGGAAGGTCCCGGACAGCAGGAGGCCTGAACAGTAGCCTCTTCTGAAGCAGCAGGATTTCCAGGGACAGTGTGAATACCTCTACACCTCAAGGGCCAAAAAGGGTTAAAGCTGCCCGATGCAATATCCAGCAACAAGTATTAGGCGCAAACACCCAAACAATTCTGAAGACCCCAAAATGGGCAATAAATGATTAAAATACAATAATTTAAAAAAAGTCCATATAGTCCATAAATCCACAAACACTAAGGGCAGCAACCTTATCAGGGCAGAAACCGTCCATGCTGCTCCATCTCTGCATGCCAAGCCTCATTCTGGCATCTCTCACTGTCCAACCGGCATCTCCACCTTCACAGTGAGAGGTCAGAGCTACCACACTGCACAGACGAATGGATGCTTAACAGCTTTGGACAGGACCAACACCGTTGACACCTGGAGATCTTTTCCACACAGATGTGCCTGTTTTTACTTAACCTATGTGAGTTGCCATTTGGCATATGCCAAACTTTTCTGGTACTGTGCTAGACTGGCTGTGACCCAATCCCTTGTCCTGGGATATTTTACTAAGCAGCTAAGGGGGCTAGTATTTTGAGAAATAGACATAGAGCTCCTGCAAGTTGGGACTTTTACTAAAATTTCACCCAGGGGACACAGAGTTCCTAGAAGGGGGATTACCATTGCAAAGTCCAGGAAGACTGTTGCTGTTCTGAAGGGAATGCAGTCAGGGATTTGTCATTTTGTGATGTGCAGACAGAGGGAAATTGTCCTCATCGTTGCTTTTCCAGTCATGTTGGGCATACCATAATCCCTATTCCCTATCCAACTTATTTTCCCTAATAAAATAACAAAAACAAGCCCCTGGACTGATTCCTTGTCTCTGAATGAGAGTGAAAAAATGTGTGTTGCCTGGCTGTGCAGAAATAGGGGGGACCAAAAATCAAGCAGCTCCTGCAGGGGTAGCATTACACAAGTGTCATTGAAGAATTGATGCTGTTTTGAAGGCAAAGGGTGGTCAAACATTAAACATTTATTTAATTTCTCTTCTATTAATTTACTTTCCATTTTGTTAATTGATAAAAATAAACTATTAACACTTCCATTTATGAAAGCATTCTTAATTTACAGCATTTTTTCACCTGCCTAAAACATTTGCTTTACTACAGTAAACTTAACTTACTACTGTAACTTACTACTGTAGTACTGCAATTTAAGTTCTCTGCCACTGATATGTGACTTTTTCCTACAAGTTTTTATTAAGAGAACAAAGATAATAGGCCGTGGTTTTGTATGTTGTTTAAACTTTAATGTAATACTGTCCGTATATAATTAATTCATTCTAATACAGTGGATATGCATTCTAATTGTTTTATTAACCACTTGCCGACCAGCTGCACGACATATACTGCATTGGCTCGTACAAGCATCGTAACGTACCTGTACATCGGGCTTTCTTCCGGGTCCTTTTGCACACACACACTGGGAAAACCCAAGCTGCCATTTGCTGCAGCACAACCGATCAGTGGGTCCCGGCAAATGATTTATAGGTGGGGGCCCCCTGATTGGCTGAGCGAATGACAAAAGAAGGTTTCCCCGCCTCCAATTTGCATGACAGGAGAGTGTGCCCAGCTCTCAATGGAGACGGTTCACACATTGGCGGCTGCAGAATGGATCCTGTGCATCTTTGGCTCCATTTCAGGTCCAAATTCAGGCAAAAATGCGGGCCTGATTTGTCCCTGAGACGAAGAACAGGGACACACCAGACCCATGCTGTGAGCCGTGTCCGCACTAAGTGTGAACCCAGCCTCAGAGGGATTATGATTGCAATATACAAATCTTTAAATGGTGACTGTATCATTAAGAGAAAAGTATTTAAAGTGTTACTAAACCCAGGACCCTGCATTACCTATATCTGGTCTCCCACAGTACACAGTGCATGGAAATGCAATCATTTTAGTAAATATAAACTGCTAAATGCCTTTTCTCATCAACAGTATATAACAGTCTTGTGACTTCTATCAGTTCCTGGTTAAAGTTTGTCCTATCATGATCCAGAACACATGGCCCTCTGTCTGGACACTGCTGACTGGCCCTGTGCTGAACACATGCACCCTCTCAAGAAAAAAAACTCTCTAGCAATACACACAAAACTGAGCATGGGCAGCCTGGCTCCAATAACTCTATCTTATCCAGACCTGTTCTGGAGTCAGTGGAAGAAGAGGGGGATCTGTGCATACAGGATCAACCAGCCTTTTTACACAATGCAGAGGATTAACCCCTTGGGTTCCACATTGAGTAGAACAAGCATGCTTTACTGCATATACACACTGATTTTACTGTTGTGGTTTTAGTAACACTTTAGGTCTCTAGCCACTTGCCGACCGCCTAACTGGGAATGTACATAATATATTTGATGTTAAATACTAGGGCTATGGCTGCAGCTAGAGATGCCATAACCCCGGTTTCGTAACAATCCGATGTGGCTGATGACTGGGCAGGAACTCGAGTGAGGGCAAGATGGCCCCCACTCAGCTCTATGCCCTTGGAGGACCGGAGCGACTTCTGACGTCCCTTTCGGTTCTCGGGCATAAACAAATTATCTTTGTTTTTTTTCTTAAGTCAAAATGTAAAAAATAAAACATTTATTTTGCTTTTAAAGGTAAATGAGAGATATGGGGTCTTCTTGACCCCAGATCTCTCAATAAAGAGGACCTGTCATGCTTATTTCTATTACAAGGGATGCTTCCATTCATTGCAATAGGAATAAAAGTGATAAAAAAAAACTAAAAGGACAGATTAAAAATAAAAAGTAAAATAAATTTAAAGCGCCCCATCCCTCCGTGCAGAAATGAACGCATACGTAAGTAAATGGTGTTCTAACCACACATGTAAGATATAGTTGCAATCGTTAGAGTGAGAGCAATAATTCTAACACAAGACCCCCTCCGTGACTCTAAACAGGTAACCTGTAAAAAGTTTTGAAGTGCCGCCTATGGAGATTTTTAACCACTTGCCGACCATGTAATGTAGTTACATGGCCGCAAGTGGCACTCATTGTTCTGGGAGGACGTTATAACACCCCCCTGGGGCGCGCACCTGGGAGCATCCGTGACCGCCGGGTCTATGAGACCCGGCGCATCACGAATCACGGTAAATGGCCGCTTGGAGCGCCCGTTTACCACGTGATCACTCCGTCAAATGACGGAGCATCACATGTAAACAAGCCGGCGGAAGTGCCGGCTTGTCTCTCCCCTCTCCGCACCGATCGGTGCAGTGTGACACGAGAGGGGGGAGAGAGGGGAGAGAGTAGATGCAGCGGGGCTGTGGGCAGGATTTGAAGTGCCCACAGCACCGCTATGTGCCAGGCAGGGACCCCCATCCAGCTTCACCCATGCCCACGCCCTCATCCATGCCCAGCCATCTGTGTCCACCCATCAGTCACCCATAAATCCATGCCCACCCATCACCCATGCTCACCCATCCATCACCCATGAATCCATGCCCACCCATCCGTGCCCACCCATGACCACGTGGCTAGCCACGCCTCTCCCCTCTCTGTTCGGCCGTGAAGGCGGCCGAACAAATGTACACTACGAGGCAGTAAACTGCCTCACTAGTGCACCATTTGCCCGCGAGGTTCGCCGGTAAATGGCACTAAGCACTACGCGGCCCAGAGTATCTGGGCCGCCAGTGCCTACGAGGGTCCACGCGCGGGGTCCCCCCACAATATTGCAGGAGGGTCTTGTTACTCACGGTGAACGCCGGTACATTGATGTAATGTACCAGCCGTTCACCAATTTTTA
>BLSH010557546.1:70213-85724 GCA_018402905.1 Glandirana rugosa | reverse complement strand
ACAGTGCTCACCCATCCGTCACCCATGCATCCATGCTCACACATCCGTCACCCATGCATCCGTGCTCACCCATCCGTGCTCACTCATCCGTCACCCATGCATCCGTGCTCACCCATCCGTCACCCATGCGTCCGTGCTCACCCATCTCCGTGCTCACACATCCGTCACCCATGCATCCGTGCTCACCCATGCATCCGTGCTCACCCATGCATCCGTGCTCACCCATCCATCATCCATGCATGCGTGCTCTCCCATCCGTGCCCACCCATCCGTCACCCATGCATCTGTGCTCACCCATGCGTCCGTGCTCACCCATCCGTACTCACTCATCCGTCACCCATGCATCCGTACTCGCCCATCTGTGCTCACCCATGCGTCACCCATGCGTCCGTGCTCACCCATCCATGCTCACCCATGCATCCGTGCTCACCACTCCGTGACCCATGCATCCGTGCTCACCCATCCATCACCCATGCGTCCGTGCTCACCCATCCGTCACCTATGCATCCGTGCTTACTCATCCATCACCCATGCGTCTGTGCTCACCCATCCGTGCTCACTCATCCGTCACCCATGCATCCGTGCTCACCCATCCGTCACCCATGCATCCATGCCCACCCATCCATGCTCACCCATCCGTAATCACCCGTCACCCATGCACACGTGCTCACTCATCCATCACCCATGCTCACCAATCCGTGCTCACTCATCTGTCACCCATGCATCCATGCTCACGCATCTGTCACCCATGCATCCGTGCTCACCCATCTGTGCTCACTCATCCATCACCCATGCATCCGTGCTCACCCATCCAGCCATGCTCACCCATGCATCCGTGCTCACCAATCCAATCATGCTCACCCATGCAGCCTCATCCGTGCTCACCCATCCAGCCTCATCCGTGCTCACCCATGCATTCATGTTCACCCATGCATCCATGCTCAGCCATGCATCCGTGCTCTGCCATCCTTTTGTGCTCACCCATGCATGCATGCTCACAAATGCATCCGTGCTCCGCCATCCATCTATGCTCATCCATGCATCTGTGCTCACCAATCCAGTCATGCTTACCCATGCAGCCTCATCCATGCTCACCAATCCAGCCGTGCTCACCCATCCAGCCTCATCCGTGTTCACCCATGCATCTATGCTCCGCCATCCATCCGTGCTCCACCATCCATCCGTGCTCCACCATCCATCTGTGCTTCCCCATCATACGTGCTCAGCCATCCATCCATGCTCAGCCATCCATCCAGGCTCAGCCATCCATCCGTACTCACCAATGCATCCGTGCTCTCCCATCCATCCGTGCGCAGTCATCCCCATCTATGGCTTATTCACCTCCATTCGTGCTCATTTTTGCCTCATTCATGTTCATCCATACCACATCAGTTCTCATCAATGACACATCCATGCCACTACAGCACCCATCAGTGCCACTACAGCGCCCATCAGTGCCACCACAGTGCCTCGCAATAATGTAATAGGTAGTCAAATTAGATTTGAAATGTATGCCCCTAGAACGCCTGATGGTGCACCCTGCATGTTGGGCCTCTGTATGTGGCCAGGCTGTGTAAAAGTGTCACTCATTGCCATACTCAGGACGAGTAGCAGAATATATTTATATATTCTTTCCACATTTTCCAAAAACTTGTGGAAAAAATGAACCGTTCAAAAGACTCATTATGCCTCCTAGAATATACGTTGGGGTGTTTACTTTCCAAAATGGGGTCATTTTTTGGGCGTTTCCATTGCCCTGGTGCTCCAGGACCTTCAAAATTGCAAGAGGTAGTCAGGAAATTATATGTGTAATTTATGTCCTTAGAACGCCTGAGGGCGCTCCCTGCATATTGGGCCTCTGTATGTGGCCAGGCTGTGTAGAAGTGTCACTCATGTGGTATCCCCATACTCAGGAAGAGTAGCAGAATATATTTTAGGGTGACATTTTTGCTGGGTACATGTTGTGTGTTAGAAATATTGTATAAATCGACAACCTTGTGTAAAAAAAAATGCGTTTTCATTTTCTTTCCACATTTTCCAAAAACTTTTGGAAAAAATGAACCATTCAAAAGACTCATTATGCCTCATAGAATATACGTTGGAGTGTTTACTTTCCAAAATGGGGTAATTTTTTGGGCGTTTCCATTGCCCTGGTGCTCCAGGACCTTCAAAAGTGCAAGAGGTAGTCAGGAAATTATATGTGTAATTTATGTCCTTAGAACGCCTGATGGCGCTCCCTGCATGTTAGGCCTCTGTATGTGGCCATGCTGTGTAAAAGTCTCACACATGTGGTATCACTATACTATAGGAGGAGTAGCAGAATGTGTTTTGGGGTGTAATTGGTGGTATGCATATGCTGGGTGTGAGAAATAACCTGTTAATATGACAATTTTGTGAAAAAAAAACTGAAAAAAAAATCTTCATTTTGCAAAGAATTGTGGGAAAAAATGACAACTTCAAAAAACTTGCCATGCCTCTTACTAAATACGTTGGACTGTCTTCTTTCCAAAAAGGGGTCATGTGGGGGGTATTTGTACTTTTCTGTCTTGTTAGAGCCTCAAGAAATGAGATAGGCCATCAGTGCATCAGGTGTGATCAATATTCAGTGATTGGCACCATAGCTTGAAGACTCTATAACTTTCACAAAGACCAAATAATATACACTAATTTGGGTTATTTTCACCAAAGATATATAGCAGTATAAATTTTGGCCAAAATTTATGAAGAAAAGTTGCTAATTTGCAAAATGTTATAACAGAAATAAAGAAAAATGCATTTTTTTACAAAATTTTCAGTATTTTTCCATTTATTGCTCAAAAAATAAACACCCCAATGGTGATTAAATACCACCAAAAGAAAGCTCTGTTTGTGGGGAAAAAAAGGACAAAAATGTCATATGGGTACAGTGTTGCATGAGTGAGTAATTGTCATTCAAAATGTGAGAGTACTGAAAGCTGAAAATTGGTCTGGTTAGGAAGGGGGTTTAAGTGCCCAGTGGTCAAGTGGTTAAGTACCGTAGTTTGCTGTCATTCCATGAGTGTGCACAATCTTAAAGCATGACAGTATATATATGTATATAAAATGTTTGGGGGTTCTAAGTAATTTTATAGCAAAAAAATACAAATTTAAACTTGTAATCAAAAAGTTCCAGAAAAGGCCTGGTCAGCAAGTGGCTAGTGAAAACATGAGGCCATACAATGAAGTTGGATGAAAAGAGGTTAAATTTTAAATTACGTAAGGGGTCCTTTACGGTTGGAGTGGAAAGGATGAGGAACTCCCTTTCACAGTTGGTGGTGTCAGTGTGATGTGTAGATACATTTAAAAAAAATATTTAGATGTGTTTCTTAGCGAATACAGTGTACAGGAATATGGTAAATGGTAGTAACATAAACACACACACGTTGAACTGGATGGACCACTGTCTTTATTCAACCTTACCAACTATGTATGTAACTATATAACTTACATATAACATTGTTTGCAATGTCTAATAGGATATATACTATATACAATATCTCAAAATATCTGCAATGCCATGAACTAACCAGAAGCCATCCTCCCAACTCGGATAGACAGGAAAATCAAAGAGAAGATTGAAAGCCCCACCTCACCAATACATTATTTCTAGGATAGGACAGAGAAGATATTCATCAGCCATTTTTTTGTTTTTAGTGCCCTAGCTAGGTTGCAGACTATTTCCCCTTCATAAAAATTAGCCCTGACAGAGCAGAGTTTATTAATACACGTATAACTGTTGATAAGTGAATTATATAGTCTATGCAGTAATTATTGTACAATATAGGGTAATATGTGTTTGCTGTTGCGGTCCACTTATTCCCTAATATTATTAACTACTTCAGCGTACATCACCTAGCATCTGCGGCTCCTGCGTGGCTCACAGAGCGACCGGTACAGGGGCGGACTGACAACCTATGGGGCCCCCGGGCAATAGAAGATCATGGAGCCCCCCCCGTGTCCCTGTCCACACTCAAGCCAAACAAAACACCACCTACTTATTGCACTGCACCCACATTAAATACGTTCGCCCCTACAGATGTGGGAAAGGTGTCCTGAGTGCCCACGCTAGCGTGCCCCCATCAGGCCAGGTACCGGAGCCCAGTGCTAGAACTTGGTCTGGCACTGGGCTCCAGGATCAGCACAGATTCCTTGGGACTGAAGTACCAGGAGCCACTCATGGGGCCCCCTACTGGCCAAGGGCCCTCGGGCAGTGCCCGAGTGCCCTTATGGTCAGTCCGCCCCTGGGCCGGTATGTCACCCGAAGACAGCGGATCACTGAAGCACTGTGTCCGGGTGATAGGAATTAGTTTTACCATGTGATTGCTGTGTCCATTCACAGCAATCACATAGTAAACAACAGAAAGTGCAAAGATCGGTTCTCTCTGCTCTCACTGTGAGATCAGAGAGAACCAATGCTGCAGCCTGTGAGTGTACAGCAGCCTGTTAGGCTGTATATACACTCATAAAGGGCAGTGCCAGCATGTGATAAAAATGCAGCCAGCCCTGTCACCTGTCCCAGCGCTCACAAAAACACCATCATACACCATACCAATATCATGGTCACTGTCATACCAGTGTCCTGATCACCGCCATTTGCCATACCAGTACCATGATCACCGCCATTTGCCATACCAGCATCCTGATCACCACCATACGCCATACCAATGCCCTGATCACCACATACGGCATACCAGTACCCTGATCACAGCTATATACCATACCAGTGCTGTGATCACCGTTATACATCATATTTGGGCCTTGGTCACTACTATACCCCATACCAGCCTCCTGATCACCGCCATGCCTCATATCAGCGTTCTGATCACCCCATATGCCATACCAGCGTCCTGATCACCACTACACCCTGTACCAGCATTCTAATCACCACCTTAACTCATACCAACATCCTGATTCTTTCCATACTCCATACTAGTGTTCTGATCACTACCATATGTTATACCAGCGTCCAGCATTTTAGGGTCTCAAATGATCAGTTTTCAGATATATATCCCCTAGTGTGTAGACTCTATAACTTTCACACAGACTAAATAATATACACTGTTGTGGGTTATTTTTACCCAAAAAAATTAGCAGAATACATTTTGGCTGAAAGATTATTTATTTGCAAAGTTTTATAACAAAAACTAAGCAAAAAATGTTTTTTTTTCAAAACTTTTGGGCATTTTTCATTTATATAGCAAAAAAAAAAACAGTGGTGATCAAATACCACCAAAAGAAAGCTCTATTTGTGTGGAAAAAAATGATAAAAATGTAATATGGGTACAGTGTTGCATGACCGCGCAATTGTCATTCAAAGTGTGACAGTGTTGAAAATTGGCCTGGACTGGAAGGGGGTGAAAGTGTATCAGTACTTTTTGAAAAAGTTTCTTTGATCAAGTTTAAACTTAAATCTAATATTTATTTTGTATCTTATTTGCTCAGATATAATGAAGCGAAAAAGAAAATGGACCCTGGTTTCCCAAAACTAATTGCAGATTCATGGAATGGCGTACACGATAATTTGGATGCTGTGGCAGATATCCGTGGAAGTGGTAAGTTGCCTTGTGACTTAGGCCTCATGTACACAGGACATTTTTTGACTGTTTTTAGCCGCAGATGTTTTTTTCTACAGTCAATAAACTCTCCATTATTTTATCCTATGTCTTCATGCACACAGAGGCTGCTATCAACTGTTTTTAACAGTGACATTTTGAGCTGTAAAAAAACCCCAAAACCAGTGGGTTCTGAGAGATGTTTTTCAGCTGTAAAAACGTTCAAACGCTCAAAAACGCACAAAATAATGGCTAAACACCGATCCCCAATGTTTTTGGACGTTTTAGATCAACTGAGGAGAAAAAAAATGCTGGCCCTTTAAAAACGCAAAAAAACATGGAAAAAAGCACAAAAACGCTGGTAATATAACGCTAATAAAAGCTGAAAAAAATCACTGATAAACTACTGACGTTTTTAGGATGTTTTTTAATGTTCTGTGTGCATGAAGCCTTATTCAGAATCTTATGCAAACAATCAAGGCAGGAGTAGGCAAACAATGCATTCACACGGTGTAGAGTTCCTCTTGAATACAGGGACAGGTTATACTAGAAGTGGTCTGGATGGGCTCTGGAAACCCCTCATGCTGTCCCTTAAGCCTGGACACTGCTCATGTTCCTTATGATATTCTAGACATAATACTGGAATTCAACATTCAAATGCTGTTGACAGCAAACACCTCCTTCACCCTGACTGGCTGGTACTAAAGTCAGAGACACAAGAATGCATGTTTTTACTCTCTGAAACCAGGTACAAATTAAGAACAATGAGAGAGCTTGGTGTTTCACAAAGGCTATTCATCATCTAAATGCAATTTCAATGAGTGACAAATGTTTTTGTGACTATGGTAACATTAATAACGAAATATAGAACTAACCAGTATACAATAAGAAGTTTAGTTCACACTAGTGATGAGCTGAACACACTGAAATAAACTCAATGGTCATATTCTTGGCAAGGTATTGTTAAACAAATTGCATGGTAATGCTGGTAAATACCAGCTCTTAGCCATTTGGTTCTATTTGTAAACAAACAGCCTGAGATTCCCTTAATCTATATCAGGCCCTTATCCTAAATGAGAGGCTGGTATAGATCTTAATGGGGGACCCCACACCAAAAAACGGCAGGGGGTACCTCTAAAACAGCATAGTTGGGTATGGATGTCAAGGGGGATCCCATGTAAAAAAACGAAAAACAAAACAAGAAAAAAAGAAAGATCCTTCAGGCTTCTTCCCCACGACCTTGGCACAGTGGTTGTTGGAGTTTGAGAGCAGGGAACTTATTGATATCTGAAAGCCTGCTTTAAAAATATGGGGTTCCCCAGATACCACTCCTCCCATGTGAATGAGCATAGGATACACAGTACACCTACTCATTTGCAAAAAAATAAACAGTAAATAAGCACACTGACGCTTTTTAAGAAGTTCTAGCAGTACAGATCCATGTCAATCTCAATGAATGATGCATACTGACCCATTCAAGACTCTTGCTTACTCGTAGCGAATGACAGCTCCAGGGCCTCACAGCTAAATGTAAATAAGAGAGGAGGGATCCCAGGTGATTTCATTGACCAAATCTGAATGTGACCATATTTGGTTATTGGCATCTACTGGGATACCCTGTCTCTTTGTCCATATTTAGCTGAAGGGCCTGGGACCTGTTATTTGTGGCAAGTGAGAGACAAGATCGTACGTAGGAGTGTTTTTTATCTTTCGTCAAGTTGATGGGCATTGTTCATCATGATTGGGATGACTATGCTTCACTGGACAATGTAATTGACAATGGATTTACATTATGGGCCATTTTTTCCTATTGTTTAATAAATAACATGTCAAAATATGTGTTATTATTTACACTTTTCATTTTTTGTGTGAATGAGTTTGAGTACTATGTACCCCTTATTCATTCATATAGGGGAAGGGGCAATATAATTTTTAAAGAGGGTTTCCAGTTTCCGATAAGCCTTTTGCTCACAGATCCCCCCTACAGACATACACAACCACCAGGCCAAGGTTGTAGGGACTTTGCTAGGGGATTCCAATGACAAGGTACTCCCATGTTGAGATGATAGAATGTTATCCCCTACTTCGTCCGGTATGATTTTTCTTTTCTTTTTTACACTATCCTCACCCCTTTGTTTACATTGATTCCCTAACTGACAACCAAATAGTCCTGACAAGGATTTGTTGGGGGTTGTTAGAACACCAGTGGCTGCCAGCTACCTAACAACCAGCCTGAGCATTTAAAGCGGAGTTCCACCCAAAAGTGTGTTGGCAGGGTATTGATATCATGCACTCGAAGTTTGTTGTATGCAGAGGATAGCTTTACTTTCATGGAGGTTATCTTTATCGTGGAACAAAAAAACAGGAACTTAATAACAAAGCCTGGTTCCATAGGAGTTTTCATTTCCTTTGCATCGTGCATATGGAATTGTTCCAATATTTCCGAAATTTTCTCAGATTGGTTGAGAAGATAACTTCCATCTTCTTCTCTCTCTATTTGGATTCCCAGATAGTAGCTAATGTTCCCAAGCTCTCTGATTTCAAAAATTTCTTTCAGCTTGTGAACTATCTAATTGTAATCCCCTTTTTTTTTTTACAAAAAATTTTTTTATTGAGAATAATAAAAGTACAAGCAGTGGACAAGGCACATTAGGCAGTGCAACCATATTAGGAGTGTTTAGCTATCACAAGAACTCATAGATGATCCTGGGCAGAAAAAATATAAACATACGTAACACAATAAAACACATTTGCGTACAACATTGTGCATTAGAAGTAGAAGGGGATTAAGGCGGGGGAGGGGACAAGTATTGTACCACTACTGGGGGAGGGGGGATAACAACAATAGAGGGGGGGGGCAGGGAGAGGCAGGAAGGGAAAAGATAGGAGCCCACTGGGATCAGACAGTTTCTGAAAAATATTCAGAGATGGGCATATGAGGTTTCATGAAGTTTTAGGCACAACATTATGATCCCGCAGAGGGATATCCTCCTCTGCTGAACCCCAAGCATCTATCCAGCCCAACTAAATCTTGTCAAATTGTTTTGGGCAGGTCCTGTTAAGGTAGGTAATCTTATACAGTGGTAAAACATAATTCAAAACTTAATGCCATTGAGACACTGTGGGTGGCAAAGCATCTTTCCATCTACAAAATATCTCCCTTCAAGCATAAAATGTGCCATAACCCAAAAACAACTTGGTATACTTGCTCATATTCGGAGCCTCAAAGATATTTAGGAGAATAATCTTAAGATCCGACTCAAGGGTTAAATTGGTAGCCCGATTCATATCCCCCAGAACCCCCACCCAAAACTTGTTCAAAACAAGTTATAATGTCAACAACATAGATAAGGATGTACTGCATATCCATTTGTCTCCTTGATTCTTGGAGTAGAGACAGGGGTCTGCTTTACTTCTCTGGTAAGTACTTTTGTTCACTTTCTCATTTCACATCCTTACAGATTTATTAAGACCACAGATGCTCTTCTGAAGTTTACACACAAGGTTGTCTCCTTGCTCAAACCCTGGTGGTTGCTCCATGTAGAGATCTTCTTTAATGTCTCCATATAAGAAAGCAGTTTTAACGTCTAGATATTTCACTTACATGCCCTTCCCGACTGCAACACTAAGAAGCACTTTAACGGGAGTGAATGTTGCCTCATAATCTTCCCCAAATTTCTGTGAGTAACCCTTGGCAACTAGTCGGTCTTTGTATTCGTGGATATTCCCTTCTGCACCGGACTTTACTTTGAAAGTCCACTTACTTCCTATAGTTAGGAGGGAGCTCTGTAAGTGTCCAGGTTTTATTTTCTCAAAGTGACTTTAATTCTTCTGCTGCTATTCTCCATTTATTGGCTTCACATTTTGGCAGTTTTTCTTTCTTCCCAGGATATTGGTTCAAGTATGCTGTGACGCATTACGTCAATAAGCGTGACTTCTTCAGCAAGGGGTCTTCACGCTTATTGACGTAACGCGTACAGGGGAAAGGAGTCTAAGTTACTGACATCTTCCTGCGGCCATTCCGGTGTACGAAGTGTGTACAAAGAGATGTTTTTGCCTGTCAAGTTTGCACTATTATAAAGTGCCATGCTTGTGAGTATAGCTTGTGTATTTGCACTGGAGAATAAACCTATGAATACAGAGAGCACTAGATCTCACATTTTGTTCTATATGGTGTTGTGATTGGGAGAGAGAACTGCGGACTTGTATAAGGGAGACAGAAGACCAGCCCAACTGAGAGATTTCTGATTTACCCCAGAGAGGGAATGCTTGATCTGGCCCACTGGTAAAACAGGGGTCAGAGATTGAGGTGAGCAGCCAGTGCGTACTGGTGGTGGAGAGCACAGTCACTTTATATGCATTTGAGGCACTTTATGTGATGAAGAAAAAAGGACTACCATTGCAATTGATTATATGACCTTTTACCATATATTTTTTTAAACATATTTTTTCTATATTTTTCACTTTTTTGAATTGTTTGATATTCACTATATGAATTTGGGACTATTGTTATGAGGATTTGAATTAAGTAATTAATTGAACTTGATATTAGCAGTGAAGCACTGCACGGTGATATACAGTATCTCACAAAAGTGAGTACAACCCTAAAATGAAAGGCAGTGTGTGTTTGTATATATACAGTATCTTACAAATGTGAGTACAACCCTCACATATTTGTAAATAATTTATTATATCCTTTCATGTGACAACACTGAAGAAATTACACTTTGCTACAATGTAAAGTAGTGAGTGTACAACTTGTATAACAGTGCAAATTTGCTGTCCCCTCAAAATAACTCAACACGCAGCCATTAATGTCTAAACCACTGGCAACAAAAGTGAGTACACCCCTAAGTGAAAATGTCTAAATTGGGCCCAAAGTGTCAATATTTTGCATGGCCACCATTATTTTCCAGCACTGCCTTAACCCTCTTGGGCATGGAGTTCACCAGAGCTTCACAGGTTGCCACTGGAGTCCTCTTCCATTCCTCCATGATGACATCATGGAGCTGGTGGATATTAGAAACCTTGGACTCCTCTACCCTCCCTTTGAGAATACCCCACAGATGCTCACTAGGGTTTAGGTCTTGAGACATGCTTAGCTAGTCCGTCACCTTTACCCTCAGCTTCTTTAGGCAGTGGTCCTCTTGGAGGTGTGTTTGAGGTCTTTATCATGTTGGAATAATGCCCTGCGGCCCAGTCTCTGAAGGGAGAGAATCATGCTCTGCTTCAGTATTGTAAGGGCAATTATAATACCTTGTATGCATTATAATTTGCCTGCGCTAATAAGCGCACTTTTCAGCTCTTTTGCATAATGCATTTGAGTGCACTCGTGGTAAAGCAAGTAAGACAGACACAAATAGCTTTTCTCACATGGCAAGCTCACAGGGTTGTCCTGGGTGGCCGAGCTTTCAGGCTTTGTTTATAGGAATCAAACAGGGGTAACAAAGAAACTTGGTGGCTTCACAATCAGCCAATCAGCCTCCAAGGCACAGTCACATGACATGAGCTCAATGCAAACCACCAACCAATGACACACTTGTTTGTATTCAAACGATACAATAGAAGAGGTGTGCATGCATGGGGATTGGCCGGCCCGTATGAGCAACAGCTGTCTCCAGATAACAATGAAAGCCATGTGGACACATGGCTTCCATTGAAACCAATGCGCTGTCTCACAGAGGCCCTCCAAGCAAAATGCCATACATGCAAACCTCGAACTGCCATTACAACGAATCGCTATCAAATACAGCTCTATGAACCATACTCCATGGCGATTATACTACTGTTCCATTAAAGGGTAAATTATGCACAAAGGAATATAGCTGTAGATTTCTGTCACATTGATCAGATGCGACAGAAAGCTTACAGATCATTATCCTTACATAAAAGGCAATACTAATTCCATAACGCAAGTAAACCGTCGCCAAGCAGATCAATCTGTACATAATACAGGGGCCCCCTGATTGACAGTAATACACCCGCGCCACAGAACGTGCATTGCACCTCAAAGAGCCGGACCGGCGTTTGCTCCAGCGTTAACCGCTCAGGGCGCCTGTTAGCCGGAATGATCGGGCGGGTAGTGTGTAGTTATCAAATAATGGAAGGTTTCCATTGTAAATGGCCTTTCCTCAATATCGGTTAAAGCCATATTCGCTGTACACAGAGAATATCGTTAAACCGACACTGGGAGACACTGTGACAATACATAATATACATCCTAAATTTCTACAACAGTTCCTCCTCTTGTCATATGCTCCCATGTGTCCCTCGATGAATCTTGATCATCTTCTAAACACGAACACCAGTCCAATCAAAAAGAAAAAAATGAAACATTCAGTCCATCCATTGAACAAAAGAAAAGCATGGTTGACACGTATTCTTTGGGAGGGATGACTCAGAGGGAAAGCATGATGTGGGGGTTATAGCGATCGCTGGGATCCTCAGCATCTGGTACATGGGCTGGACTTCTGGGGACCTCTTGTCTTGACTAGGAAGATGTGGTCATCTGCTCGGGCTTTGGTGACTTGATTGATCAGGCAGCAGGAACATCTCAGCATGGCATATAGAAGGAATAGAAACAAAACAACATAAGTATATATACCCCTACTTCCTTCAGCCAGGATCCGATGAAAAAAAACAAGAACTCCCCAAAATCCCCTAACCCCTTTAGAAAGGATTCCAACCTTCACTGGCTATAGCTCTGGCTCTCCCTAGCAGGGACCTAACTTTATCCATATGGACTTGGACCTTGTCACTAGTGCCTGTCATCCAGGTACAACAGTCTTCTGCTATGAACTCACAGAAACCCCCCTTTTGCGCTAAAAGATAATCAAGTGTCATCTTTTCCTGTAATAGACTCTGTCGCTGTTCCTGTGAGATCTCCCTCACAGCTTCAACGGTTTCATTGAACACCCCATCCACAGTGGAAATTGTTCAATTGTTTCCTAAGTTCAACCCTCACCCTGTCCAAGCAAGAAACCATGCCCAGGCCTTGTTGGAGTTGGTTAACAATTCAGCTGTTCCTGCCATTCTTACCTTCTCTTGCGCCACCAGATCCTAACGATCGGCCACAACGTAAGATGCTGGGACGAGTTTCACCATGCTTGCATTAGGGGGTATTGACTTATAAGCTGTGGAACGGCATAAGAAGTAGTAGGGACTGTTAAAGTCGTGCAGGGGGACTCTAACAGTCCCCTGCATTGCACAATAACAGGACAGTCTGGGGGATTCCTCCCTCAGTCTGTATGTCACACTCTTCCTACCAACAGATGTAATCTAGTCTATTGGTGTTACTAGAGAAGGATGGGGTCTAATTCATAAGATTGACTGTTATACCTTTCTCGCAAACCGTGGATCCTACAAAACTACTCCTTTTACCAAACCTTAAGTTAAAGCACACTTGTGGGCCACTTAGTTGTCCGGATAACCATACTGTTTTTGTGGGGGAGGGGCAAGAACCAGAGCTAATGTTGAAACTGTAACTAATTTTATCTTCTAGAAATTTAAGTTAGTTTGTGTCTTTTTGAGATCATTGCTAGTTTTTTCTTCTGTTTGCTTTTACCAATATGAACATCATATATACACACATATATATATATATACACACACACATATACACATACATGTACATACACATCCATGTCATGTGCCGCTGCCACTGCCGGGGTATTAAGGCTCGGTGGGGGCCTAGAGCGTACCCAGCAGTGAGTCCTGTTTACTGTTTTAGCTCGTTGGAGGTGCATTTAAAAAAAAACAAGTTGGGATGTTTTATCGTTACCCCTGCTAAAATACATTAAGCTAAATAATATAAATAAAAAGATACTCCTCAGTCGTTGATGTGGTTGAGTAGCTTCTTGCAGTGGCTGGCATGGATACCGTTGCCTCATCCCTCAAGCTTTAGGGAGGTTGGTGTCGTCAGCTGAACCTGGTATGGTCCATGTCATCCTACTAGGTCACAAACTTGGTTAGAATTAGAGAGGTTAGTATTGTAAGTTTGAAAATTGTCATTCTCACCACCATTATCTACCCCCTTTTCTTTCTCAATACAAAGAGGAAGAAAAGACGCACTGTTTAGAATGAAGCAAAAAAAAAAAAAAAACAAAACAAAATAATGGCCACTGAGATTCCCACTTTGATCTAATGAAATAAAAATGCAATTTTCCGAATTTCCAGCTCCCATGTTGTCTCCTCAGGTTCACCATCAGGACTGCTCCAGAACTTCTGGAACTCCCTATCCCAGTATGTCTAGTCAGGCCCTACCCTTTTCACCATTAAGTGACCCTCGAAAATTAATTTACTCAGGGACACAGAATCTCTGGGAGTAAATAGGATGCACGGTGACACTGGGCAGGAAGCAGGTGTGAAATACACTTGGGGACACACAGACAGTCTGCCAAGTACATTAACATACCTTAGCCTGGGGTGATGAGCTAGATTTGAAAAGAAAGGGATGGCTGGGCGTGTATTGAATTGAATTACCCATGGGGGGTCTACTTAGTTTTGAACACAACTCTTGTGGGCTGCTTGCAAGTTAAAGTTTCACTTTGACCAAAATAAGAATATCACAATTTGTACATTTCCTACAGCCAATAACAAACCTCTGTAACTCTTACTTTCACGTTCCTACAAAAATAACATATTATTACATACAAACAATGAGAATGAGACAAAAGACAAACATTTAGATACAAATGCAAAGGGAGAGATTTCATAGTTACCATGCTACTTAAAAAAACTTAAGCAAGACAAAGATGAAAAGCAGACAGAGTAAACACACATTGGTTAGGTTGGGCTTTACCCAGCAACGTTCTTTCCAAGGGCTAACACGATACATTCCACAATGACCAGAAAATGATGTAATACACATCCAATCCTTCCCCGGCTGCCCTTAGTGGATCACGTAACTACGGTTTTCCCCTCTGGCCAGGTATGCAAAATGCGCATCACCTGGACTGAAAGCGCACCCTGCATATCCTGTTAATACACCATAATAGATTTCTGAAGCCACAATATCACTATATCCAGCGTCTTTGTTGTCGGGAGCCTGGTCCTAATTCAGTAATGAACTTCTCCCACCTCCAGACATCAAAGGAACATCCACTTTTTGAGGGGTCACATGGCCCGAGCCCCAAACACAGACTTTATGTACCTCGAAGCTGTTTGGCTAGATTGAGAGGCCTCGCTTCCCCCCTCATACATGGACGGCCCATTGCCCATGTCGATTCGAATCGACTTTTGCACCAAGTTTAGGAGCAACACTGCCGGGTGCCTTCTTTCGCAGTGCTAGCTTGCTTCTGACTCCGATTAGTATACACGGTTTCCCCGCCGGTCATCTAGAAACCTCCACCCTGTGGATTTGTACGATTATACAGTTCAGCAACCACCATGCACTCCCCACCCCCGGTACTGACACGGTTACACATGGGGCGGGTTTCAGAATCTGCTCCTCACACGTTGAAGGCTGGAACAAATGTGTCGCTTTCTCCCGTTTCATGTAGACCGGCCCAAAGTACACACATTCATTCCGACCTAACCCGTGCAGCCAAACAGCCACGGAAGTACAATTAAATCCTCACTATACAAACCTTGGCTTCAGTCTATTTCCTGATGTTCCGACAAACCGACGTGCCCAATCCAGCCTTACTTACACACATGAAACCCGGCCAGATGTACTTTGCCCTCTTTCGCTGTGTAAACAAGGTCGGAAGTTGCACACTCCTCGTCTAAGACTTTGGGCGGGGTACACATTGGCACAGTCATGGCCCCCACCCCTCACGTACCACCAACGACTTGACATATTAGCATGTTTAGGTGTCCCACCTCCAAAGATCTACTGGCCGCCCCTTTGGCACATATGATTAGCCTCAGTCTTCGTTCGATCGTGACGCTTTCTTCCGTGGGCCGTCACAACGAGGATTTGAACCACGTTTTCAGCTAAG
>BLSH010557546.1:40110-70203 GCA_018402905.1 Glandirana rugosa | reverse complement strand
AAGCAAGACAAAGATGAAAAGCAGACAGAGTAAACACACATTGGTTAGGTTGGGCTTTACCCAGCAACGTTCTTTCCAAGGGCTAACACGATACATTCCACAATGACCAGAAAATGATGTAATACACATCCAATCCTTCCCCGGCTGCCCTTAGTGGATCACGTAACTACGGTTTTCCCCTCTGGCCAGGTATGCAAAATGCGCATCACCTGGACTGAAAGCGCACCCTGCATATCCTGTTAATACACCATAATAGATTTCTGAAGCCACAATATCACTATATCCAGCGTCTTTGTTGTCGGGAGCCTGGTCCTAATTCAGTAATGAACTTCTCCCACCTCCAGACATCAAAGGAACATCCACTTTTTGAGGGGTCACATGGCCCGAGCCCCAAACACAGACTTTATGTACCGTGAAGCTGTTTGGCTAGATTGAGAGGCCTCGCTTCCCCCCTCATACATGGACGGCTCATTGCCCATGTCGATTCGAATCGACTTTTGCACCCAGTTTAGGAGCAACACTGCCGGGTGCCTTCTTTTGCAGTGCTAGCTGCTTCCGACTCCGATTAGTATACACGGCTTCCCCGCCGGTCAGCTAGAAACCTCCACCCGGTGGATTTGTACAACTATACAGTTCAGCAACTACCACTCTCTCCCCACCCCCAGTATTGACACGGTTACACGTGGGGTGGGTTTCAGAATCTGCTCCTCACACGTTCAAGGCTGGAACAAACGTGTCGCTTTCTCCCGTTTCACGTAGAACGGTCCAAAGTACACACATTTGTTCCGACCTAACCCGTGCAGCCAAACAGCCATGGATGTACAATTAAATCCTCACTATACAAACCTTGGCTTCAGTCTATTTCCTGATGTTACACTAAAGAAATGGAGATGCCGGTTACTGATTACACACTGAAAGGTATAATGTCTCTACCTGGAACATAAACTACGGAGAAAACACTATCCCTATAACACTAACCGTACATTAGTCCAAAACAAACCTGATTTTAAACAAAACTCAATCCAATACAAGAATGGATCAGTTATGCTCCACACTGTAGTCTATCATTGAAAATCAATGGTTATACAACAAAAACCCTATGAAAAAGCTGCTTAAACATAAATGCCTACATAAAACTGAAAAAGTTATAAAAACAAAACAGCTATATCCAAAAAAACAAAGATAAAACATGAAAACAGATGAATTGTATAAAGACGCTAATTCTGAACAAGTCAAACAAAACTGGCTAAAACCGATGCAAAAATCCTGTAAAAACATCACGTAATGACTCTTATAAAAAGTTGCCTTTCCAAACAAAAGTGTAAAAACAGTTGAACATGAAAAAACAAAAACGATGATGCAACGGAATTCAATATGGCATCTCAGCCATGTGGCCCCTTCATCACTACTCCAAGATGGCGGCCACACCATGTGGGTTTCAATCCCCACAAAATAAAATGGCAGTAAGTGAAGCAACATTACAACCCCATGGCCCTCTTTAGCAGGAGAAAATGACGCCAAACACGTGATGGAAACAAAACGACCGCACCGAGAACCACCAACCACAGTACAAATACGTGGATTTCGGTGTTAGAACACTAATAACGCATAACACAGAATTTATCAACCGGATTTGAAATACAGCGAACAATTAACCATCCTCACTGAATGCTGATTTTCAGCTGCACGGCGCCATTCGCCACTAGAAACTCAGTCCAAAACCGGGACAGCCATGTGCTACTCAAACTGCAGTGTCTAAAATAACCAACTGTTTCATTAACAAATGAATTGTACTATAAACAGACAGAACCAGAGCTGAATTACAGTGTAAAAAGCACAAAACCTCTTTACGATTACAATACTGTGTCTAAACTAAATTTGCCGCCAAAAATCAAAAAAGGCACAATTCGTAAGCAAACATAGCACAAAAAGACCTCTATACACTGTACTGTTAACTCGGTTTCACACTTAACCACTTCAATACAGGACGTTTATACCCCCTTCCTGCCCAGACCAATTTTCAGCTTTCAGCGCTCTCACACTTTGAATCTCAATTACTCTCTCATGCTACACTGTACCCAAACGAAATTTGTATCATTTTTTTCACACAAATAGAGCTTTCTTTTGGAGGTATTTAAGAACCTCTAGGTTTTTTATTTTTTGCGACATAATTGAAAAAATGCAAAAATTTAAAAAAAAAAACACTTTTTTTTAGTTTCTGTGATAACATTTTGCAAATAAGTAATTTTTGTCCATAAATTTTGGCCAAAACCTATACTTCTACCTATCTTTGGTAAAAATAACCCAAATAAGTGTATATTATTTGGTCTGTGTGAAAGTTATAGAGTCTACAAGCTATGGTGCAAATCATTGAAAATTGATCACACCTGATGCACTGATGGGCTCTCTCATTTCTTGAGGCCCTGAAATGTTGGGAAAGTACAAATACCCCCCAAATTACCACTTTTTGAAAAGTAGACATTCCAAGGTATTTAGTAAGAGGCATGGCGAGTTTTTTGAAGTTGTACTTTTTTCCCACAATTCTTTGGAAAATTACGAAATTATACATTTTTTTTTTTGCACAAAATTGTCAAAACAACAAGTTATTTCTCACACACAGCATATGCATACTTCCAATTACACACCAAAATACATTCTGCTACTGTCCCCCAGTATGGCGATACCACATGTGTGAGACTTTTTCACAGCCTGACCACATAGAGAGGTCCAACATGCAGGGAGCACCGTCATGCATTCTAGGAGCAGAATTTTCACATCTAATTTCCTAACGACCTATTACACTTTTGAAGGCCCTGGAGCACCAGGACAATGGAATTACCCACAAAATGACCCCATTTTGGAAAGCAAACACCCCAATGTATATTCTATGAGGCATTATGAATTTTTTGAATGGTTCATTTTTTCTCACAAGTCTTGGAAAAACGTGGAAAGAAAATGAAAATGCTTTTATTTTTACACAAAGTGGTCAATTTATAAGATATTTCTAACACATAGCATGTACATAGCAAAAATTACCCCCCAAAATATATTCTGCTACTCGTCCCGAGTATGGCAATACCACGTGTGAGACTTTTTCACACCCTGGCCACATACAGAGGCCGAACATGCAGGGAGCACCGTGAGGCGTTCTAGGAGCATAAATTACACATAAAATTTCATTCATACCTATCACACTTTTGAAGGCCCCGGGGCACCAGGACAGTGGAATTACCCCCAAAATGACCCCATTTTGGAAAGCAAACACCCAAGGTATATTCTATGAGGCATGGGCTGCAGATAGGTACTCGGGTACTCTAATGGGCTGCAGATAGGTACTCAGGCATTTGGATGGGCTGCAGATAGGTACTTGGATACTTTGATGGGCTGGAGACAGATACTCGGGTAATCTGATGGATTGGTAAAAGGTACTTGGGTACTCTGATGGGCTGCAGATAGGTACTCGGTTACTTAGATGGGTTGGTGACAGGTACTCGGGTAATCTGAAAGGCAGGTGACAGGTACTCGGGTACTCTGATGGGCTGGGGAGAGGTACTCGGGTACTCTGATGGGCAGGTGACAGGTACTTCGGTACTCAGGTGGGCAGGTGACAGGTACTCGGGTACTCAGGTGGGCTGGTGACAAGTACTCGGGTACGCTGATGGGCTGGTGACAGGTACTCGGATAGTTTGATGGGCAGGTGACAGGTACTCGGGTATTCTGATGGGCAGGTGACAGGTACTTGGGTACTCTGATGGACAGGTGAGAGGTACTCGGGTACTCTGATGGTCTGGTGACAGGTACTCGGGTACTCTGATGGTCTGGTGACAGATACTCTGATGGTCTTGTGACAGGTACTCAGGTACTCTGATGGTCTAGTGACAGGTACTCGGGTACTCTGATGGGCTGGTGACAGGTACTCGGGTACTCTGATGGGCTGGTGACAGGTACTCGGGTACTCAGATGGGCAGGTGACAGGTACTTGGGTACTCAGATGGGTTGGTGACAGGTACTCTGATGGACAGGTACTCGGATACTCTGATGGGCAGGTGACAGGTACTCGGGTACTCTGATGGGCAGGTGACAGGTACTCGGGTACTCTGATGGACAGGTGACGAGTACTCGGTTACTCTGATGGACAGGTGACAGGTACTCGGGTACTCTGATGGACAGGTGACAAGTACTCGGGTACTCTGATGGACAGGTGACAGGTACTCAGGTACTTTGATGGACAGGTGACAGGTACTCGGGTACTTTGATGGACAGGTGACAGGTACTCTGATGGGCAGGTGATAGGTACTCGGGTACTCTGAGGGGCAGGTGACAGGTACTTTGATGGGCAGGTGACAGGTACTCGGGTACTCTGATGGACAGGTGACAGGTACTCGGGTACTCTGATGGACAGGTGACAGGTACTCGGGTACTTTGATGGACAGGTGACAGGTACTCTGATGGACTGTGACAGGTACTCTGATGGGGTTTTGACAGGTCCTCTTTATTGGGGGGAGGGTGATCAGTGTGCTTGGTGTACAGTAAGCGGTAACAAGCTGTTACCGCAATCTCCCTGTCACACACGATCGATGTGTGACAGGGAGAACCGCGGTAACAGCTCGTTACCGCAGTTTGTTTACATCACATGACCGGCTGTGATTGACACAGCCCGTCACGTGGTAAAGAGCCAAATCTATTGGCTCTTTACACGGATCGGAGCTGGGCTTTGTCCGAGGGACAAGCCTCAGCTCCGATCGGCGCGCACGAGTGGCATGCGTGTGAGGCTAGTTTGTGACCGGCTGTGATTGGACACAGCCGGTCACGGGGTAAAAAGCCAATTTTATTGGCTCCTTACCCCGATCTGGGGGGACACAACCCCCTGGCAGACGAGCGATCCGCGATCGCCGCTGTGTGGGCCCCTGGGGGCCCGCAGTAGCGGCGAGAAGCGGAGGACATCATATGACGTCCTCCCGGATCGACGACCAGTCCCTGCCGACGTCATTTTACTATGCGTCGGTAGGGAACTGGTTAAAGCTGAATAGCCCTCTAACAACAGATGTCTCTACCAAAAACTGAATTACAGCTGGGATTACGCAAAACAACATTACAACAACAATGATTCCAAAAGCATGTTCAGCAGAAACAAAATTGAAATTGTAACAATTTTGCGACATAATGGTGGTAACTTACGCCATTCCCGCCAAAAGCAGCCCAAATTGAAATCTCTCCCCTTACAGACTGACTATACAATCTGAGCGAATTACCGCCAAAATTACAACATAGCACACCCAACACTGATATCGATCACGCATTCAAAGCATATCCATAATCATACATATCATCACGCATTCAAAGCATATTCATAATCATACATACCGATCATGCATTCAAAGCATACAGTTACTCATAGCACACACTTTAGGTGTATTGATTAGGACCTATAGAGGACAAGTGTAGGTTTTCTTCCTAAACAATAGACCTAACTACAATGATAGCAAAGCAATTAAATCCCCCCGCCATTATGCAAAATAGAGGAAAAACAGGTTATTTTAACAAAGCAGAATTTACCTGACACAGCGGACAGAGAAAGCACATCCTGGGCTCAGGACAGCAAAAGATTTCAAAAATTGAAATAAAATTGGTTTTACCAATAGCCGGCTGTTTTGATGTCCTGTCCGGATCGCTTCCTCCCTTCGGTCCGCTGTGACGGAAATTTCTGTAGGCTCCAAAAATTCTCTGGCTCGCCATCTGTAAGGGCAATTATAATACCTTGTATGCATTATAATTTGCCTGCGCTAATAAGCACACTTTTCAGCTCTTTTGCATAATGCATTTGAGTGCACTCGTGTTAAAGCAAGTAAGACAGACACAAATAGCTTTTCTCACATGGCAAGCTCGCAGGGTTGTCCTGGGTGGCCGAGCTTTCAGGCTTTATTTATAGGAATCAAACAGGGGTAACAAAGAAACTTGGTGGCTTCACAATCAGCCAATCAGCCTCCAAGGCACAGCCACATGACATGAGCTCAATGCAAACCACCAGCCAATGACACGCTTGTTTATATTTAAACAATACAATAGAAGAGGCGTGCATGCATGGGGATTGGCCGGCCCGTATGAGCAACAGCTGTCTCCAGATAACAATGAAAGCCATGTGGACACATGGCTTCCATTGAAACCAATGCACTGTCTCACAGAGGCCCTCCAAGCAAAATGCCATACATGCAAACCTCGAACTGCCATTACAACGAATCGCTATCAAATACAACTCTATGAACTATACTCCATGGCGATTATACTACTGTTCCATTAAAGGGTAAATTATGCACAAAGGAATATAGCTGTAGATTTCTGTCACATTGATCAGATGCGACAGAAAGCTTACAGATCATTATCCTTACATAAAAGGCAATACTAATTCCATAACGCCAAGCAGATCAATCTGTACATAATACAGGGGCCCCCCGATTGACGGTAATAAACCCGCGCCGCAGAACGTGCATTGCACCTCAAATATCCGGACCGGCGTTTGCTCCAGCGTTAACCGCTCAGGGCGCCTGCTAGCCGGGATGATCGGGCGGGTAGCGTGTAGTTATAAAATAATGGAAGGTTTCCATTGTAAATGGCCTTACCTTAATATCGGTTAAAGCCATATTCGCTGTACACAGAGAATATCATTAAACCGACACTGGGAGACACTGTGACAATACATAATACACATCCTAAATTTCTACAACAGTATGTAACAGTACATGTTGGCATTCATAGTACCCTTAATGAACTGTAGATCCCCAGTGCCAACAGCATTCATGCAGCCCCAGACCATGACACTTCCACCACCATGGTTGACTGTAGGCAAGATAAACTTGTCTTTGTACTGCTCACCTGGTTGTCACCACCACACACGCTTGACACCATCTGAACCAAATAAGTTTATCTTGGTCTCATCAGACCACAGGACATGGTTCCAGTAATCTATGTCCTTAGTCTGCTTGTCTTTAGCAAACTGTTTGGGGGCTTTCTTGTACATCATCTTTAGAAGAGGCTTCCTTCTGGGATGACAGCCATGCAGACCAATTTGATGCAGTATGCGGTGTATGGTCTGAGCACTGACATGCTGATCCCCCGCCCCTTCAACCTCTGCAGCAATGCTGGCAGCACTCATACATGTATTTCCCAAAGACAATCTCTGGATATGACACTGAGCACATGCACTCAACTTATTTGGTTGACCATGGCGATGCCTGTTCTGAGTGGAAAATGTCCAAATTGGGCCCAATCAGCCATTTTCCCTCCCTGGTGTCATGTGACTCATTAGTGTTACAAGGTCACAAGTGTGAATGGGAAGTAGGTGTGTAAAATTTGGTGTTATTGCTCTCAATCTGTCAATCTGGTCACTGGAAGTACAACATAACACCTCATGGCAAAGAGGATCTGAAAAAAAGAATTGTTGCTCTACATAACGATGGCCTAGGCTTTAAGAAGTTTGCCAAGGCCCTGAAACTGAGCTGCAGCACGGTGGCCAAGACCATACAGTGGTTTAACAGGACAGGTTCCACTCAGAACAGGCCTCTCCATGGTTGCCCAAAAGGTTGAGTGCAGGTGCTCAGCATCATATCCAGAGGTTGTCTTTGGGAAATAGATGTATGAGTGCTGCCAGCATTGCTGCAGAGGTTGAAGGGGTGGGAGGTAAGTCTGTCAGTGCTCAGACCATACGCCACACACGCATCAAATTAGTCTGCATGGCTGTCATCCCAGAAGGAAGCCTCTTCTAAAGTTGATGCACAAGAAAGCCCACAAACAGCTTGCTGAAGACAAGCAGACTAAGGACATGGATTAGTGGAACCATGTCATGTTGTCTGATGAGACCAAGATAAACTTATTTGGTTCAGATGGTGTCAAGCGTGTGTGGCGGCAACCAGGTGAGGAGTACAAAGACAAGTGTGTCTTGCCTACTGTCTAGCATGGTGGTGGGAGTGTCATGGTCTGGGGGTGCATGAGTGCTGCCAGCACTGGGGAGCTACAGTTTATTGAGAGAACCATGAATGCCAACATGTACTGTGACATATTGAAGCAGAGCATGATCCCCTCCCTTCAGAGACTGGGCCGCAGGGAAGTATTCCAACATAATGACCCCAAACACACCTCCAAGATGACCACTGCCTTTCTAAAGCTGAGGGTTAAGGTGATGGACTGGCCAAGCATGTCTACAGACCTAAACCCTATTGAGCATCTGTGGAGCATCCTCAAATGGAAGGTGGAGGAGCGCAAGGTTTCCTCTAGCTCCGTGATGTTGTCATGGAGGAGTGGAAGAGGACTCCAGTGGCAACCTGTGAAGCTCTGGTGAACTCCATGCCCAAGAGGGTTAAGGCAGTGCTGGAAAATAATGGCAGCCACACAAAATATTGACACTTTGGGCCCAATGTGGACATTTTAACTTAGGGGTGTACTCACTTTTGGTGCCAGCAGATTAGACACGAATGGCTGTGTGTTTAATTATTTTGAGGGTACAGCAAATTTACAATGTTATACAAACTATACACTCACTATTTTACATTGTAGCAAAGTGTCATTTCTTCAGTGTTGTCACATGAAAAGATTTAATAAAATATTTACAAAAATGTGAGGGGTGTAATCACTTTTGTGAGATATTGTGTGTGTATATATATATATATATATATATATATATATATATATATATATATATAGTGGCAGAGCTTTGCCCTGCCAGCGTCTAGATGGTAGGAATGGACCAGGATTCTCAACCTGGCAGGTTGAGGGGGCTCCAGAGGCATTGCCCATTTAAGAGGAAACTGGGTTTTCAGTTTCCTTAGTGTTGTTTCCACATCAGGATCTGGAGCCCAGGGATTTCTTAGAGATCCGGGTGGGATGAAATCCCCAGTCCTGGGTCTGGGTTTTGTGGCCTACCAGGACACTCATTGTCCAGCTGGGTGGAGGCCTGTTAAAAGAGTCAGGACCAGGGCTCTGAGAGACACACGCTGGGGATACAGGGGGTCTCCAGGGGACTAAGATTGCAGGATGCAGCCTTGGGATCCACATCTGTGAGGAGGCAGGTGTGACCCACGGTCACACCCAGCAGATCACTTATAAGCCAGGAGGGATACTGATCATTATAGCCAGGAGGGCTACTGATTGCTTAATAGCCAGGAGATCTACTGATCATTTATAAGTCAGGAGGCTGAGTTTATGGTTTCTGGATGTTGATGGTGACAACCCCTGTGAGGGAAACCCTTTTGATTGTTATTTTGAACTTTCTTTTTAAATAAACATGGGCTATCATGCCCTCAAATAGAGATCCCTGGCTGTCGCAAACTCACTGAAAACGCACCTACCACGAAAGCTAAACACCCCCATTGCTTTGGGCACAAGACGGTAAAATCCGGGTCCCTTCTCCACAGTGAGTTTGTGTCACGTTGGCTGTGTGCAGAAGTACAGCCAGGCAAACAGCTTTTTTGGAGGAGTGCTTTTGGATATGATCTGGATCCCTGCAAAAAGTGAGTTCAGCAGTTAAAAGTGAACTATGTTTGGTGCATTAGACTGCACAATCTGTGTGCAGGTGAAGTGAACCTGCAAGTGAAAAGGAACCAGCCTTAAAAAGACAGTGTTGCATTTTGTTTTGGCTGGACAGCACAAAAGTGTTGTGGACTGACTGAGGATGAAGCATGAGTGTGAGCCTGCCAGGGGGTATTGCAGACTATTTTTTGCTTCACTCAAAGGGGAAGTGCATGCTGTTGCCCTAGCAATGCTGGTGCATGCTATCAAGGTGCAAAGCCCTGACAAGACATGGAGCCAAGAGGGATGTTTGCGGTGCAGTGAGTGGGGGCATGCTGTCTCCCTGTGCCCTTTGTCCCAGGCTCCAGTGCAAAGGTGCCTTGCAAAGCAAAGGTCTACATCTGTGTGGGAAGCCTGCTCGGAGTGCCAGAAGTGTGGTTGTCTATAGCAACGCCGGTGATATCAGGCCCATGTATTGCAAGACAATGATATCGCCTATAGAGGTTTGTGGCAAGTCTGAAGCAACACAGCAAGGTAGAGATGTTTGGGAGCAAAGAGCAGCTGAGAGAATGATATCACCCTTAGCAACCAGAAAAAGTCTCCAGATCCCACCAGATCCCACACCCGGAATGTGGTAAATTGGGACATTGTTTGTCTTTTCCCTGGTTGTGAGGTACACCAAGAGTCGATCTTGCGGAGGAAAACATTTTGTCTGCAGGCCCAGATTCCCTGTGCAAATATGTTTGCAGTCACCCCTAGCAACAGTGAGGAAGTACCTGTTGTGCCTGCAGGGAATGCTAAGGAGTTTGGAAGGGCTGCTGCGGTTTTATCCCATGGCCACCAGGGAGAGTTGGCCAGTGACAGTGGGACATAGGACTGCTTCATGAGACATCATACTCAATTGAAGATGGTGACCCCTACTACTGTGATGGGTAAGACTGTCTTTAATGAAATGTTGACTGGAACCGCTGATTTCATGCTGGAAAAGATTGGTTACAAAACTGTCCATGGTGATGTGAGAGTGACCCCAGTTAGTGGGGCCACTGAATATGCTCTTGTGAGTGACTTTTCCCTGTGCAGTACTCTGTACAGTAGGGAGGCAGTGGTTAAAGTCAACCTTGCACCTGTGCATGCTTCTCAAGAGGGAAATAATGGTGCGTTTAATGTCAGTAAGGTCCAAGTTGGTAGTGGGCTAGACAGCCTGCAAGAGCTTAAAATGCTATAAATGTTGATATTGAAAACTCTGCTGCTGTTGAAAAAACCCCAGGTTATTGTAAAGCAAAAGTTGCAGTTAAAGAGGGGTCGTTGCCCATAGCAAGGGATGGTCAGACAGCACAGATGTCCCTAGAGATCTCCAGGAAACGTTATATAATGGAGCCGGAGGTTGCCCGAGACAACTGCAATGTCACTCTTTTGGGACAGAGTGTAACTGCACCTTTTACTGAGAATGTTAGTGCAATCTGCTAGTACTGAAAGTGTGAAGGTAAATAATGGGTTAATGCAACTTGTGGAAAATGCAAAGATGTGTGAGGTTTATGAAGCGCACCCGAGCAAGGAGGTGGATGTGGTGTATTGCAACCTGTTGTGTTAAACTCTGTATTGCCAAAATCTAACATGATTCACAATGACTTGTGTAATAAGTCTGCAGCTAAGCCCATCTGCTTGCGTGTGTCTCCTTGTTCAGATGGTTCGATGTTGAGAAGTACAGATGAAGGGAGCACACATGCAATGGATTGGGAGGGTATGGCCAAGTGGACATTAGCAACCATGGAAGACAGGGATGTTCAGGAGAAATGTGTTTATTACCATGCTGATACTGTTTACAATAATGTTGTTGAGAAGGGTGGTCCTGACCAGTGCAGGGTTGCAGATGCTGTGGAGCCTCTTGGTCTGTCCAGACCTCATTGGATGGATATAGTGCTACAGAGCAAGGTTTGTTATGATGAGTTGGAAAAGAGAGTAAGTGCAATGCTAGATGGAATCTCTGGGGCTAATGGTGTGGTGAACACTGTCTCTGCTGTGCCAGTAGGGGGAATTGCAGAGCAGCCTATAGCTGAAGGTGTGGTGGCTGATGCAGAAGTTAACCCTCAAGAGAAACGAGGACCAGATAAGGGCAAACACACAGCAGGGATTTTGTCAATGACTTTAAACATTAATGTTGACCGGGAGTGTCAGAGAGACATTGTCATTGCTAAACTCACTGTTGCTGAGCCTGAGAAGTTGGATATAAGTACAGCATCTGGCAGCGCCCTGGTAGAGCACCAGGCTGTGGCTACCGCCGGCTGGGAGGAGCTTCGGTTAAATGGTGCAACTTCTCAAGTCGCAGCAAGTGAGCCTTTTTGCGTTGCCAGGATCATGAAAGTCCTCAGAAAGGATCTGGATTGGGAATCAAAGGGATGGTGCGTCTTTTCTGCAGTCTGATGGTCTGGTACTGTGGAGTACCACTAGGTGGAGCACTGAATGGCAGGCTGTACTGAACAAGGTGAAACAAGACAGAAGTGAGTTATTGCTGAATTTCTTTCTGGTTTTAACAGTTGGAATAAGCTCTAGAAAAAGGGAAAAGGTATCAGGAATGTCAGAGGTGTCACCTCCTAACAGCCAGGTGGAAGGCATTTCTGCGGCTATGGTCCATGGTGGTGCTGATCAGCTGTAGGTGTTGGTGAAGGGCACATTGGCTGCACCAGCGGACAAACCATGGAGATGGAAGGGCCAAGCGTGGACCAGGAAACGGCAGAGATCCTGACCGGGGCTCAGATGGAGGTGATTCAGGAGATGGGTGTCAACAGTTCAGGAATGGGTTTAGGTGCCGAATCTGATAGGGTCCCCGAGCCAGGGGCATGGAGGAGAAATGCGGAGAGAAGTAGGGGGGAAACCTGGGGGCCGGAAACATGGACCTAGGAAGGGCTTATGGAAACACACACAAAAGAAAGAGTGGGCCCACATAGCAGTCACCTGGCACAGAGGTGCCCCACTCAAGAGGGTGGTTCGGTGTGTGTTACGCCCCTCCGGGGTCCAAACGGGGGTGTCACGTACCTGGTAGTGAAGCCTGCAATAGCCGAGGACAGCCTCTCTTACGATCCTGACTCAGGAACTTCTGATATGGTGAACAGAGGGTTCAAGAGTGCAGAATGACACGAGTGCTTGACAGGAACACAGGTGCGATGGTCACAGGCAGGGCTGGAGATGCAGCTAGATGGAGCAGTGGAGAAACTCCGGGGAACAGCTGACGAAAGCCCCGTCCGGCTAGACCAAGCAGGTGATGCTGGATGAGAAGGCCAGAGACAGACTGGAGCAGACAGAAGGCAGACGAAACAGGAACCGAGGAGCAGGCAGAAGTATGGTCAGACACAGGCCAGGTCGGCAACGGGCTGGCAGTGTGGTACCAAGGAGCAGGCAAAAGGATCGTCGAGGAAGGCCAAAGGTCAGGGCAGGCGGTGTGAGGATCAAGCTGGTAGATCAGAAGAACAGGTTCAGTAGGTAGACGGGTAACAGGAATCACAGGAACGTTGTAGACCAAATGGCATTGATCCCATCTCATTGTCCGGTTTAAATAGCCCCTTTGGTGCCAAGAATGGTTACAAACGGGAATGCGCACCTCCCGGTTGCGCGTGAGCACGAACGTTCGTGCCGCCCGTTCGTACGTGCACGCATCTGCGCACCATGTTCCTTCTTATGGATACACGAGTTCTCCATCTTTCCTGACATTGCTCCCACTCAATCGGCAGCCTCAGGATGCCCAATCGGGCAAACCTTTCAGGGTGAGATCTTTGGAAAGCCTGTATCAGTCTTGAGGCATGAATATTGGCTTTGGGTTCCCAAGAGTTCTCCTGTGGACCATACCCTTTCCATTTAATGAGATATTGCACCTGGTTACCCCTTCTCCTGCAGTCCATGATGGCTTTGACTTCAAATTCTTCTTCCCCATCAACAATCGCAGGTTCGGGTGGCCCAGTGCTTCGTCCCGGAAAGGGGTTAGAGGTAGCAGGCTTTAATAAGGACACATGAAAAACCGGGTGAATGCGTAAAGAGTCCGGTAATACTAATTCATAGGCCACACTGTTAACCCTTTTCTTTACAGGAAATGGGCCAATGAACTTGGGTCCTAATTCTTTCGACAGGCAGGCCAACTTTAGGTTCGCAGTTGATAACCAGACCTGTTCCCCTGGCTCCAAGACCAGTTCTCCACGTCTTTTCCTGTCAAATGCTTTCTTGTAGCACTCTTGGGATTTGGCCATCATCTCCTGTAGCAACTTGTTGTTAGTACTGAAAAAATCCATTGTCTCCTGTACGGCTGGTACTGCACTTGGGATGGAGCTGGACAGAAAAAATGGGTGAAACCCGTAGTTTGCAAAGAACGGGGACTGTTTGATGGTGGAATGTGCAGAATTATTGTAAGCGAATTCAGCCATGTGCAACAATGACACCCAGTCATCCTGGGAGAAGGATGAAAAACATCTCAGGTATTGTTCCAATGTCTGATTAGTTCTTTAACCACTTGCCAACCGCCCGCCACAGCGTGACGGTGGCAAGGTGGCTCGTTATCGCAAAACGCCATCACAGGACGGCGGCCGCGATATCTAGCATTGTGAGCACGTGCAAGCCGCCGGAGGGGGAAGGGCAATGATCACAGGCTTCCTGTATATGGAAGCCGTGATCATCCCCTTCCCCCAGCCAGGGCAGCCCACACACAGTTAGAACACTCTCAGGGAACACAGTTAACCCTTAGAGCACCCCCTCCAGGTTAACCCCTTCACTGCCAATGGCATTTACACTGTAATCAGTGCATTTTTATAGCACTGATCGCTGTATAAATGCCAATGGTCTCAAAAAAGTGTCAAAATGGTCCGACATGTCCGCTGCAATATCACAAAACCACTAAAAATCGCAGATCGCCACCATTACTAGTAAAAAATAAAAAAAATAAAAACCCCAGAAATGAATTCTCATCATCCGTAAACGCGGAAACTTTTGCGAAAACCAATAAAGGCCAATTGTGATTTTTTTTTTTACCAAAAATATGAGGAAGAATATAAATCGCCCAAAACCGATGGAAAAAAAATGTTTTTTTTATATTTTTTTGGATCTGTATTTTAGCAAAAAGTAAGAAATGTGGGTTTTTTTGCAAAATTGTCGCTCTTCTTTTGTTTATAGCGGTGGTCAGAAACGACGCAGAGGTGATCAAATACCACCAAAAGAAAGCTCTATTTGTGGTACAAAAAGGACGCAAATTTCCATTGGGTACAACGGCGCACGACCGTGCAGTTGTTAGTTAAAGCGACGCAGTGCCGAATCACAAAAAGTGCTCTGGTCCTAAAGTGTAAAATCCTTCCGGGGCTGAAGTGGTTAAGTCTGTCCATTGGTCTGCGGGTGATAAGCTGAAGAAAATGAAAGTTAAATTTTTAAGGCCCCACACAAAACTTTCCAGAATTTGGAGGTGAATTGCACCCCTCTGTCAGAAACAATGTTGGTTGGTACCCCATGGAGCCTTACGATTTCCTTGATGAAAGCTTTAGCGGTTTCCAGGGCAGAAGGTGTGCCCCTCATTGGCACGAAGTGGGCCATCTTAGTCAGTCTGTCCACTATGGGGGTAACTTAACAATAAAATCTATAGAAATCATCTTCCAAGGTCTTTCCGGAATTGGGAGTGGTCTCAATAGCCCCCAAGCCTTGTTCTTGCTGCCCTTATTTTGAGCACAGGTGGTACAAGACTCCACATAACGCTTGCAATCATCCTCCACTCGCGGCCACCAAAATGTGCGTTGGAGTAGTTCAGAGGTTTTGTAGACACCGAAGTGCCCCGCCAGTTCATGATCGTGACAAAGTCCCAACACCGTGGTACGCACATCTTCAGGTACACAGATCATGCCACTGTAACCCCTCTCTTAACTGGAGATTGCTTTCAGAAGGAAAAATGTATCCAGCAGATGTATGCTTAATCTGTGACAGCAGATCTTCCTGGAGCAACCAGAAATTCCCGGAGGGCAGAATAGTATCAGAAGAAGGTGGGTTTCCCGACTCGTTGTACATACGCGAAAGCGCATCCGGCTTCATATTCTTAGATCCCGGCCTGTATGTTATATGGAAGGAGAATCTGGAGAAGAACAGAGCCCATCTGGCCTGGCGTGGTTTTAGTCTCTTTGCAGTCCTTAAATACTCCAGATTCTTGTGATCCGTATAGATCAGGATCGGATGTGCTGCCCCTTCCAGTAGGTACCGCCATTCTTCCAATGCAATCTTGATTGCCAGTAATTCCCGGTCACCAACATCATAATTCCTCTCAGGTACAGATAATTTGCGAGAGAAAAAGGCGACTGGATGCAACAGAGCTTTAGCACCTTGTCTTTGGGAGAGTACTGCCCCAACCGCTGTTTCAGACGCATCCACCTCAAGAACATATGCAAGAACCGGATCAGGATGTCTCAGAATGGGTGCAGATGTAAACAGATTCTTGAGGGTTTCAAAAGCTGACTGTGCTTCTGTGGACCAGTGGAACTGGATGCCTTGCTTGGTTAACTGAGTGATGGGAGAAATAATAGCTGAAAATCCTTTGATGAACTTTCGATAAAAGTTGGCGAATCCAATAAAACGTCGGATTCCTTTCTTGTTGCTGGGTGTGTGCCAATCCAAGATGGCTGAAACGTTCTGAGGATCCATCTTGATGCCTTTGACAGAAATAATCAGTCCCAAAAATTGAATGCTCTGTTGTTCAAAGGTACATTTCTCAGGCTTGGCATAAAGTCCATGTTGTCTCAAACATTCCAGGACATGTGAGACATGTTGGCAATGTTCCTCCAAAAATGGTGAAAAAATCAAGATATCGTCCAGGTAAATTATGACAGAAAGATCTAGATAGTCTCTGAAGATATTGTTTACAAAATGCTGGCATGTAGCAGGTGCGTTACAAAGTCTGAACGGCATCACTAAGTATTCATACTGCCCAAAACGGGCGCAAAAGGCGGTCTTCCATTCGTCGCCCTCTCAGATGCGAACAAGATTATATGCCCCTCAGAGATCCAGTTTGGTAAAGATGACTGCTGTCCCAAGTCTCTGGATCTCTGGAATAGTTTGGGTACCAATGGAAGAGGGTAGCGGTTCTTGACTGTGATCTTGTTCAGCTCTCTGTAGTCAACGCAGGGCTGTAAGGAGTGATCCTTCTTTTCCACAAAGAAAATGCCCGTGGAAGGGCGAATGAACCCCCTCTCTCATCCAGATAGGTCTTAAGGGCCCCCAGTTCAAGTTCAGACAGGGGGAAAATTCTCCCGAACGGGACTTCGGTTCCTGGAAGGAGTTCAATGGGGCCAACCATAAGGCCGATGGGGTGGAAGGGTCTCTGCCTCTTTCTTGCTGAAAACGTTCAGGAAAGCATGGTACACCTCTGGCACACATTGGCCAGTTTCCAAGTCGACATCAGAGTCCAAGCAAAGCAAGGTAGGAGGAGGACTTGAGTTTTTTCTTGCAAACAATGCTGGGAACAACAGGCCGACTGAAACTGGATTTCCCCCTTGGCCCAATCGATGAGCGGATTGTGCGCCTGTAGCCAGGGCATACCCAGAATGACTGGAAACAATGGGGATGCTATGGCGTCAAGTCGTAAGAGTGCATGGTGGGTGCTGGTGATGGTGGCAGGCAGTGGTACTGTTTCATGGGTGACCGGTCCAGACTTGATAGTTGACCCATCCGCTAGGTGAACAGTCATTCCGTGGGCTTTAGGCTGAAGCGGAATCAGGTGCTTGGTGGCGAAGGACAAGTCTATGAAACAGCTGCAGGCCCCGGAATCAATAATGGCAGAGACCAGGATGCTCCTGCCTGGAAGCTGGAATGAGACAAGTACAGAGATCTGAGCAGGGTTGCCGGAGCAAGCAGGCACAGGATCAGATGCAACGGTCAGACACTTAGGCAGCTTTGCAGGACAGGTCCTCACATAATGTCCGGGGGCACCGCAGTACATGCAGAGGTTGCTCAACCTATGTCACTGGCCTTCCTCAGCCTTAAGAGAAGGACAGAGCAGGCCCAGTTGTATGGGTTCCGAGGTGTCAGGTGGAGAAACAGTCGAGGATGGCGAATCTGGACTGGAGAAACCAGGACCCCGAGGCAACAGACCTTCATTCCCTCAGACGTCGATCGATCTGAATTGATAGCTTAATCAGAGCGTCTAAAGTCTGAGGGACCCCTACTCGGGCCAGTTCATCTTTAAGAGGCTCAGAGAGGCCCAGGCGGAATTGGTAACACATAGCGGCGTCGTTCCAGTTGGTATCGGAACTCCAACATCTAAATTCAGATACATAGTCCTCTGCCACTCTTGCTGGAGTGCATTCAATGCTGCTTCTGCTGTTGCGGACTGGTGCGGATCCTCATAGAGTTGTGACATGGCTTGAAAAAAGGATGTCAGATCCCCCAGAGATGCTGCCTTTTGTTATAGGAGCCGGTGAGCCCAGGACTGTGGTTCCCCTTGTAAAAGAGAGATTACAAATCCCACCTTGGTTGCTTGCAGTGAGAATGTATGGGGCTGCAACGCGAAGTAGAGTTCACTTGCGTTGCGAAAGGAGCGAAATTTGCTGCATTCTCCGGCAAACTTGTCAGGTGTCAGAACTCTGGGTTCCGAAGGCAGCATAACCACAGTAGGTGAAGCAGCTGGGCTGGCAGATGCCACGGGGTAACTGGCGCTGGATGAAGATGGAGAGGAAAGTTCCTGGACACGTTCTTCCAAGCGGTGGCAGCAGTCTTCAAGTTCTTTAACAGCCTGCGTAAGACCAGCAAGATGTCTGCAAAGTTCATCCATGGGAGAGGGTCCTGGTGCAGACTCGGACATGGCCGTTTGGTACTGTCACGTACCTGGTAGTGGAGCCTGCAATAGACGAGGACAGCCTCTCTTACAATCCTGACTCAGGAACTCCTGATATGGTGAACAGAGGGTTCAAGAGTGCAGAATGACACGAGTGCTTGACAGGAACACAGGTGCGATGGTCACAGGCAGGGCTGGAGATGCAGCTAGATGGAGCAGTGGAGAAACTCCGGGGAACAGCTGACGATAGCCCCGTCCGGCTAGACCAAGCAGGTGATGCTGGATGAGAAGGCCAGAGACAGACTGAAGCAGACAGCAGGCAGGCGTATCAGGAACCGAGGAGCAGGCAGAAGGATGGTCAGACACAGGCCAGGTCGGCAACGGGCTGGCAGCGTGGTACCAAGGAGCCAGCAAAAGGATCGTCAAGGAAGGCCAATGGTCAGGGCAGGCAGATAGCAGCGGTGTCTGAGGCCTCAGAGGACGTCTATTCGACGAAACGCGTAAGGCGTGGTCACGTTCATTACGTTTTTCCGGTTTTTGCGCCACTTCCGGTTTTGAAGTTCAGCGCTGTGTAACGCACAGCTAGGAGGAAGGAAGGAGCTCCCACCTTCCTCAAGCAGGCGATTCCTGCTCAGCCAGCCAGCTACTATGTGCAGTGACTGCCCTATAGCAATCACTACACTTTTGCTTTGGAAGTTTTTATTTGTGTTTGTTTTTATCCAATAAACCCCATTGTTTGAAACGTACTTCACCATCAAGGATACCCGTCCTTTTCTTTCCTTTATTTTTATCTGATCCCCATTTTTTGAGCCGGATACTGAGGGAAGAGTCCAGTATACAGGCATCTTGATCGAGGACACAACCACAGGAGAAACATACCAGGACCCAACAAGGAGGACCAAAAGACCCCATTTACCAAGGCGTGTACCCCTGCAGGGGTATGAAACATCTGGTAAGTGCGGTAACATACGGGAGAGCACGCGTGGAAGTCACCTTACTACCTTGAATAAGCACGGAAGTCACTTTTTATTTATACACCAAAAGGATTATCCACAGAAGGATCACTATTTTTTGTTCAAATAAAGATATGGAAAGAGTCATAATCGCATAGCAGAAAGATACTGATTCTGAAACACCAACACCTATTGCAGCATGAATTAGCGCAATCAGACACAACTACTCTTGGAGACCCCATTTTTTCTTAACCATTGCACAATATTTAAGGTTCATTGATTGATTTTTGCACCTTTTGGCACCACAGCACTTTATTTTTATTCTACGGACATACGGACATTTACGGACATACGGACATTTACGGACAATTTTTTTTCAATTATTCACCAATTTCTATTTTTACATTTTTCCTCCCTAATTTTATCTGTATTACATCTGCCTGTTCCTCGTGTACTTATTTATCAGGTGATTTTAGGTGTTTTTACACATTTTATGTTTTACGGACATTCACGGACATTTACGGACACCATTTTTAAAAATTTTTTATTTTATTTATTTATTTATTTTTTCCTCATTTTTTTACTCTGTATCCCATCCACGGTAATTTGAATAAGGGTGCCAAAGACACAGGCCCACACACATCTTTAAAGGAACACTTACACAGACACGCCAAAGAGACAGCTCCATTTCCATAATTTCTATATACTTAACGGGTCCTCTTAGGAGGAAACATACAGGAAGGCAGCAGTCTCACTGTGTACATTCATAATATTTTAGATTAATTATTACTAATCCTTTGAAAAAAAAAAAAATTATTACTAATCCTAAGCGCAGGTACACTGTCTATATTTCTCCATCTTTCTTGACGGGGGGGAGGATATGTGGCAGAGCGTTGGCTTGTCAGGGTCTAGATGGTAGGGATGGACCAGGATTCTCAACCTGGTAGGTTGAGGGGCTCCAGAGGCATTGAGCATTTAAGAGGAAACAGGCTTTTCAGTTTCCTCAGTGTTGTTTAAAGTCCACTTCCGGATCTGGAGCCCAGGGATTTTGTAGAGCTCTGGGTAGGATAAAATCTCCAGTCCGGGTTTTGTGGCCTACCAGGACACTGATTATACAGCTGGGTGGAGGCCTGTTAAGAGTCATGGCCAGGGCTCTGTGAGACACACACTGGGGAGACAGGGGGTCTCCAGGGGACTAAGATAGCAGGAGGCAGTCTTGGGATCCACATCTGCGAGGAGGCAGGTGTGACCTGCGGTCACGCCGCAGCACATCGTTTATAAGCCAGGAGGGCTAAACATCATTATAGCCAGGAGGGCTACTGATCGCTTACTAGCCAGAAGGGCTACTGATCCCTTATGAGCCAGGAGGGCTACTGATTGTTTATGAGCCAGGAGGCTGAGTTTATGATTTCTGGATGTTGATGGTGGCAATCCCTGCGAGGGAAACCCTTTTGATTGTTATTTTGAACTTTCTTTTTAAATAAACGTGGGCTACCATGCCCTCAAACAGAGATCCTGGCTGTCGCAAACTCAATGAAAACATACTTACCATGAGAGCTAAACACCCCCATACAACAATATATATAGTTGTGCTCATAAGTTTACATATCCTGTCAGAATTTATGATTTCTTGGCTATTTTTCAGAGAATATGAATGATAACACAAAAACATTTTTTTCACTCATGGTTAGTGTTTGGCTGAAGCCATTTATTATCAAACAACTGTGTTTACTCTTTTTAAATCATAATGACAACAGAAACTACCCAAATGACCCTGATCAAAAGATTACATACCCTGGTGATTTTGGTCTGATGACATGCACACAAGTTGACACAAAGGGGTTTGAATGGCTATGAAAGGTAATCATCCTCACCTGTGATCTCTTTGCTTGTAATTAGTGTGTGTGTAAGGTTTTTGTGTTATTATTCATATTCTCTGAAAAATGGCCAAGAAATCATAAATTCTGCCAGGGTATGTAAACTTATGAGCACAACTGTGTGCATGTATATATATATATATATATATACTGTATCTCACAAAAGTGAGTACACCCCTCACATTTTTGTAAATAATTTATTATATCTTTTCATGTGACAACACTGAAGAAATCACACTTTGCTACAATGTAAAGTAGTAAGTGTACAGCTTGTACAACAATGTAAATTTGCGGTCCCCTCAAAATGACTCAACACACAGCCATTAATGTCTAAACCACTGGCAACAAAAGTGAATAAACCCCTAAGTGAAAATTTCCAAATTGGGCCCAATTAGCCATTTCCCCTCCCCGGTGCCATTTGACTCGTTAGTGTTACAAAGTCTCAGGTGTGAATGGGGAGCAGGTTTGCTAAATTTGGTCAGCCAAAGTACTAAATCTTTCCTGCGCTCTAGAAGAGGAGGCTTCTCTACAGTGGTGAGGAGGGGGTATCTGTTTGTATGTACACCGGGTATCACGCCACCGTGCTGCCACGTGATGGACTGGGGGGGTCCCAACACTCTGGAAAAACAAAAAAGCACACAAGGGCGCACTGGCCTAGCGCATTATCCTAGGTAAAAACTTGTTTTTTAAATAATCCTAAAAACATACTCACAAACGAGTTAAGAAAACAGGCATATCCAGCACTGGAACAGCTGCGTATCCAATCCACCATTTCCAGCTGGTGTCCTAGACAAGCTGGCTAACGCGTTTTGAGGCCACAGCCTCTTCCTCAGAGCCTCACTCTCTCATACTGGTCACTGGAAGTTCAACATGGCACCTCATGGCAAAGAACTCTCTGAGGATCTGAAAAAAAGAATTGTTGCTCTATATAAAGACGGCCTAGGCTATAAGAAGATTGCCAAGACCCTGAAACTGAGCTGGAGCACAGTGGACAAGACCATAGAGCGGTTTAACAGGACAGGTTTCACTCAGAACAGGCCTCTCCATGGTCGACCAACGAAGTTGAGTGCACATGCTCAGCATCATATCAAGAGGTTGGCTTTGGGAAATAGATGTATGAGTGCTGCCAGCATTGCTGCAGAGGTTGAAGGATTTGGGGGGTCAGCCTGTCAGTGCTCAGACCATATGCCGCACACTGTATCAAATTGGTTTGCAAGGCTCCCAGAAGGAAGTCTCTTCAAAAGATGATGCACCAGAAAGCCTGCAAACAGTTCACTGAAGACAAGCAGACTAAGGACATGGATTTCTGGAACCATGTCCTGTGGTCTGATGAGACCAAGGTAAACTTATTTGGTTCAGATGGTGTCAAGCGTATGTGGCGACAACCAGGTGAGGAGAACAAAGACAAGTGTGGCTTGCCTATAGTCAAGCATGGTGGTGGGAATGTCATGGCTTGGGGCTGCATGAGTGCTGCCAGCAATGGGGAGCTACAGTTCATTGAGGGAACAATGAATGCCAACCTGTACTGTGACATATTGAAGCAGAGCATGATACCCTCTGTTTGGAGACTGGGCTGCAGGGCAGTATTCCAACATGATAATGACCCCAAACACACCTCCAAGATGACCACTGTCTTCCTAAAGAAGCTGAGGGTAAAGGTGATGGACTGGCCAAGCATGTCTCCAGACTTAAACCCTATTGAGCATCTGCGGGCAGGAGCGCAATGTCTCTAGCATGCACCAGCTCTGTGATGTCGTTATGGAGGAGTGGAAGAGGACTCGAGTGGCAGCCTGCGAAGCTCTGATGAACTCCATACCCAAGAGGGTTAAGGCAGTGCTGGAAAATAATGTTTACAACACAAAATATTGACAATTTGTACGTTTTCACTTCAGGGTGTGATCACTTTTGTTGCCAGCGGTTTAGACATAAATGGCTGTTTGTCGAGTTATTTTGAGGGGATAACAATTTTACACTGCTATACAAGCTGTACACTCACTACTTTACATTGTAGCAAAATTTCTTGTCACATAAAAAGATGTAATAAAATATTTACAAAAATGTGAGAGGTGCGCAGATTGCTGTTGCTCTTCCAACAAAGTGGAACTTCCGCTTTAAGCATATTTGGCATGACATTTTTTTTTCGGGGGGGTGGGGTGGGCACCTAGTTTTGACAAGTGCCCAGCTCCCATTTACTGTTGTCGGATATTCACTGCCTAGGCGTCTCCTCCTCTCCCCCCAGATGACCCCCCCCCCTCTGAAATCTTCTGGGACACTTCACAAGTCCCAGAAGATTGCCTGGCCACTGAGAGAGTTCAGCACGACTTGCACATGCACAGTGCGCGCCAGCCCCGCAAACTGTCACAGCCAGGCGCCCACACTTACAATGCTGGCGCCATGGAGAGGCGGGGAGGAGGAGCAAGGCTTTGGGCGGCCACATCGCTGGACCGTGGGACAGGTGAGTGGCTGTTTATTAACCACTTCAGCCCCGGAAGGATTTACCCACTTCCTGACCAGGTCATTTGTTACTGTACCCAAATAAAATTTATGTCCTTTTTTTCCCCTATTTTCTTGTGGTGGTATTTGATCATTTCTGCGGTTTTAACCACTTAAGGACCAGAAGGATTTCCAAAGTTTGGACCAGAGCACTTTTTGTGAATCGGCATTGTGCCACTTTAACTGACAATTGCGCAGTCGCGCGACGTTGTACCCAAACAAAATTTGCTGAAATACATATAAAAAAATATATATATAAAAAAACTAATTTATTCATTGGTTTTGGCCGATTTTTTACTAGTAATGGCGGCGATCTGCGATTTTTATCGGGACTGTGATATTGCAGCGGACATGTCGGACATTTTTGACACTATTTTGGGATCAATGACATTTATACAGCAAACAGAGATTTAAATATCCACTGATTAATGTATAAATGTCATTGGCAGTAAAGGAGTTGACCTGCAGGGGGAGGTCTAGGGGTAAAGTGTGTTCCGTAGGCGTGTTCTAACTGTGAGGGGGCTGGGCTGCCAGGGGCATAGGAGATCTAACTGATCCCAGTGACAGAGATCAGTAGATCTCTCACATGCTGCCTAACAGAGCAGGGAACCGCTGTGTTTACATTGCAGTTCCCGTTTTTGTTCTCTGCTAGGCAATTGCGGTGGAGATCGAGTCCGTCCGAGCCGCGGCCACACTCCCGCCTGCTACAGTGCACGAGCAAGCCACAGTTTATGGACGGCGATTCACGAGATGCCTGCCACTCTGCAGCAGTAAATGTGTGCGAGCCGGTCGTGAACCGGTTAATTTTTTGCACCATAAACAAAAAAACACAGACAATTTTGAAAAAAAAAACTATATTTTTTATTTTCTTCTATAAAACATACCCAATAAAAACATTTATTTAAAAAAAATCTAATTTCTTCATCAGTTTAGGCCAATGTGTATTCTGCTACATATTTTTGGTAAAAAAAAAAATCCCTAATAAGCATTTAGTGATTGGTGCAAAAGTTATAGCGTCTACAAAATAGGGGATAGATTTATGGCATTTTTATTATTTATTTATTTTTTTACTAGTAATGGTGACGATCTGCGATTTTTAGTGGGATTGCGACATTGCGGCGGACAGATCAGACACCCAACTGACGTTTTTGACAATTCTTAGAGAACCAGTGACATTATTACAGTGATCATTGCTAAACATATGCACTGACATTGTGCTAATGGCACTGGCAGAGAAGGGGTTAACATCAGGGGTGATCAAGGGGTTAACTGTGTTCCCTCAATGTGTGTTCTAACTGTATGGGGGAAGGACAGCAGAAAGACAGGATCTGCCTTGTTAACAAAGGCAGATCCCCATTCTGTCTCTATGGGGAAGGGCCAGTAGACATTGAGTCCGCCGGACCTGCTGACTGGCACACGCGCACCCCCCAAAAGGGGGTGTATGAGCTCGACGTACACCTACGACAATTCACTCAGCTGAGCCAACCTGTGGCAGTATAGCTGCGGTGGCTGGTCGGCAAGAGGTTAAAACTCAGCAGCTACACTTTTTGTAGCTGCTGACTTTTAATAAACTGAAAAATGAGTGGAACACCGCTTTAACATGCATGCAGTAATCCTGTAACTAAATGTTTTACTTCCTGCTGCAGCTGGATACATTTAGTTTGGCTGTTCTCCAAAACTTTGAACAAGCAAAACTCATCCCTAGTTCAGACCTCTGTTCTTTATTTTTCATTATACATTTGAGAAATTGCTTTTGCACTGTTATTCAACTGTTATTTCACCTTCTTGTTTTTCAGGCTACAGCTATTTTTTCAAAGATCAATACTATCATGAAATGGAAGACAGAATACTAAAGATTGTTAAAGTTGGCAATATTAAAAATGATTGGCTGTCATGCTGAAGGGTATATTTTTCAAATATTGTTTTTTTTTATGTATTCCAGTCTACATGTGTATTATTTTTTGTTGCTGGTTAAGGAAATGATGTGAAGGACCAGTCTGGCACTGGTATAATGACAGTGCATGTAATTGCACCTCATTTTTGTGTTAGAAATATTTAATGTATTGTGTGCATGGGGGATGTTTTAATACAGTTATGTGAAATATTCTTTGGGCTAGATTTACAATTTTCCATTGGATACATATTTAACTTCTGTTTTGAAATGTGCTATTTTCAATTACATGTTAGTAAATAGTCATGATAGAATATATGCAGATAGGAATATGCTGCTAATATACAGTATATTTTAATGATCTGTACTGTCTATTGTAACAATGTTTGTATTCTAGACATAAACAGGAAGGATATGCTTTACATGTTGGAAGAAAATGTAAGCACAGTTATAAGGCTCTGATATTTAAATATGTGGAACAATTGTGGTACTAAAGCAGTATTTGTAAATTGTCCTATTTGTTTTTTCGATTGGTTGAATAAACATTATGATTGCAATAAGCAAATGTGTTAAGATATACAACCCAGATATTGTACTACTAAAAAGATTTTGATTATCAGAATAAACAGTCTCTTTTATTTATTTTTGCCTGACTTTGTTGATGTTTCAAGTAAACCACATAAGTCTTGATTAGTGAGACAAATCCACTAACCAAGAATCCCTTTTTTTTTCCTATAAATAAACTGCTGCAATGACTATCATCAAGAGAGCTCCTATAATGATAGTATTTGGTAGAAATATACTAGTGTTCTTGGCTGAAAAAAAAAGAGAAGTATTTGCTATAATAAACACCCAGTCATAAAAGGTTGGGAAACAACCTACACTGGTCCTATGTGTTTTCTTTTCCCGGCTGATTTGGACACCTCTAGACCCTTGTACTGTAGGTACATCATAATCTTGTATTTTTTAGGTAACCTTGGGTGTGTGAAGCTGTAAAAAAGGTGTCACAAGACTCTCTGCAACTCAGGTAGCATGCACCACTCCTTTTTTTACTTGCTACTAACTTAAGGTGACCAGATTTTTAAAATGAAATCCGGGGACATATTTTATTTTTACTAGTAATGGCGGCAATCAGCAACTTATAGCGTGACTGCGATATTGCGGTGGACAAATTGGACACTAAGTGACACTTTGTGGGGACCAGTGACACTAATAAAGTGATCAGTGCTAAAAATATACACCATCACTGTACTAATGACACTGTCTGGGAAGGGGTTAATATATAGGGCAATCAAAGGGTTAAATGTGTGCCTAACAAGTGTTTTCTTACTGTGGGTAGGTTGCTTTTACTAAGGGAATGCACAGATCCCTGCCCCAGCAGCTACCGTATGTTATGTGCAATGCCAATCAGAGCAATGATAAAATGCCTGCTGCCTGTGAGTTATGATACCATCCATTATGCCAGAGAGACAGACACAGTGCAATGTAGTCTATTCACAAACACCCCCAAAGCACCCTTGTGTTGAAGCCTTGAAGGCACTGGCACTGACAGCCCCATGATCATATCTGCATCCCCTCTGTGCCTGCTGCTGGACACTATCAACTGAGCTCAGCTGCCTTTCTCTGCCTGTCACCACCACTGCCCGCCTCACAGCCTCTCTTCAGGCCCTGGCTACTACTAGGTGGGGAGCGGAACTGAGCAGAGGAAGATTACTCCGCTGGGGAAGGCAAGGAGGTAGGCAAGCAGGTGGATGGCCAGGACTTGAGCCAAGGCAGAAGAACATGCGAGCGGGAATTACACCACCCCCCCCCCAAGCTAGTAGGAGCAGCAGAGTGGGGGTGTGTAATTCAGATTTTTTTTAAATTCTGCACTGACTGTCTTTGAAATGGCTTGGGCCCCTGTTCAAATCCAATCTGGGGAATAAACTGGGGACAGATTTGGTCCGGGGACAGTGTCCTCAATCCGGGGACTGTCCCCTGAAACCAGGGACGTCTGGTCACCCTATTCTAGCTGGTAGAATTTATGGTCCAATAATAAAAGCTTAGCATAGTGTTGAATATATGGCCATTGCTTGCAGAAGGCCTGGAGCCTGCTGATGAAAATACTTGATGAAGCCTGCTGGATGTGGCTTCCTGTCAAATTTTTGCCTGTTTTACCAGAGCTATCTTGGACTTCACTATGAGATATGTTGTCTATAAGGATAATTGCAAGTAGCTGTTTGAGTTCTAAACTGGTTCACTGAAGTAATGATTCTCAGCTAGACTCTCTTTCGCTATAGAGCCTTATAGTAACTACGCTGTGCAGCCAAATATTACTCTGATTAGGCCCCCAAGGTAATTGCTTTGAAAAGTCAATGTGTGTACACCTTTCATAATCTGATTTGCATTATTCTACAGTGTATGCATCATCTTTGCCATTTTAAAATTTGTTTTGCATTGTTGATTTCATTTTAGTAAACTGCAAATCAAATCAGCTGATTACCTATTCTGTTAAACTTGTAGCTGGTGGAAGCCCTGGATGAAGGCTGGTGGCTATAGCTAGTAGAAATCCTTGATGAAGGCTGATGGCTATGCCTGGTGAAAGCCTTGGTAGTTTCTGTTATTATGATTTAAAATCAAGGCTTGTGGCTGCAGTTGCTGAAAGCCCTGGATAAAGGCTGCTTGCTGTGGTTGGTGGAAGCCTGAGGAAAGACTGAAGGCTGTGGCATGAAAGATTCACTCTCTAGGAACATTGCTCTCCTTTCATAGCCAAACGTTGTACCCTTTCTGGCATTTACGCCTGTAAATTGCATGTGTACGCCTACTTTGGCCATGCGAATAGTCACCTACAAGCACTATTGGCAGAGGACATTACTTTGCATTATAGTGAATTTCAAAAATCAGGAAAACAGTTTCGCTAATTTTTTTACACATGCTAATGTGCCCTTTTCAGTTCAGTGAATCGGGCTGATATTTACTATCAAAAATCAGTCCTATGTTTGATGTTGTCATATTGCCTGCTGGTTAAAGCGGAGTTCCACCCATTATTTTAACTTTTTTTTCTAAATACATTTTTTTCCTTGTTTTCTGGAGCACTTTGGCCACCTAGACGATGACATAACTAGGCGATTCCCATAGACTCCTCGTCCATGGAAATCGCCTAATACTGAAAGCTTGCATGATTTGATTGACTCTGGCAGGTTGCTATAGCAATGGGGTGGGAATTTCGGAAGAGCGCTGCGCAGTGGCATTACTGCACAAGTGCGAGAACGGGAGGTGCATGCTGGGTAGCCAGCTGCACCAAATACCGGAAATGAAAATAAGATGCCCACAGTAGAGATGGACCCTGCCTGCTTCCAAGTTCACGTTAGTTTCAAACAATTTATACATAAAAATAGGACCACATTAAAGTCATTATCTAATTGTTGCATTTGAAGCGGACCCAATTACGGTGAGTGTTTAAAAAAATGAATTGGGGGACTTCGCTTTAAGGAGATATATCATTTACCATATGTTATTTCATGTGCCTATTAGATTACAACTATTCTCAGCCTAACAAAAGAATTTGCTAAAGATCCACACAGGACCCCTTACATCAGAGTCTGCAGAGCTCCCTTACATCAGAGTCCAACACAGCTCCCTTACATCAGAGTCTGCATAGCCCCCCTTATTTTAGAGTCCGCAAAGCCCCCCTTACATCACAGTTTGCGCAGGACCCCTTGAATCAGAGTCTGCAGAGCCCCCTACATCAAAGTCTGCAAAGCCCCCCTTACATCAGAATCAGCAGAGTCCCCCTTAGAGCCATAGAGCGCCCCCTACAGAGAATTTCCACTTACACTGTAAGGAGGATCTCTGTGGACTGGAATAAAAAGGGGGACCCTAATTTAACCAGTTCCCTACCGAGCCATTGTAAAATGACTTCGGCAGGGACTGCTCCTCGATCCGGGCGGACGTCATATGACGTCCGCCGCTTCTCGCCGCTACTACGGGCCCCCAGGGGCCCGCAGAGCGGCGATCACGTATCGCTCGTCTGCCGGGGAGTTGTGTCTCCCCCAGATCGGGGTAAAGAGCCAATAAAATTGGCTCTTTACCATGTGACCGGCTGTGTCCAATCACAACCGGTCACTAACGCTCCTCTCATGCACGCCGCTCGTGCGCGCCCCCGGGAACGCGCAGCGCGGCGATCGGAGCTGAGGCTTGTCCCTCGGACAAAGCCCAGCTCCGATCCGTGTAAAGAGCCAATAGATTTGGCTCTTTACCACGTGACCGGCTGTGTCAATCACAGCCTGTCATGTGATGTAAACAAACCGCGGTAACGAGCTGTTCTCCCTGTCACACACCGATCGTGTGTGAGAGGGAGATTGCGGTAACAGCTCGTTACCGCCTACTGTGTACACCAAGCACACTGATCACCCCCCCAATAAAGAGGACCTGTCGGCCAGTGTACCATTTCTCGGTTAAAATAACCGAGAAATGGGGCTAGACCCCCTCTGTGTTGAGGGGCCGTCTGCTCGCTATGCACTAGCGGCGAGACGCCCGGGGACCCCCGGGCATCATCGCCGCTCTTCGCCGCCTGCAGTATACTGCAGGCGGGCCTAGCTCCTCGTCAGGGACGGCTTC
>BLSH010557546.1:28021-39145 GCA_018402905.1 Glandirana rugosa | reverse complement strand
ACAGCCTCACCCGTGCCCATCAAATACAGCTTCACCTGTGCCCATCAAATACAGCTTCACCTGTGCCCATCAAATACTGCCTCATGGGGGTGGCGGCGGAGAGGGGGGTATTTGGCAGATCAGTTACTATTTCTGTATACATTTACAAATGGCATGTTATAATACAATCTCATTATCTCAGTCAGACAGTGTCAGTTTTTACATGAATCAATGCAGAGCAGCCAGTGACAGATCAGCAGTGGCCAGGTGCCCCTAGGCGGAAGTGCGCCCTAGGCGGCCGCCTACTCCGCCTAATGGTAGAGCCGGCCCTGCCTGTCACCTGCCCATCAGAGTATCCGAGTACCTGTCACCTGCCCATCAGAATACCCATGTACCTGTCACCTGCCCATCAGAGTATCCGAGTACCTGTCACCAGCCCATCAGCATACCCGAGTACCTGTCACCTGCCCATCAGAGTACCCGAGTACCTGTCACCTGCCCACCTGAGTACCCGAGTACCTGTCACCTGCCCACCTGAGTACCCAAGTACCTGTTACCTGCCCACCAGAGTACCCGAGTACCTGTCACCAGCCCATCAGAGTACCCGAGTACCTGTCACCTGCCTTTCAGATTACCCGAGTACCTGTCACCAACCCATCTGAGTAACCGAGTACCTATCTGCAGCCCATCAGAGTACCCAAGTACCTTTTACCAATCCATCAGATTACCCGAGTACCTGTCTCCAGCCCATCAAAGTACCCAAGTACCTATCTGCAGCCCATCAGAATACCCGAGTACCTATCTGCAGCCCATTAGAGTACCCAAGTACCTATCTGCAGCCCATGCCTCATAGAATATACCTCGAGCATTTGCTTTCCAAAATGGGGTCATTTTGGGGGTAATTCCACTGTCCTGGTGGCCCGGGACCTTCAAAATTGTGATAGGTATCAATTAAATTTTATGTGTAATTTATGCTCTTAGAACGCCTGACGGTGCTCCCTGCATGTTCGGCCTCTGTATGTGGCCAGGGTGTGAAAAAGTCTCACACATGTGGTATCGCCATACTCGGGACGAGTAGCAGAATATATTTTGGGGGGTAATTTTTGCTATGTGCATGCTATGTGTTAGAAATATCTTATAAATTGACCACTTTGTGTAAAAGCGTTTTCATTTTCTTTCCACGTTTTTCGAAGACTTGTGAAAAAAAATGAACCATTCAAAAGACTCATAATGCCTCACAGAATATACGTTGGGGTGTTTGCTTTCCAAAATGGGGTAATTTTGTGGGCAATTCCATTGTCCTGGTGCTCCAGGGCCTTCAAAATTGTAATGGGTCTTTAGGAAATTAGATGTGAAATTTCTGCTCCTAGAATGCCTGACGGTGCTCCCTGCATGTTGGACCTCTCTATGTGGCCAGGCTGTGTCGCCATACTCGGGGACAGTAGCAGAATGTATTTTGGGGTGTAATTGGAAGTATGCATATGCTGTGTGTGAGAAATAACTTGTTGTTTTGACAATTTTGTGCAAAAAAAATAAATAAATAATAATTTCTTAATTTTCCCAAGAATTGTGGGAAAAATGTACAACTTCAAAAAACTCGCCATGCCTCTTGCTAAATACCTTGGAATGTCTACTTTTCAAAATGGGGTCATTTGGGGGGTATTTGTACCTTCCAGACATTTCAGGGCCTCAAGAATTGAGATAGGCCATCAGTGCATCAGGTGTGATCAATTTTCAATGATTTGCACCATAGTTTGTAGACTCTATAACTTTCACACAGACCAAATAATATACACTTATTTGGGTTATTTTTACCAAAGATAGGTAGCAGTATAGGTTTTGGCCCAAATTTATGGACAAAAATTACTTATTTGCAAAATTTTATCACAGAAACTAAAAAAAAGTATTTTTTTTTCAAAAATTTTGCAATTTTTTCAATTATGTCGCAAAAAATAAAAAACCCAGAGGTTCTTAAATACCACCAAAAGAAAGCTCTATTTGTGTGAAAAAAATGATAAAAAATTAGTTTGGGTGTAGTGTAGCATGAGAGAGTAATTGTCATTCAAAGTGTGAGAGCGTTGAAAGCTGAAAATTGGTCTGGGCAGGAAGGGGTATAAACGTCCGGTATTGAAGTGGTTAAAGGAGAATGCTGTGGACTCTGGTGTAAAGGAGAACTGTGATATAAGGGGATCTCTGGTCACCAAAGCCCCCTTTGCATCAGGCCTGTACAGTCCAACATTTATTTGCCCATTTTCTATATCTATTCACTCACAGTGGATGAACAAATGGATGGATTGATCGGCAGGCTGCAACTTTCCTCTTCAGAATGTTTAGTTACAAACTTGCCATTACTGTATGTCTAGACATCAGAAATTATTTATTAACTGGAGGAAGTAACACTGAATGACACAGCAACACTGAGTGCATGTCTTTTCATAGAAGCCATATTCAAGGAATACTCAGAAGGATTGGAAGGCTGCAACACAGGTCTCAGAAGCCATGGCAAGCAGGGAGATCCTTCATTCCCTAAAGAATAAAGCACTATAATAAATGGAGTGAAATTTGGAGCATTGATGACTGAAAAAGAAGGTTTAAAAGTATGCTTATAAAAAAGCTTGAGAAATAATCCCAGGACATTTGATCACTATGTACATATCTCTATTTCTGTATGTAGAGAATATGTCTGTATCTATATGTAGAGAGAAAAACCTTAGCATGATATACCAACAAATAACAGCAATGACATCAATAAAGAGACTGACACGTAAATTAGTTAATGGGCTATAATTGGCCATGGCGTTTATTTAAGGGGTAACCCAATTAATATAATTTATTAAATCAAAACACAACAGAATATCCATCCAGAGCTAGACTGGTTGACAACCCCCACTAAACAACACCATGACATGACTATACAATGAACTAACAATATAAAAGGGGCGGGGGGGGAGTAGGAGATGCAGACTGACACTCCTGTTGCTAGAAGTTCTCCTCAGGCAGCTGTGAGAGTGGGAGAAGCGGCGCTATTTATTCCCTCCGGCGGCCTCTGCTGAGCCCGCGAAATACACCCACCAAAAGCCCCCCAATAGGAGCGCTGTGCAACTTTACCTGTGCTGTTGCCAATAGGAACCTGTAACTAGGGAGGAATAAGAAGATTAGAGCTCCCTTTGCACTGTTCCATGGCTCCCCCGCTGAACGCTAGTGGTTCTATCAAAGGACACCACAAAGGAGCATGATATACCAACAAATAACAGCAATGACATCAATAAAGAGACTGACATGTAAACACGTATGGGCTATAATTGGCCACAGAGTTTATTTAAGGGGTAACCCAATTAATATAATTTATTAAATCAAAACACAACAGAATAGATCATGCATTAAGGCATAGATCAACCATAAACAATTTCCATATAATAATATGACCATGTTCTTCCAGAACTAGACTGGATGACAACCCCAACAGCCACAGCTGTGGCCCCCCCCAACGCCGTGGCTTGCTCAACAATATTTTGCAGGCCTAAATTAAATATGTCCAAACCAACGTCAAAGATAAATGGACAAGGTCCGACCTATAAAATCCTAAGAAAGAACCTTCAAGATCTAAATGTCTATATGACATTCCTCCTAAAGAAACCACCGAATTGTGAATGGTTCTGTTTAGACGCTTTCTTATATTTTCCAAATAACGAAGATTACTAGACGCCATCCAAAGAAACCTAGGCAACATTTCAGAGAATGCAATGATGGCATGTGGAAATAACAACTTGAATGAAGATAAATCTCTTTTCATTTCACACATTACCCCCGGCATGGATAATTAAAACCTCTGGTAAAGACCGTTGACTCGATAGCAAAATTAAATGGTCTTTCAAATTCCTCCACCTCACTCCTGACCATAACATTTGGAACTTATCCTTATGCAAACCTAAGTTAGGTGTATAGCTCCTGGTTGCAGCTCTCCTTTTGGCCCAAAAAATAAAAGAATGGCCAATAATTCAAACCACTTGTTTCACTGAACCTAGAACAAAAAGAATGAATTAATAATCAGATCAGGACGAACATAAATTTGATATCTATTGCTATCCCACCGCCCCAATTTTTTTTAACTCATCTGGAGAGAAACCCAGGAGTAGGGATGGGCCGAACACCCCCCCCCCCCCCCAGTTCGGTTCGCATCAGAACATGCAAAAAATTTGTGCGAATATTCGAACATAGGACAAGAACATGAAAAATCAAAGTGCTCATTTTAAAGTTTTATATGCAAGGTATTGCCCTAAAAAGTGCATGGGGACCCGGTTCCTGCCCTAGGGGACATGTATCAATGCATGAAAAAGTTTTCAAACCAATTGCTTTTTCAGGAGCAGTGATTTTAATAATGCTTAAAGTGAAACAATAAAAATGAAATATTCTTTTAAATAATGTGCCGGGGGGGGGGGGGGGTCCCTTAGTCTACCTGTACAAGGGCACACCTCTGTGATTTTTAGAGCATAGCCAGAGCAAAATGACATTTCCAAAGGAAAATTTGTCATTTATTATCGCGGCTGTAATGTATTGCCTGTTCCCGGCAATATACAGATAAATCACTGAAAAAATTGCTTGGAGGTCCCGCCCTTTGGGTCTGGTTTGGATTTTAAGGGAAACCCCACGCCAAAGTTTTTTAAAAAATTGACGTGGGGTCCCCCCTAAGATCCAAACCAGACCCTTATCCGAGCATGCAACCTGGCCGGCCAAGATAGGGGAGGGTGAGCAAGCGCCCCCCTCCTGAACGGTACCAGGCAACATGCCCTCAACATGGGGACTATTGGTGTTTGGGGCAGGGCGGGCACCTCCCCACCCCAAAGCACCTTGTCCCCATGTTGATGGGGACAAGAGCCTCTTCCCCACAACCCTGGGCTGTGGTTGTGAGGGTGTGCGGGGGGGGGCTTATCGGAATCTGGGAGCCCCCTTAAATAAGGGGCCCCCAGATCCCGACTCCCATAGGAGACAATTAGGGACAAGCTCTTTATTAAAAATAAAAAAATAAAAATAAGTGTCCCCCGTTATAATCCGTTGTCAAACATGGCGAGCGACGGACCCGAAAAAACAAAACAAAAAAACAAACAAACAGCTCCTCCTCCATGGGAGGGGTCCCACTGATTGAGCTCTCTTTGCTTTGACGTTTTATTTATAGTAAAGGGCGGGGCCACCCAGTGACGTAACTGAGCGACCCGCCCCTCTGACATCAGAAGGGGGCGGGTCACTCATACATCACTCGGTGGCCCCGCCCTGCACCATAAATAAAACATCAAAACAAAGCCAGAACAGATGGCAGCAGCCCTCACATGGAGGAGGAGCGGTGCACGCCGTCTGCGCACAATGCATTATGGGGCGCTCCGCAGCGGCAAAGTCGCGAACGCCCCATAATGTTCTAAATTCAACAAATGGGCGAACGCCCGATATTTGCGTCAAATGCCCAACCCTACCCAGGAGGCTAGCTTCTGTGGCTGCACCTATTCTAAGAGAATGGGATGAAAAACAGGTTGGATAGATTCAACTTTTTAAAGCAGGATGATAGAACAGCAGAGAATTGAAACCTTGTTAAATGTGACAGGTCAACATGAATAAAGAAAGAACCTAAAGATGGGGGCTTAATTGAAAGGTATTCTGAGATTCTAAAGACAGGGCAAATAGACTGAATTAAGGACATATGAAGAGTAACAACACAACCTATGTTAAACTGATTTGTTTTTAATTTCCATAGAAATATTTTGATTGTGGAATGACACAAAGAAATATCAGAAAAAAGTAGGAGTGATAAATTTGATTTATTCGGGGTAGTAAACTCTGGTGAGTTTACTACCCCGAATAAATCAAATCCCTAAAGCCCCAAAAAAGCGCCAGAAGGAAAGCTGCTCTAAAAAGAGATGTCTCATAGGGGGAGAAGCAACCGACTCTAATACAGCTATTAATTTGCTCAAAAGGTCCTCTGAAATAGGACGTCTGTTATCCATAACTGGACGAGATCTCCTAAAACCCTTGATGACCCGGCGAGCCAGAAAAAAATAAGGTTAAAGACAGTAAACCGCAGAATTTGAGGAAAAGAGAAACACCTGCAATCATTTTCTGAATTGAGCTAGGGCATAAATCAGCTTTTAATAATGAAGAAAGAAAACATAAGGTTGAATATGACGTAACAGAAGTAAAATCAATATTAATGCTAGAACAAACAGAACACCATTTAGACCAAGATTGAAGGTATTCCTCCCAAGTCCTGTGTGCAACAGAGTTCTTGAAGTTGCTGGAGATCAATCCCAGATCAAGCCCCAGAGGAAATCTGAGCACTGATGACCATTCGGATCTGCCTCTGGAGCTAGCTCCTCGGAACATTGAAAATTGTAAATGAGATAATGAGTCAGCAATCTCATACCTGATCTGATACCAGGTATGTGTTTAGCTTTCAACCATGCAATGTACGTGGGTCTATACTCTCCTATCGTTTTCAGCTAAGGAAGCTGACATCTTAGCCTCTGTTTAATCTGCAACTGCCATGATGCTGCACATGTGATCCATTATGACACCACCCATTGGATGGTTTGCTAGTTTGGTTGAGAGCACAATAAGGAGACAGCTAGCATTTCCGGCATGCCTTGAATGTTAACTCTTTTTTGACACTATCTAATCGATGGGTAGACAACCGCTTTAAGGCATTTCAAAACTAAAAAAACTAAGTAATTTCACTACTAATTTAGATTTAGATGACAGACAATTAATAGCGAAAAATACTCCTTTATTGTCTGAGTGTAAGATAACCTGCTGATTCCTAAAAAATCTGTTCCATATTACCAAAGAAGCCACGGCTGGAAAAAGTTCTAATAGTACCAAATTTCGTAAGATTTCAGGAAAATTCCAAGACTCAAGCCATTTTGATGCACACCAACGACCATTGAGAAAAGCACTGAAACCTACTGAGCCAGATGTGTCCGTATATAGGCCTATATCCCTATCCTTAAAGCGGAGTTCCACCCAAAAGTGGAACTTCCGCTTTAACCACTTGCCGACCGCCGATCGGCATCTGACGGCGGCAAAGTGGCTCGTTCCCGCAAATCGCCGTCATACGACGGTGGCTGCGGGAACGAGTTTAGTGAGGGGGGGCCAGGGAGCGGGTGCGGCGGATTCGATTGCCGCCGGCTACCCGCGATGGCCCCCCCGGAGCGAGTGAGCAGAGGTCCGTGTATGTAAACACGGACCTCCGCTCTGTGTGAGGGGGAAGGGCTGTGATCACAGCCTTCCTTTACGTGAAGGCTGTGACCACTTCCCTTCCCCAGCTAGGCAAGCCCCCATACAGTTAGAACACGCCCAGGGAACATAGTTAACCCTTAGAGCGCCCCCTGCAGGTTAACCCCTTCACTGCCAATGGCATTTACACAGTAATCAGTGCATTTTTATAGCACTGATCGCTGTATAAATGCCAATGGTCCCAAAAAAGTGTCAAAATGGTCCGACATGTCCGCTGAAATATCGCAGTACCGCAAAAAATCGCAGATCGCCGCCATTATTAGTAAAAAATAAAAAAAAATTAAAAACCCCAAAAATGAATTCTCATCATCCGTAAACGCGACCACTTTTGCGCAAACCAATCAATAAACGCCGATTGCAATTTTTTTTATCGCAAATATGAGGAAGAATATAAATCAGCCAAAAACGGTGAAAAAAAATGTTTTTTTATATTTTTTTTTTGGATTTGTATTTTAGGAAAAAGTAAGAAATTTGGGTTTTTTTTGCAAAATTGTTGCTCTTCTTTTGTTTATAGCGGCGATCAGAAATGACGCAGCGGTGATCAAATACCACCAAAAGAAAGCTCTATTTGTGGGAAAAAAAGGACGCAAATTTCGTTTGGGTACAACGTCGCACGACCGCGCAATTGTCAGTTAAAGCGACGCAGCGCCGAATCGCAAAAAGGGCTCCGGTCCTAAAGCTGGAAATCCTTCCGGGGCTGAAGTGGTTAATGTAAGGTGGCCCATGACATGCCACAATTGGCATGTCTTTTTTTGGGGGGGTAACCAGGGACCCTTTCACAGGGTCCCAGGTCCACTTCCTCCCCTGGCACCGCAGCTCCAGGAAGGGAGTCCACCTTCCCCCCTCCCTCTCGGCGATCTTCTGGGACACATCACAGGTCCCAGAAGATACGCTGGCCAGTCACAAGACGCTGGGGAGGGGGTGAAGAGCGAGCCCTCAGGCGACCGCATCACTGGAGAGAGGGACAGGTGAGTGTCCAATTATTAAAAGTCAGCAGCTACACTTTTTGTAGCTGCTGACTTTTACATGGAAGGAACTCCACTTTAACAAAATCGTGCTGCCATATATTGCAGCCATTAAAACCAATTAGAAATTTGGCCCACACTCTTAAATCTTCCTTAATCTGGTGATTAATGGCAACCTGGGAGAATGGATTCTTGAGACCTCTAGTAGCCATAGCAAATCTTCGAAAGAATAACCGGAATAACACTAGCTGCAAAAGTAAAAAGACCCAATAGTGACTGAACATCTATAAGAAAAACATCTCTAAGACAGAAATAACGTGACCATAGAACATCTCTAAGACAGAAATAACGTGACCATAGACATCCTAATTAGCTTTGATAGAGGAAGTCTGAATTCCATAGCCACAGAATCTATAGTAATGCCCAGGAATTCGATAACTGAAACAGGACCAACTGTTTTTTCTTGTGCCAGGGGGAATGCCAAAAAACTCAGAAAGACTGAAAAAACAAGATAACAAATCAGCACAAATAGCAGAGTCAGCTGGGCCAATAAATAAAAAATCATCCAGGTAATGAATAATGCCGCCTGGAGGTGCTACATTATATAAAACCCATTGTAAAAAGGTGGAGAAGGCCTCAAATTAAAAACAGGATCTGGAAAATCCCATCGGCATACACTTGTCGAAATAAAAATTGGCCATTGAAATGAAAACCTAGCGAGTTGAAACCTTGTGGGTGCCCAGGTAGGAGGCGAAAAGCCGTCTTTATATCAGCATTCGCCAATAGGGATGCTCTACCGAATCGCCTCAACAAGCTTACTGCCTCATCGAAAGAAGTATAGGTTACAGAGGCCTCAGAATCTGATACCTCATCGTTCAGGGATTCCCCATGAGGGTAAGATAAATGGTGAATTAAGCGGAAAGATCCAGGATCCTTTTTTGGAACTAACCCTAATGGTGATACTCTGGAATTTTAAAAAGGGGGGGAGGAGAAGGGACCTGCAATCCTACCCTCAGTTCTTTACTTAATTTATCCCGGACTATTTCAGGATGACACATAACAGAACGTACATTTTTGATCAGAAGACAACCCTTACCAGAAAAGGGAGGAACTAAAAAAAACAACCTGAAAACCATTACGAAGGAGCTCCGCCATCTTGATGTCTAGATACAGATCTAACCATGGCAGCATTTTTTATAATATCAGTGGCGTCTGAGCCGTTTGCATTAGCATCTCTGGATTGGTGTTGTGTAGTGACAAAGGATCTTTTAAAGCATCTAAATGCTGGGTGGGCACCAGAGCAGAACGAGCATTCATGTTTGTACCTACAATTTGACAGATACTTGTACTGTGCGTCATCGTAGGCGAAACATATGCCTTTACGAAAGGAAGGGCTGATTAATGCTGGGAACATTTGGTAAAAAAATGGGTTTTCTGTGGAAACATTAAATTAAGCCAAAGACCTACGTCTTTGACACCCCAATGAAGTGATGGGTAAACAGAAAGCTTCTGTCTAAAATTTTCACTGTAGATAAACCAGGAGATGCCTCCAAAATGACGGAAGGCCTCCGCTACAATATCCACATTTTTCTGGGAAACCTTCACCCATAACAGATGCATAAATGCAAAATGCTTGGAGCCAGTTTTGAAACGTTCTAAGGACAGGTCTCCTTCTAACCTCTTCTACTTTATCATCCATTTTCTTGTCATTTTTAAATAAGAATTCTTTGGATGAGGGTAACAAGGATAAAATGTCGTCAAAATCCCTCCTCCAAATCTTACCCTTAACCGAACTGTCTAGGTGAAAGCCTAGAGGAGAAATCTCACAAGGGAGAGCCTCTTTAAAACAAGATTCTGCTATGTGAGACTTCAACACAGGGGGTACAGTATTTTTAAAGTCTGTATTATTTGTTGCTTTGTTAGGAGTAACCAAAACAAAATAATTAGTAGGAAGAAAAGAATTAGCATTACTATTAACGTATGCATTTGAGCTGGAAGAAATATTCAAAGAATCATCAACAGGAACTACAGGGGTAAATATATTTCCAGAACTAGCGCTATTCCATACTGAACCAACATTTTGTGGATTTTGTTTAACCACTTAACAACCGCCCTATAGACAAATGACGTCTACAGAGCGGTTGCTTAATTCTGGGAGGACGTCTATTGATTATTCCCCTGGGGCGCGCACACGGGAACATCCGTGACCGTCGGGTCCGGGGGACCCAACTGATCACGGATCGTGGTGAATGGCCGCTGTGAGCGGCCTTTCACCACGTGATCGCGCCGTCAAATGACGGCGTGATCACATGTAAACAAGCCAGCGGAAGCGCCGGCTTTTCTCTCCTCTCTGCACTGATCGGTGCAGTGTGAGAGGAGAGAGGGGGGAGAGAGGACACGCTGCAGCGCTGTGGGTGATGTGTAATGCCCACAGTGCTGCTAGGTGACAAAATACACCCCCACCATCTATTTACCAGCCATCCACACAGCCATCATCAGCCACCCACCACCCACCCAGCCATCCACCCCCCACCCATCCTCACCCAATCCATCCTCACCCACCCACCCATCCATCCATCCATCCATGCTCACCCATCCGACCATTTATCTACCACCCCCACATAAAACAGTGGATCGTCGTGACACCCGTAATGTGTAGTGGGTGTCGCGACGTCGCACAGGAGAGAGGGGGGAGAGAGGAGAGTGTGACGTGGCTAGTCACGTCTCTCCTCTCTTTTCGGCCGCGAAGGCGACCGAACAAATGTACACTAGTGCGGCAGTAAACTGCCGCGCTAGTGCACCACTTTCCGGCGAGTGTCGCCGGTAAGTGGTGCTAGGCACTAGTCAACCCAGGGGGCCTGGGCTGCCAGTGCCTACAAGGGCACACGCGCGGGGTCCCCTT
>BLSH010557546.1:6119-23788 GCA_018402905.1 Glandirana rugosa | reverse complement strand
ACCCCCTTTAGCTTCAGTGACAGCAGCTAAGGATTTACACCTGCTGTGGCAGGAATTATACCCCCTGTTGCTTTGGTGGGTGATCACGACCCTTTCAACTGAATGGGGCCCACTCTGCAACCATGTTCAATGCACACAGTTGTAGCATGCTAGTGTGGGATCCAAGGGGTTACAGCAGGTGATGAGAAGGCGATACAACACCTCCTCACTGCCTGCTTTAACCCTTTTTTTTCACTGTACTGCACAAGGTTGCATGGCCTTTGCAGAGCAGCCCCATTCATTTGAATGGGTTACTCTTGACAGGCGCTACACCTGCCAAGTGTGACAGGGTGTTTAATTTCTGCTGCAACATGTGTACACCCCTGGCCACTGCAGTTAAAGGGGGTGTGGTTGAGGGTGAGTAAAAACAGGGCTCAACTATGAAATTTTACCACCCCCATACTGTGAATGTGAAAAAGCCCCTACTGTCCTGAGCCCCCTATCACAGTTGGTGTTTAGGGGACCCCTGGAATGAGGACAGAGAGGGACCTCTGATATAAGGACATAGAGGGGCCCCTGGGATGAGGACAGAGAGGGGCCCCTGGGATGAGAACAGAGAGGGCCCCTGGGATGAGAGCAGAGGGGTGCCCTGGCAGGAGAGCACAGAGGGGGCCCTGGCAGGAGAGCACAGAGGGGCCCCTGGCAGGAGAGCACAGAAGGGCCCCTGGCAGGAGAGCACAGAAGGGGCCCTGGGAGGAGAGCAGGGAGGGGTCCTGGGAGGAGAGGAGGGAGGGGGGCCTAGGATGAGAGCAGGGAGGGGCTCTTGGAAGAGAGCAGAGAAGGATCCTTGGATGAGAGCAGATAAGGGTCCTTGGATGAGAGCAGATAAGGGTCCTTGGATGAAAGCAGGGAGGGGGCCCTGAGAGGAGAGCAGGGAGGGGTCCTGGGATGAGAGCAGAAAGGGGTCCTGGGATGAGAGCAGAGAGGGGTCCTGGGATGAGAGCAGAGAGGGGTCCTGGGATGAGAGCAGAGAGGGGCCCTGGGATGAGAGCAGGGATGGGGGGCCTGGGATGAGAGCAGGGATGGGGGGCTCCTCTAAAAGCACCCCCACCCAGCACATATCCTCTTAACCCCCTCCCATCACTTCTTCAAGTGTGCATTCCTGTTTCCCCTCTATGCAAAAAACATTCACAGACCTCATCAGCGCAGCTCTTGCCGTGTAATGTCTCTCCTCCCCGGCTCCTCCCCCTCCTGTCTGTATACACGGGAGCCGAGGAGGAGGATTCTCAGTGAGTTCTGTGTGCAGGGAAATGTACAGGCTTACGGGGGGGATACTGACTGGCAGGCACCTCCACGCCACGGACAGACACTCATGGGGCCCCCCTGACAGCGGGGCTGTATTGGAAATTATAATACCTTGTATGCATTATAATTTGCCTGCGCTAATAAGCGCAGTTTCCAGCTCTTTTGCACAATGCATTTGATCGACCTGTGTTGAAGCAGACACGCACACAGACACAGATTGCTTCATCTCACATGGCCGTTCGCAGGGATTCTCCTGCTTGCTCTGCTTTTCGGTCTTTTATTTATACTGGTCAGACAGGTTTAACAAAAGGGACTGATGGCTTCACAATCAGCCAATCAGCCTCCAAGGCACAGTCACATGACATGAGCTCAATACAAGACCACCAATCAATGACACACTTGTTTACATTCAAACTATACAATAGGAAAGGCATGCATGTATGGGGTGGGGGGAGCTGACCGGCAGGGAAGCCATGTGCTTTCTGACAAAGGCCACACAACAATCACCCCACACATGCACTAAGATGCCAATTACAATGAATCACTCCCCAATACAGCTCTCTGAACTTATATTCCATAGCGATTATGCTACTGTTCCATTAAAGGGTAAATTACAACACAAAGGGATATAGCTGCAGACCTCTGTCACATTGATCAGATGCCACAGAAAGCCTACAGATCATTATCCTTACATAAAAGGCAATACTAATTCCATAAGGCAAGTAAACTGCCGCCAAAGCAGATCGATCTGTACAGAAGACAGGGGCCCCCTGATTGACGGTAATACACCCGCGCCACAGAACGTGCATTGCACCTCAAAGATCCGGACCAGCGTTTGCTCCAGCGATAACCGCTCAGGGCGCCTGCTGGCCGGGATGATCGGGCGGGTAGCGTGTAATTATCAATTGATGGAAGATATCCATTGTATGTGGTCTTTCTCAATATCGGTTAAAGCCATATTCGCTGTACACAGCGAATACCGGTAAACCGACACTGGGAGACACTGTGACAATACATAATACACCCTAAATTTCTACAACACATACTCGGGAGGAGTAGTAGAATGTGTTTTGGTGTGTAATTTGTGGTATGCATATGCTGGGTGTGAGAAATAACCTGTTAACATATGACAATTTTGGGGAAAAAAAATAAATAAATAAAAAATTCATTTTGCAAAGAATTGTGGGAAAAAATTACAACTTCAAAAAATTCACCATGCCTCTTACTAAATACCTTGGAATGTCTACTTTCCATGAAGGGGTAATTTGGGGGGTATTAGTACTTTCCTGGCTTGTTAGGGTCTCGGGAAATGAGATAGGCCGTCAGTATATCCGGTGTGATCAATTTTCAATGATTGGCACCATAGCTTGTAGACTCTATAACTTTCACAAAGACCAAATAATATAAACTAATTTGGTTTTTTTTACCAAAGATAGGTAGCAGTATACATTTTGGCCAAAATTTATGAAGAAAAATTACTAATTTGCAAAATTTTATAACAGAAACTAAGAAAAATTCATTTTTTTACAAAATTTTCAGTCTTTTTTTAATTATAGAGCAAAAAAGAAAAAACCCAGCGATGATTAAATACCACCAAAAGAAAGCTCTATTTGTGTGAAAAAAAGGACGCAAATTTCATATGGGTACAATGTTGCATGACTGAGTAATTGTCATTCAAATGTGAGAGCGCTGAAAGCTGAAAATTGGTCTGGTTGTTAAGGGGGTTTAAGTGCCCAGTGGTCAAGTGGTTAACCAGCAAGCACATTGGCTAATTTACCAACTGCTTTACCCAATTCTGACAGTGAATTAACATTTAAAATCTCACCAGGAGCCTTGTCCACGCCACTTTGCTGCCCAGGTGAGAATCCCTCAACAGGAACTGCAGGGATAAATATATTACCAGAACTAGCGCTATTCCATACTGAACCAACATTTTGTGGATTTTGTTTAACCAGCAAGCACATTGGCTAATTTACCAACCGCTTTACCCAATTCTGATCCCTATGTAGACCTGAAATCACAGTACTTTATATTTTACTGTCAACATAGCAAAATTTTCTTGTATTAAGAGAGGTATAGACTCCAGAGAGGAAGACAGCATTTTGCCCCTGTAAAATAATTAGCAGGACCTCACCTGGAACATGCAGTTAATTTTGGGCATACGTTCGCTGGAGAAAGTGCTGAGAAGGCAACTAAACTGATGAGAGGCATGGAGGAGCTGAGCTATGAGGAAAGATTAGCTGACCTTAGTTTATTCTCATGCTATTTTTTAACCTGGAAACACCGGCGCTAAAAAAAACAGTTAATGTCGCTGCGGTGTTAATGCGCGTTAGTGAGTGTTTTGCCGGCTCAGCGTCAAAAATGCCATAACGTTACGGCCTGGGTCCTGCGTTTGATTTACAGCTTAAGAATGACGACGCCATCTACAGCTCAAAAGCGTCTGCGTATTTATGGGGCCATTGAATAACACGGAGGGCTGCAAAAAACTTGGTAAAAAAATGTCCATGTGTATGAGGCCTAAGAGCTCTGTAATTATGCAATAGACTCACTCAAGAAAAAGTTCTAACGGGCTCATTAGATTGTATTAAAAAAAGCTGGATGCATTCCTAAGTCTATATATAAAAGCTGTGTGGGTGGTTGCTGCTGCGGGTCTTCCCGCAGCTGCAACCACTCTCACAGAAAAATGCACTGCCACTCAGGATCGTTGGTAATTTTCGGCAATGGCACCGTCCTAATCGGTGCGACGATGCATTTGCGGCGCCGTACCGATTTCCAAAAGTAGTTTCTGTACTACTTTTGGCAATTTCAGGTCCGATTTCCATTGAAATCTGTGCAGGAACCCGCACAGATGTCTCTGAAATCGCACCTGAAGTTGGGACTGACATGCAAAAATGAAATAGTGCGCGCTCAGCTGAATGCGCATCATTCCATTCGCGCACCATTCCATTCCCGCACCAATGTGAACCTAGGCTTAAACCTAATGTTACCCCCACGCACTGGAAAATGCAGTGTTATTTCCGCAAACTTGGAACCGCATTGCACTTGCGGTTTCCATGTGGGACGCACTTTCAGGAAAGGCGCAGGAACATTTTTCCCTGCGTTTTCTGGAGGCACAGCAGCCCATTCAAATGAATGCAAATTGCAGCTGACAGAGCCGCACAAGTGTGAACCTAGCCTAAATGCACAAAATATAATTGGATACTAATATTTAGAAGTAAGAACACCAGGGATTGTTGACCTAGAGAATATCCTATTACTTCCCGGGGATCAGGATGAAATCCCCAACAAATTGGATCATGCTTTATTGAGTTTTTTTTTTTTTTTGCCTTCCTCTGGATTGACTGTGAGTATAGTATTGTGTATATGCAGATTTTCTGTTTGTTTTCTTATTGTTGGTTGGATTAGATGGACTTGTATATTTTTATAAACTGACTGTAATTATGTAACCTGCTTTGCAGCTCTGAAATGTTGTTCAACTGAATACAAAAGTTGATGTTGGAAGAATGCTAACAGAATCCAAAACTATGAAATGTGTTATGTGTGTTTGCTAAATGCTGAACATTAATGATTTTCTGTGAAGTCAGCAAATTTTATTTAGCTGAGTCAGAGCAGTAGTTTTCTTATTCATCTCATAGAGTATTCCTTTATTTATATGTTAGATTTAAACACCCACTTTAATATCTGAAAGCACCCAGGAGCAAACGGACTACTAGAAGAGCACTAAGCACTTTATTTGGATCAATTTTTCAGATGAATTTCATTCTGCAGCAAGTCATGCATTGTCATTCATAATTGTCTAGGTTCTTTCATCTTGTATAATATTGGCACAAGCTTTATTTAGACCATATTTATTTGCGTATTTACACTTGGAACAGAGCCATACCTACTTCACTTATTTTTTCACCCATTTCATTACCCCCCCCCCCCCCCCCCGGGGTGCTAATGGTAGGGGCAGCAGTTCAACGTACGCACCATACACCACTCAACCATCAGCGCAGGACCACCCACCTTTTAACCCTCTGAATTCTTCCATAAGTGCATTTGTGATGTCAGGCACTGATGTTGGACAAGAAGGCCTGGTCGCAGTCCTAGCTCTAATTCATCCCAAAGGTGTTGTATCGGGTTGAGGTCAGGACTCTGCGCAGGCCAGTCAAGTTCCTCCACCCCAAACTCGCTCATCCATGTCTTTATGGACCTTGTTTGTTCACTGTTGCGCAGTCATGTTGAAACAGGAAGGGGCCATCCCCAAAATGTTCCCACAAAATTGAGAGCATGAAATTGTCCAAAATGTCTTAGCATGCTGACACCTTAAGAGTTCCCTTCACTGGAACTAAGGGGCCAATCCCAACCTCTGAAAAACAGCCCCACACCATAATCCCCCTCCAACAAATGATTTGGACCAGTGCACAAAGCAAGGTCCATAAAGACATGGATAAAAGAGGATGGGAAGCTGGTGCCAAAAAGTCCCAGTATGGATAACTTTAAAACACAGGTGGAAAGCAGTGTCCTGTGGGGCCATCAATATTGATGCAGGCTGATGTACTAGCAAGGAATGAGCACAAAGGGCCAGCTTTTCTATGGAGTGAAGTCCGCTCCAGTAAGTCATGTAAAAAAGGAGAAAGGAAAAAAAACCTCTGAGTGCAAATATTTATTTGTGCAGTACAATAAACAGTAGTCACTTACATATCAGTAAGGAAAGTTGCATTCGATCCAACAGGGAGAGAAGGGTGAGTCCAGCGTGACTGTCAATCGTATCTCCAAAAGCGGTGGACACGCTGCAATATCAGAAGGACAGATGGAAGCCAGCAGGTCCTAGGGGGTGCAATGGAGCCAGCATGGAGCACAACGTATGTCACACGTGACGTCACCGAGACAGGGAAGGAGAGCATGATGCATTTCAGAGCATGCGCGGAAGCCACACTGGGCATGCACTCTCCTTTTTCAAGTGATAGGGGGATAGGACAAGGGGAGTGTATAAATACTAGATAAAAAATGGATAATTAGAAAATCACGTGTATATTAGATGGAAGGGGACTCAGCTAAATAAAAGACGAACACTAAAAACAATCAGCGAGTGGGGACTATTATTGCCAAACAGTCATAATATATGATAATTCATATATATATAAATCAAAACGGAGAGGTAAAAAAGGATTGGTCCACCACTTAAAAAGATATTTAAATAATTATGGAAAGGAGTAATTAATCAAATTAAAAAATGTAAAATATTAAATTCCACTGGTGGAGATGCAGATTGATAACACTAGATATAAATGGCATAAAAAAACATATATAATAAATACATCTTTTACATGGAGATGTAGTATCACAAGATAAATTATATATCTATCTGTAATGCATAAAATATATAAGAATACATTTTAAAATAAAATTTACTTAACCAAATGGAATGTATATCTGTAGTACATAAATGGTCAGGCAAAAATATAGGATATCTATAGAGGAAAGGATTTATAGGATAGTTTTGATGTCTAATTCCTTGTTTAACCCATTAGGTGATAAGGGGGGGGGCCCTCCGAGATGATGACGTTGTCATCTATGTATCTACCCTAAAACACTAAGTTTCGAGCAAAGGGATTGTTGTTCCAAATGAAATTGTTCTCCAACAGACCCATGGTCAGGTTGGCATAGGATGGCACAAAATTGGCACCCATCGCTGTGCCATGGGTCTGTAGGTAGAAGTCACCATCAAAGTGGAAGTAATTGTGAGTCAAGCAGAAGCAAAGGGCATCCAAAATAAACGCGGATTGTCTTAGATTGATAGATGAATCTGGCCCCCTCTCCCAGATGAATGACTTTGTCCAACATTGCAATACGAATGATTTGGGATTGTCCTTCAACTCTGTTTGGAATCAAGATACCCTCGCCTTTTTGGATTTAGAACTAGGCCATAACCATAGCCAAATCTTTGCCTGCAATTATACCAAGCCAACAGTGGGCAATTCCTACTTACATTTTAACAGCTGTCATCATCCCAATTGGGTGAAAAATATACCTAAAAGGCAGTCCTGCAGACTCAGACAAAACTGCACCCGTGACTGCGATTATGTCCTTCTAAGCACTCATCTCAAACAAAAATTTCTTCCCAAGGGGTACCCAGAGACGGTGGAACAAGCCTATACCACTAAAGTCACCAAAACATCTGACAATGTAACTGCCAGGTTTGTTACTAGATATCACAGCCAATACAAAAAATGGAAGGTATATTGAACAAACACTGGAACATTCTCAAACCGGACCCCCATCTAAATATACCATTTTGGGTGACAAACCCATAGTTACATATAGGCGGGCTCCTACATTAAAAAACAAAATTGTGCCCTGCAAATTAAAAGAACAAAAAATTGACAATCCCTTGTGCTTAATCCCTCTAGTAGGGATGTATCGCTGCAACAAAGCACTGTGCAAAACCTGTGAATTTGTTAAACATGGCCAAAAATATTTCCAACATAAAGATCAAACTTATTATTTAAATCAATTCTATAATTGCTCCACGGATTACCTTGTTTATTGCCTCACCTGCCCATGTAAACTTTTATATGTAGGCCGTACCATCCGCCAGTTGAGACAACGTTTTGGCAAGCACTGATGTTTCGTGGAAAAAGGCTGAGATTTACACAGCATTCCACAACACTTCTTGGAGCGTCATAATAAGTCCACTACAGGCCTATAAGTATGGGATATCGAATCTATACCTAAAAATCTATCAGAGGCAGAGTGTTTTTCGCACTTGTGTGAACGCGGAACGTATTGGATCTACATTTTAGATTCTTTGTCACCTAATGGATTAAACAAGGAATTAGACATCAGCACTATCCTATAAATCCTTTCCTCTATAGATATCCTATATTTTTGCCTTACATTTTTGCCTGACCATTTATGTACTACAGATATAAATTCCATTTGGTTAAGTAAATCTGATGTATTCTTATATATTTTATGCATTACAGATATATACATATATATATATATATATATATATATATAATTTATCTTATGATACTACATCTCCATGCAAAGGATGTATTTTTTTATATTGTTTCTATTATGCCATTTATATCTAGTGTTATCAATCTGCATATCCACCAGCTGTATTTCATATTTTATAATTTTTTATTCAATTACTCCTTTCCATAATAATTTAAATATCTTTTTAAGCGGTGGACCCATCCTTCTTTACTTCTATGTTTCAATTTATATATGTGAATTATCAAAGCTTATGACTGTTTGCCAATAATAGTCCCCACTTGCTGATTATTTTTAGTGTTAGTTTTCTATTTAGCTGAGTCCCCTTCCATCTAATATACACAACTTTCTAATTATCCAACTTGCTTTCAACCAATCAGCTATCGCGGCTCATTTTCCATTTAGTATTTATACACTTCCCCTTGTCCTATCCCCCTATCACAGAGCGTCATGCTCTCCTTCCCTAAACAAAAAAAAAAATACATACATATTTGGGGGAACACCCTAATTGGGGGTAATTAAGGAGGGTGGGGTTCACCAGCCCAAAAGGTCTGGTCAGGGCCACAAATACAAAAAAATACATATTTGGGGGGAACACCCTACCAAAACGCATGGTGCTGCTTGTAAGACCAATAGACAAAAAAAGTACATATTACAGCGCACACATGATACTTACTCCTGCCAGGCTGTTAAAAAGCATCTAAATATATATAGCAAAAAATTCAACAATATGGGGATTTGGTCACACTAAATGGCCATGAAGTGCTTAAGCCCACTGACTGCTTCAAAGTACCCCGGTTTTCCAGTGGGTTCCTACACTAACCTTACAGTGCATGATCCTATCTCTTAAACCATGGAAGCAAACGCTATGGGAGACTAGAGGAGATACGATTTTGGAGATACGATTGACAATCACGCTGGACTCGCCCTCCTCTCCCTGTTGGATTGAATGCAACTTTCCTTACTGATATGTAAGTGACTACTGTTTATTGTACTGCACAAATAAATATTTGCACTCAGAGGCTCTTTTCCTTTCTCCTTTTTTACATAAAGACATGGATGAGCGAGTTTGGGGAGGAGGAACTTGACTGGCCTGCACAGAGTCCTGACCTCAACCCGATAGAACACCTTTGGGATTAATTAGAGCGGAAACTGCAAGCCAGGCCTTCTCGTCCAACATCAGTGCCTGACCTTACAAATGCACTTCTAGAAGAATGGTCAAATATTCCCATAGACATACTCCTAAACCTTGTGGACAGCCTTCTCAGAAGAGTTGAAGCTTTTATAGCTGCAAAGACTGGGATGCCATTAACGTTCATGTGTATGTAAAGGCATCCCAATACTTTTGGTAACATAGTGTATGCGTGCTTAGCAAAAGCTAAATCAGGAACAAAAAATTGCTAATCAGCCAATCACATGGCAGTAACTCAATGCATTTAGACATTTAGACGTAGTGAACACAACTTGCTGAAGTTCAAACCAAGCATCAGAATGGGGAAGAAAGGGGATTTAAAGTGATTGTAAAGTTTTGGTTTTTTTTTCTATAAAAATAACAAGCAGGTTATACTAACCTGCTCTGTTGCAGTGGATTTGAACAGAGCAGCCCAGTTCTTCCTCTTCTCGGGTCCTTCTTCTATGATCCCGGCCCCTCCTTCCTGTTCAGTGCCCCCACAGCAAGCGGTTTGCTATAGGGCACCCGAGCCATTCAGACACGGAGCCCCAAAAAAAGATCCACCCCCTCTCTCTCCAGATTGACTATCTGACTTTGATTGACAACAGCGGCAGCCAATGGCGTCGCTGCTGTGTCTCTGCCAATCAGGAGGGAGAATCTCAGAAGGCTGAGACACATGTTTAAATCGCTGGATAGAGAAGAACCTCAGGTAAGTGTGAGGGGGGCTGCTGCATGCAGAAGGCTTTTTATTTAATGCATAGAAAAAAAAACTTCTGACTTTACAACCACTTTAAGTGACTTTGAATGTGGCATGGTTGTTGGTGCCAGACGGGCTGGTCTGAGTATTTCAAAAACTGCTGATGTACTGGAATTTTCACGCACAACCATCTCTAGGGTTTACAGAGAATAGTCCAAATAAAATAAAATACAGTATCTCACAAAAGTGAGTACACCCCTCACATTTTTGTAATTATTTTATTATATCTTTTCATGTGATAACATGAAAAGGGGTGTACTCACTTTTGTTGCCAGTGGTTTAGACATTAATGGCTGTGTGTTGAGTTATTTTGAGGGGACAGCAAATTTACACTGTTATACAAGCTGTACACTCACTACTTTACATTGTAGCAAAGTGTCATTTCTTCAGTGTTCTCACATGAAAAGATATAATAAAATATTTACAAAAATGAGGGATGTACTCACTTTTGTGAGATACTGTATCCAGTGAGTGGCAGTTGTGTGGACGAAAATGCCTTGTTGATGTCAGAGGAGAATGGGCAGACTGGTTCCAGATGATAGAAAGGTAACATCAACTCAAATAACCATGCATTACAACCAAGGTTATGCAGAATATCATCTCTGAATGCACAACATATCGAACCTTGAAGCAGGTGGGCTACAGCAGCAGAACACCACGCCGGGTGCCACTCCTGCCAGCTAAGAACAGGAAACTGAGGCTACAATTCGCATAGGCTCACCAAAATTGGACAATAGAAGATTGTATAAACTTTGACTGGTGTTATGAGTCTCGAGTTCAGCTGCGACATTCAGATGATAGGGTCAGAATTTGAAGCTAGATTATGATATAGGGAAAGAATGGACTTTGAGAGCATGCGGTATATGAATATGATAAAAGACAAACGTTATTGTTACAAAAATTGGGGGGCTGAAGCAACCTGCATAAATTTAAAAATACAAAACATTTAAAAGCATATATTATTTGTAGACAGAACACGACATATATGTTTTTAAAGAAAAGGATTATCCTAACAACAGTCTGATGTCAGTAGACACAGGCCCATCAGGATCTACCTAAAAACAACCAGAAGAGTGGATGTCCCAGAATAAGAGGTAATCAAATAGTAGCACTAGGGTAGTATACCACTTAAAACATGTGATAGAAGGGAATCAAACCACTGTTGCTGGAAGTATAGGTACATATAGTTTATGGATTGTGATGGCTCAACTAGTTTCCTGCTCTAAATAGACAGCGCTTCATCTGGAGCGGACCAAAATTGTCTCTATAGAAAATAAATACATATATGTCAATAAACAAAATATCCAACAGTATCTTACATAATCGTATATCACCACATATTTTTGTAACACTACAAAAGTGTGCAAAACACTTACAATTAAAATATGATTGATAGAGATAGGCCATGTGTGTCCCCATGGGGTAGGGGCAGCGCTCTCACGCTGATTCCTAATCCGCCACCCCCCGGAAACCAAAAGGTCAAATGAGCAAGGCAGCTATGGACGCCTGCAAATATAATAAATACATATAATTAGAACATGTCATAGAAGGGTACACACACATATGTATATATGCATCGTGTCCAAAACTGACTATGTTGGTATAACGTACCTGAAGGTTTTCCTTTAGGGGTGAATAGGGTAATTATGGAGACTCTCTGTGGTGTAATCTGGTGAAAGGGGGATTCCAAAGTCATCAAACCGATGTTTGTGTCAATATGTGTTAAAGTGTCCCAACAAGGCATATGGTGGTAAACCGAGCCACTTCCTTATGGACACCGGGATGCTGCAGTAGGACAAGGGATAATACAATTAGAACTGCCGTCTGGGGTACACATAGTAACAATCCCAACAGAATGGGCCGTGGGTAATGATGGTTATATGTATTGAGACTTACCAGGGAATGTTCCCATTCACAGATGCAGAGAGACCCCTGACACACTCAGGGTGTTCAGTCAGTAAACACGGCTGTCCTGTGGTAGCAGAGGACGCCCTCCTTATAAATACGCAAGCCCCAATCAGGAGCGTCTATCGAGGAACACGCCGCCATGCTAGGTCGGCGTGTGACGTCACCAATCCGGCATATAATTCCCGCGCACGTGCCGGACCTTCACTGCACATGCGCAAACTTCAGCATAGGCAAGAAACATAGTGGCAAAGTTTACCAGCTAGGGAGCGAGTCCGGCAGTGCTGGGAATGGAAGGGAAGCCAACTCAACACTTCTCTCCTCTATTCTGCTACTGACCAACTCTATGAAAAAATCTCACCCTTGTCCTGCCCGAACCAAGCCACTGCCATCTACAATAAATCCCTGTCCTCCACCCTGGACGAGCTCGCTCCCCTCACCACACACAAAATCAAGCCTCAACCCCTACAACCCTGGCAAACAGATGACACCAGAAACCTCAAAAAGCGTAGCCGCGCCCTTGAGCGTCTGTGGCACAAGACTAAGTCCCTCAAAGACTTCAACCAATACAAATCTGCCCTCCATAAATACAATTCTCGCCTCCATACTGCCAAGCAGACCTATTTTACTACTCTTATTAACACCTTCTCATCCAGTCCCCGTCAAATCTTCTCTACCTTCAACTCCCTACTTCGTCCTCCACCGCTTCCACCCACTAACACACTCACTGCCCAAGAGATTGCTAATCACTTCAAAAGCAAGATTGACACAATTCGTGACGAAATCTCCACTCTACAGGCATCTTCCCCGGTTAACACCCCATGTCAACAAGCACAATCAACACTATCCTTATTCAAACCTACTACTATGAACAAGGTTGCTAAACTCCTTTCTAATGCCCACCTAACCACCTGTCCACTGGACCCTATTCCCTCTCAAATACTACGCTCACCCTCTGACTCTATCCTGCACTCTAATTCACATCTTCAATTTCTCCCTCTCTTCTGGCATCTTCCCCAATGCTCTAAAACATGCATTGGCCACCCCCATACTCAAAAAGCCAACCCTGGACCCTAGCGATCTAAAGAATCTGCGCCTTATCTCCTTGCTCCCCTTTTCCTCGAAACTCCTTGAACGCCTAGTCTACAACCAACTGAGTGACCACCTTGTTAAGAATAACCTTCTGGACCCCCTTCAATCTGGATTTCGCCCTCAACACTCCACAGAAACTGCCCTTCTTAAACTCACAAATGACCTACTAACTGCAAAAACCAATGGACACTACTCTGTACTCCTACTCCTGGACCTTTCGGCTGCCTTTGACACTGTCGACCACCCCCTCCTCCTCAAAAAACTCTACTCCCTCGGTCTCCGTGACTGTGCTCTTCAGTGGCTCTCGTCCTATCTATCCCATCGCACCTTCAGCTTAACGTACAATTCTACCTCCTCCTCTCCTCTTCCTTTCTCTGTTGGGGTCCCCCAAGGTTCTGTTCTTGGACCTCTCTTATTTTCAATATACACCTCTTCCCTGGGTCGGATGATAGCCTCCCACTGCTTTCAATATCATTTCTACGCTGATGATACCCAAATCTACCTCTCCACCCCCCAACTTACTCCATCAGTCTCCTCACGTATCACTAACTTATTAACAGACATATCTGCCTGGATGTCACACCACTTTCTCAAACTCAACTTGTCCAAAACTGAACTCATAATATTTCCTCCCCCACGTGCCGTTTCCCCTGACTTCTCTGTTAAGAGCAATGGCACAACCTTCCACCCATCCCCACTTGTCAGGGTGCTTGGTGTTATCCTGGACTCTGAATTCTCCTTTTGGCCCCACATCCAATCACTTTCTAAGGCTTGCCGCCTCAATCTCCGCAACATCTATAAAATACGTCCCTTCCTAGCCAATGAAGCCACAAAGCTCCTAATTCACTCCCTGGTCATCTCTCGCCTCGACTACTGCAACTCCCTCCTCACTGGCCTACAGTTAAATAGACTATCCCCCCTCCAGTCCATCATGAATGCCGCTGTCAGACTCATCCACCTTACAAACCATTCAATGTCTGCCACCCCTCTCTGCCAATCCCTCCATTGGCTGCCACTCGCCCAACAAATTAAATTCAAAATACTAACAATCAGCTACAAAGCCATCCGCAACTCTGCTCCCAGCTACATCACCAGCCTAGTCTCAATATACCAACCTAACCGTCCTCTTCGCTCCTCCCCAGACCTCCTGCTCTCCAGCTCCCTCATTACCGCCTCTCATACTCGCCTCCAAGACTTCTCCCGAGCCTCTCCCATCCTCTGGAACTCCCTACCCCAATCTGTCAGACTGTCCTCAAATCTATCCACCTTCAGGCGATCCCTGGAGACTTTTCTCTTCAGGGAAGCCTATCCTGCCACCACCTAACAACTACACTCCTTATTTTCTCAATCAGTTCATCCCCCGCAGTTATTGCCCTTTCGTATCATTTAACCCTCCCTCCTAGATTGTAAGCTCTAACGAGCAGGGCCCTCTGATTCCTCCTGTATTGAATTGTATTGTAATTGTACTATCTGCCCTAATATTGTAAAGCGCTGCGCAAACTGTCGGTGCTATATAAATCCTGTATAATAAATAGTAATAATAATAATGTAAGATACTGTTGGATATTTTGTTTATGTATCTATTTGCTATAGAGACAATTTTGGTCCACTCCAGATGAAGCGCTGTCTATTTAGAGCACGAAACTAGTTGAGATATCACGATCCATAAACAATACGTACCTATACTTCCGGGCAATGGTGGTTTGATTCCCTTCTATCTCATGTTTCAAGTGGTATACTATCCTAGTGCTACTATTTGATTACCGCTTTTTCTGGGACATCCACTCTTCTGGTTGTGTTTTAGGTAGATCCTGATGGGCCTGTGTCTACTGACATTAGACTGTCATTAGGATAATAATTTTCTTTGAAAATATATATGTCGTGTTCTACAACAAATCATGGATGAACAAGGTCAACCATCAAGATTAAACATAGGACTTTAAAGGATTGGTGTGAGGTCTGAGTGAGCACAGACTACCATATTTTAAAATGTAATTCTTTATTCTTTCATATTTGAAGTCATTCTTTTTTAACAAATATATATCATTAGCGACCATACACAATCATGCCAGTATATGTGTCTGTACATACAGTAATACATAGAGAGCGGTTCAGATGGAATAATAATCAACATTTCACAATGTTGATTGCTTCTTCAGGATTTATTCCCCTTTAGCCATGCTTGTCTATTAATCAAAATATCAATATACGTTATATATATTATCCATATGTGACAATGACATTTCCTTATCTCATACTTTGTGCTCACCCTTTTCTCTCTTGGTATTGCCAGCACGACCGTGCCTCCTATGTCCAGCTGTTCAAGGATAAAAACCCCCAACTGCCCTCCCCTTCGTAGGCAGGTGGTGCCAGGTCCACCTCCCACAGGCTGGGTGGGCAACGGACTATCCCTCAGTGGTGTCCAGAACTTATTTGGTTCTATCCAGGATCAACATCTATGAAGCAAATGTATACCAGTTTAGAATGGCCCATATGTAGCGGCACTCAATGTAACTCATATATACTAAAGGCCGTCCTTACTTTCTACAACTAGGGGGTGCACCTCATTATTCCCAAGGGAGAATTACAGATTATTCAGGGGCATATTGTCCGGGCCAAGAGGGGGGAAGAGGGGAGAGGGAAAAACAACCCCCATCCGTGCCCTCACATGTCCCCACATATATATGGACATAGCCCCCAATGCCAACCCCACTCTTCATAAGGGCACCCAGCCTACAGACAACAACCCCTATTATACAGATCCCATGCCTATCTCCTAACTTACCGAAAATTGATCCAGGCCGGGGATACGCAGCAGCGGGGCTTCCATGCCTCCACGCTTGGCTGCGTCCCCGGCCTTAATGAAGGTAGTCTATGCGGAAGTGACGGAGCTGTTTGGCTCCCTTAGCGTCACTTCCGCATCCGCATCTGCTTGATGGCGCATGCGCGAAGTACTCAAGACTGGCAGCTAACTGCACATCCACCGCCGTCATGGGACGCCAGGCATCGCCGCCTCCCCCAGGTGTATATGCACCTGGGTGGGATAGAGAAGAGGCAGAGCCCTGTATGCGAGCTCCACCGCTCCTCCCAGACGTCCACATTACCCAATCCTTGTCCAGAGAAGGCGGAGGGACTTGTAAGGAATTGAACCATCCCAGTCGGAACCTCATGCGGCGCCACCCGCTGGCAATCACATGAAAAAACATTGATATCCAAAAGCCATTGAACAAGTACATCTGTGAATTTAAAATAACAAAAGAAAATTGAAAATATAATTATAATTACAGTACAACCAACTCATATAGAGAGAGAACAATACTTATAAGTACATATACAAAATTAAAACATCATTGCTTGTACTCAGACCAGACACAACAAATAAAGATTGTATATAGTGGGTTTGTCAAATGGTCCATTGTCCTGATCCCTAACAGGGAGGGCAAATTTCTAAGAGGAAAGCATTAAACGTAAGGGATGTGTTTAATCCTGGATATTCAGTAGCTCTTTGATTATATATCCATTTTGCCTCCTTTCTTAGGATTGCTGCATCCCAATTTCCTCCTCGGGGACTAGGGCATACCCTCTCCAATACGAAGAATGATACAAATAAAGGGTTAAAACTATACTTAAGCCCCAGATGTTTACAAATGGGGGTATACATTAGTCCTGCATCTACATAGTTAAGATGATCTTGTATTCTTTTACTTAAGGTTCTTTTCGTTTTGCCTATATAAAAGGCACCGCATTTGCAGTTGGCCATATATACTACTCCCTCAGTCTGGCAGTCAGCATAGGCCCTGGATCTAATGGTGCCTCCCCTAGGTAACTGATGTACCGCACCCTCATCGATCCAGGGACATTGCGTACAGCCTCCACATTTGAATATTCCCAATCCTCCAATGGCCCCCACGCATGGGGTCAGAGCTGTAAGGTGACTTTGGAGAGGAGAAGAGAGAAAGAGAGAGGAGGAGAAGAGAGAGGGAGAGAGGAGAAGAGAGAGGAGAAAGAGAGAGAGGAGAGAGAGGGAGAGAGAGAGAAGAGAGGGAGGGGAGAGAGGAGAAGAGAGAGGGAGAGAGGAGAAGAGAGAGAAGAGAGAAATATATAGAGAGGAGAGAGAAGAGGAAGAGAGAGAGAAGAGAAGAGAGATGAGAGAGAGACAGAAGAGAGAGGTGGAGAGAGAAGAGAGAGGGGGAGAGAGAGAAGAGAGAGGGAGAGAGGAGAGAGAGAAGAGAGGAGAAGAGAGAAATAGAGAGGAGATGAGAGAAAGAGAGAGGAGAAGAGAGAAAGAGAGAGGAGAAGAGAGAACGAGAGGAGAAGAGAGAAGAGAAGAGAGAAAGAGAGAGGAGAAAGAGAGAGGAGAAGAGAGAAAGAGGAGAAGAGAGAAAGAGAGAGGAGAAGAGAGAGAGAGAGAAAGAGAGAAGAGAAGAGAGAAGAGGAGAGCAAGAGAGAAGAGGAGAGAGAAAGAGAGAAGAG
>BLSH010557520.1:0-14763 GCA_018402905.1 Glandirana rugosa | reverse complement strand
TGTCCGTGCGATCGTTCGGGTTCCGTCCGGACCCGGACCCGGACTTTGTCCCGAGGTTCGGACGGACCAGCAGAACCCGAACTTCCAGGTGTTCGCTCAACTCTACTCATGGGTAAGAGTTTTCCCACTCAGATTAAAGATACCAGACGAAGAGGTTAGGTGCGCACCCTTTTCTCTTCTCTTATGTTTCCTCCCCCCTCTAGTCCCTCTCTTGTGTCCGGACCCCTTTTTCTTGATGGGTTGGCCAAGGGAAAAACCCGAGGTGGAGGAGGAGGGGGGGGTTGGTTAGAATTATACTGGAATGGGGATCTATTCAAATCATATCTGTCGTCCTGGTATGAAAAACGTTGTCCCTCATCATACAAGGGAGAGTACCTATTGTAGTTGTCAATGGGATAATGTGGAGTGGCCGGGGTCTGGTGGTAAGATTTATTAGTATATGATCCTTTATGGGGTTTGGGTCGACCCTGGTTGTTCTGATAGTAGTTGTTATTGTATACACGTTGGGGTGGGGGTCCATACTCTCTTCCTGGATTATCATCACCCCTATTAGCAGAGGTATAGGGATATTGGTTTAGGGAAGGTGTGCGGTACCCATTAGTATTGTCCCTTCTCCAGGAGGGAGGTGCTTTATGTGGTAATCTCCCCCTGTATGTTTCTCTGGAGGGGTTAAGGGGTTTAGACCCTTCAACGGATACTGGACCAGAGTGGGGGGGGTGTTAGTTTTATCTACAATAGTGCTCCCCACCGGGGGCTCTTTCTTTTGCCACTTGAAAACGCTTGCTGACTTATAATCCTCTACGTCCCTGGAATACTTTTTTTTTGTTTTTTGGCTTTCTGGTCCACTTTTGAAACCAGAGTGTTTATACCCTGGGCTACAGGTTGAATTGTAATGACATGCCCCAGTCAAACAGGTGCAGAAAAATTGGGCCTTGGGTGTTGGTGGTGACAGAACACTGTAACCCATCGCAGTTACTCTTGTTGGGCTCATGAACAGGCCCTGCAGTAGTAAACTATTTTAAAAATTGTAATGACATGCCCCAGTCAAACAGGTGCAGAAAAATTGGGCCTTGGGTGTTGGTGGTGACAGAACACTGTAACCCATCACAGTTACTCTTGTTGGGTGCAAGAATGGGTCCTGCTGTTGTAATTTTTTTTAATAATGGTAATGACATGCCCCAGACAAACAGGTACAGAAAAATTGGGCCTTGGGTGTAGGTGGTGGCAGAACACTTTAACCCCTCACAGTTACTCTTGTTGGGTGCAGGAACGGGCCCTGTTGTTAAAAATTATTTTAAAAATTGTAATGACATGCCCTAATCCAAAATACTGATGGAAGCTAGCATCATCAGGATTCAGGAGGAATAGGATAGACAGCATAGGCAGTCTTCAAGGGATCCCAGATCTCGAGAAAATTCAATCAGTTCGATCAGAATCAGGGGCTTGATAGCTACTGATCCAGGACTGATTCATTTTTTATAAATGTGAGCCTATCAATGGAGTCTGTGGACAGGCGCAGTCTTTGATCCATTACGAACCCTCCAGCAGCACTGAATGTCCGTTCAGAAAGCATGCTGGATGCAGGACAGGCCAGTAGCTCGATTGCATATTAAGCAAGTTCCAGCCAGTGGTCCATCCTCAAGACCCAGTAACCCAGTGCATGCTCAGTGTCACGTACCTGGTGGTAGAGTCTGGCAATGCAGTGGGCAACCTCTCTTACGGCCCTGGTTTGGGACTCCTGGTAGAGCAGACAGGGACTTCCAGAGCGCAGGGGGGCATGAGGGCTGGGATGGTCACTGATGATGTTTGTGAAGATCCTCCAGAGGCTCGTGCAAGGCAAGCGGGTGGTCAGGTACAGGCAGGTTTGTTAACAGGCGGGCAGCAGGAGTACAGAGGATCAAGCAGAAGAGTAATCATAGGCAAGCTGAGGGTCGGTGCAGGCAGAGTTCAAGCAAGGTTAGGTATAGCCGGGTCACAGGTACAGGAAGTCTCAGGAACAGATAGCCATAGGACACACGTGCACACCTGCCGCGCGTCTGTGCAACTGAATGGACATTCTGCCCAGAAAGCTCTGTAGGTGTTCATGACATTGCCCCCCCCCAAGGGGCAGCCTCCGGATGCCCAGACGGGACAACTTTTCGGGATGATCTCTCTTGAATGCCTTGATTAGTTCCTCAGCATGAAAGTTAGTTTCTGGTTCCCACAAACTTTCTTCGGGGCCGTAGCCCTTCCATTTGACCAGATACTGAATGCCGCCACCTCTCCTCCTGCAATCCAGGATGGATCCTACTTCAAATTCCTCCATCCCGTCAACCAGTACTGGTGCTGCAGGTGGACCTGTCTTCTGGTCAGGAAAAGGATCAGAGGTCATTGGTTTTAACAAGGACACATGAAAGATGGGATGGATACGAAACGCCTCAGGCAACTCAAGTTTATAAGCTACATCATTAATTTTCCTCTTGATGGGGGAAGGGGCCCAAGAATTTCTTGGAAGGGCATGCCAGTCTCAGATTAATGGTAGATAGCCAGACTTGACTGCTCGATTCCAGGTTCAACTCACCTTGTCTCTTCTTGTCATAAGTCTCTTTGTTAGCAGCCTGTGTTCTTGCCATTGCCTTCTGTAAGAGTTTATTGTTGGAGATGAATAGAGTTGAGCAAACACCTGGATGTTCGGGTTCTGCGGGTTCGGCCGATCTTTCCGGAAACGTTCGGGTTCGGTACCGAACGTCATCCCAACTTTACCCTGGACCCCGAACCCCATTGAATTCAATTGGGACCCGAACTTTTCGGCACATTAATGACTGTAAAAAAGTCCTGGAAAGTGCTAGAGGGCTGCAAAAGGAAGAAAAATGGGAGATGTGATGTTATTAGATCTGCAATCTGTCCCTTATGATCGTTCTGTAATGCAGGATGAGAGATCGTTCTGTAATGCAGGATGAGAGATCGTTCTGTAATCAGATCTTTCTGTAATGCAGGATGAGATGTTATACATCTGCATTCTGTCCCTTAAGATCGTTCTGTAATGCAGGATGAGCGATCGTTCTGTAATGCAGGATGAGAGATCGTTCTGTAATCAGATCTTTCTGTAATGCAGGATGAGATGTTATAGATCTACAATCTATCCCTCAAAGCAGTAGTAGTAATCTCTACCTAGTTATTATGACTGCAATCTGTCCCTCACAATCTGTCCCTCACAGCGCCGGTAGCATCCTCTCCCTACACTAACCTAAGACCATGTGACATGCAGCACTGTGACTCCAGCCTCATATAGAGGCTGGGTCACATGATGCACTGGCCAATCACAGCCATGCCATTAGTAGGCATGGCTGTGATGGCTTCTAGGGAAAACCAGTGAAACACTTGTTGATTGGCTGCCCTGCAGCTATTCAACATGCGTGATAAAATACCAGAACCCAGAACCCGAACCCGGACTTTTTCTCAAACGTTCGGGTTCGGATTCGGGACACAGACACCCGAAAGTTCGGTACGGACCCGAGCGTTACAGTCCGGGTTCGCTCAACTCTAGAGATGAAGAAATCCAGTAAGTTAGACACAGCTGGCACTGATAAATCGCAATATAAGAGGACCCCCGTGCTACTATGAAGTGGGCAGATAGTATCTAGTATAACACGATAAATACTCAAAAACATATGAAAAATATATGATATTGCGCAATCTGATAAAGCGATAATAATAATGTGACAGTAAACATATAAAAAAAGATATGTGCAACATCCAGTGAATGGTGTAAACAGGTTTGTACTTATATGTGCAAAATAAAGCAAATGGTTCATCCACAGGTTCAATCAAAGTTCAATCAAAAGCACCTTATAAACATCAGCCGACATCACACAGTGTTTACATTAATATGTTTGCTGCTTACAATCCAACTCCCCATCCCATGGGAATATCGCCCACATCTTTTCAGGTCCTAACAGCAAAGGCCCCCCCCCTCCTAGATCGGGCGCATAGTGTATGCAATGCAGGTATTGTATATGGGACAAAATGGCTGTGGCGTACACTCAGATGTAGTCTTCAACAAAATGGTCGACATAACACTTCCGGGTCCACCATATAAATGGACAGCTGTAACGTCCAATTCGGTTACCCTGATGGAGTCACGTGACGTAACGTGTAGGAAGTGGCCGGGACACACAATATTAGCGGAAGTACAGTGAGAGGCGAAAAATGCCGCTGTGTTGTTTTTACATGCTTTTGATACTGTGTGCACTTTGTAGAGATTAATAAATGCTCCTTATTTAAATTTTACTGCACTATGGGAGCATTTCAATTATATCCACTTCTATGAGGGAAACCTTGGAGTGCCAGGCACTAGTGGAGCCTAGCTGAGGCCATGTTGTGGAGAGTGGAGAAGGTGAAGGGACGTGGTTAAAGGAGAAGACACCCCGTGGTGGGAGGGAAATAATTATTGAGAGCTTTGTTTAACTGACATTAAGGTGAGAGTTCTGTGAGCACGGGAAGGGCAGCACCTACACAGAAGTCCCTCTGGTGGTGTACAAGAAGACCCCCCAGACCGGCTCCTCCTGCACGAGTGAAGCACCTGATCACTTTTTAAGCACCTTACGGCACTGGTTCACTTTAAACTGTTGAGACTAATTTTCTGTTTGAGGTCCCTTGCTATGACGGATCCTTATGTTCTGCAATTATGCCCAGAATACTCTGATTGAACTCTAATTGAACCTGTGTATGAACCATTTGCTTTATTTTGCCCTTATAAGTACAAACCTGTTTACACCATTCACTGGATGTTGCACATATGTTTTTTTATATGTTTACTGTCACATTATTTTACGGTCACTGTTTCTGTTTGAGAAGTTTACAGCACTAGGGCACTTTTGCTACACAGCTGGCACTGAACTCTCGGGACAAGCATTGGACAAGAAGGATGGGTGGAACCCATAGTTGGCGAAGAATGGCAACTATTGGGTGGCAGAATGAACAGAGTTATTATACGCGAACTCAGGCAACGGTAAAAGCGTAGCCCAGTCATCCTGGGAGAAAGAGGAAAAACAACGCCGATATTGCTCCAGCATTTGATTTGTTCTTTCCGTCTGGCTGATTGTCTGGGGGTGGTAAGCAGAGGACAAGGACAGCCCAATCTTCAGGGATTTGCACAAGGATCTCCAGAATTTGGAGGTACATTGCACTCCACGGTCAGACACCACATCTGCAGGTATCCCATGGAGCCTACCAAATCTCTTTGATAAAGATTCTGGCGGTTTCTGAGGCAGAGGGTGTTCCCTTCATGGGCAGGAAGTGTGCCATTTTGGTGAACCTGTCCACCACTACGAAGATGGTGGAGAACCCTTCTGAAGGGGGCAGCTCCACAATGAACTTCATAGATATGCGATTCCAAGGCCTCTCCGGGACAGGCAGCGGTTTAAGTAGGCCCCATGACTGAGCCCTGTGTCTTGCTCCCCTTACACCGGCTACAGGTGGTGCAAGGCTCCACATAATGTTTGCAGTCCCTTCCCACTTGTGGCCACCAGAACGTACGCTGTAGTAGTTTGGACGTCTTGCGTACGCCGAAGTGCCCAGCGAGCCGGTGGTCGTGGCAGAGGTCTAAGACTGTGGTTCGCAAGTTCTCTGCCATGAAAATCCCGTGATTGTGCCAGAGCAACCCCTCTTTAGACTGCAGAGGAGTTCCAGGAAGGGGGTTTGCCCCCATGGTAGCTTGTCTGATCTGTAACAGCACATCTTCTTGAAGTAGAAAAAAGCTTACGGACGGCAAAATGGTATCAGGGGATACCAGGGTTCCAGGTGGATTGAACATGCGTGAAAAGGAGTCCGGCTTGGTGTTCTTCGACCCGGGCCCGTAAGTAATGTTAAAAGTGAATTGGGCGAAGAACAGTGCCCACCTGGCTTGTCGTGGTTTCAGTCTCTTGGCAATCCTCAAATACTCCAGGTTTTTATGGTCCGTCTAAATGAGGATTGGATGTGCTGCTCCTTCTAACAGGTACCACCATTCCTCTAATGCCAATTTAATGGCCAAAACAGTTCCTTGAGCCTTCAAAAGCAGCCTGTGCCTCAGGAGTCCACTGGAACGGGGTACCCTGTTTAGTTAGCTGAGTGATGGGCGAGATTATGGAGGAGAACCCCCGGATGAACTTCCTATAAAAATTTGTGAATCCAACGAAACACTGGATTTCCTTCCTATCAGCCAGAGCTGGCCAGTCCAGGATGACGGAGACCTTTTGGGGGTCCATCTTGATACCTCCAATGGATATGATGAGTCCTAGAAATTGTATGCTTCACTGCTCAAACTCGCACTTCTCTGGCTTGGCATATAGACCGTGCTGACGGAGGCGACCCAGTACCCTTTTGATGTGGTTGCGATGAAGCTCCAAGGAAGAAGAAAAGATCAAGATATCATCCAGGTAAGCAATGACAAAGAGGTTGAGGAAGTCCCTGAAAATATGATTTATGAAATGCTGGAACGTGGCGGGAGTGTTTCATAGGCCGAATGGCATTACTAGGTACTCATAATGACCGAAGCGGGTGCGGAAAGCTGTTTTCCATTCATCACCCTCCCTGATCCATACCAAATTGTAAGCTCCACGGAGATTTAATTTGGTTAAGACAGTGGCCATTCCCAGGCGTTGAAACAGTTTCGGCACTAGGGGAAGAGGATAGCGGTTTTTAACCGTGACTTTATTGAGTTCCCGGTAATCTATGCATGGGCACAGCGTGTGATCCTTCTCTTCTACGAAAAAGATACCTGCTCCAGCTGGAGAGGTGGATGGACGAATGAACCCCTTGCTGAGATTCTCGTCTATGTAGGATTTGAGGGTACTTAGCTCTAGTTCAGTAAGCGGGAAAATCCTTCCAAAGGGAATTTCAGCTCTAGGAAGGAGCTCGATGGGGCAGTCATAAGTTCTGTGGGGAGGAAGGACCTCAACCTCCTTTTTACTAAAAACATCCAGAAAAGCATGGTAGACAGTGGGGATAGCCTGGTGGACATCAGGCTCCGGGTCAAAGTCCAGGCATAATAGGGAAGGGTCCGCTCCGGGAATCCTAGGAAGACAGTGACTGTGGCAGTATTGAGACTGAAACTCGATGTTCCCTGTAATCCAATTGATGGGGGGATTGTGGGCCTGAAGCCAAGGTAGGCCAAGGATGACAGGGAAGAGAAGAGAGGCGATGGCATCAAGAATAAGAAGCCATCGTGGTGGTCAGGGGAGCGGTCTCTTGTGTAACCAGGTCAGATTTAATAGTGGTTCCATCTGCCAGGCGAACGACCATCCTGCGAGATTCAGGTCGCAGAGGGTTCCGATATTGTGCAATAAATGTTAAGTCCACAAAGCAGTTGCAGGCTTCAGAGTAGATGATTGTGTGGACTGGAATAATCCTTCCTGGGAGCTGTAGGGAAATGGAGTGGGTGAAGTGAGCAGCGATGTTATGCACGAGATCCGAGGTGACAGCAAGGCCCTTACCCAATTTGGCGGGGCAGGCTCGCATGAAGTGCCCCGGCTCTCTGCAGTAGAGGCAGAGGCCAAGTCTTCTTCAGTGCTGTCTCTCTTCAGGGGTCAGCGCCGGGCACAATAACCCCCACTGCATTGGTTCCGGAAGAGTAGGAGGAGAGGTGGGCATGACGGAGACGACTGTGGATGAGCTTGGAAAGCTGGGGGTGTGAGATAGCATCCATGTAGGCTGGAAATTTTCTGCAGAACTCTCCGCCCTGCGCTCTCTGAGGCGCCGATCAATCTGAATGGCGAGGTAGACTAGATTGTCCAGAGCGGATGGCACCCCAACATGGGTCAATTCATCTTGGCCTAGCCATAACTGGTAGCAGAGGACTGCCTCATTCCAGGTTGTGTCGGTGCTCCAACGTCTGAATTCAGACGCATAATCCTTCGCCGGTCGGTGGCCTTGTCTGAGAGCGTGAAGCGCGGCCTCCACAGTGGCCACCTGGTGCGTATCTTCATATAGCTGGGCCATAGCCTGGAAGAACCGGGAGAGGTCGGAGACATCAGGATCCCCTTGCTCCAGGAGCCGATGGGCCCACGACTGGGGATCGTCTTGCAGAGATTACCAGACCCACCTTTGTGGCTTCCAGAGAGAAGGTGCAAGGCTGTAGGCTGAAATACAGTTCACAGGGGTTACGGAATGCCCAGAATTTCCTGCGGTCCCCTGAGAATTGTTCAGGCATGGGGACCGTTGGCTCCGTGGGTAAGGTGACTATGGTGCCAGTTTCAGGCTGGCTGACCCCTGATGGGGCTGGAGAGGAGAACTCCTGAACACGGCCTTCCAGCCGGGTGTATCCTTCTTGCAGGTTCCGGGCAACTTGGGTGAGCCCATCCAGGTGCAGACAGAGTTCATGTAACGGAGAGGGCCCCTGCGCAGACTCAGACATGGCTGTCCATTTCTGTCACATACCTGGTGGTAGTGTCTGGCAATGCAGTGGGCAACCGAGGGCTGGGATGGTCACTGATGATAATTGTGAAGATCCTCCAGGGGCTCGTGCAAGGTAGAAGATTGGCGATGCAAGCCGGGTCAGTAGCAGACAGGCAAGTGTGGTACAGATGGAGCAGGCAAGCGGGTGGTCAGGTACAGGCAGGTTCAGCAGCAGGAGTACAGAGGATCAGGCAGAAGAGTAGTCGTAGGCAAGCTGAGGGTCGGTGCAGGTAGAGTTCAAGCAAGGTTAGGTATAGCCGGGTCACAGGTACAGGAAGTCTCAGGAACAGATAGCCACGAGACACAGGGAACACTGTAGAGCAGACAGCACCGGCTACGAGGTGCTGTCCGTGTGCGCTACTGCGCGCGGTTGTGCAACTGAATGCCCATTCTGCTCGGAAAGCTATGTAGGTGTTCTGCCCTTACCCCTAGATATTCCTGCACCATATAATGCAGATGCTGATTATGCTAGCTTGAACCTGTCAGCCCTGGGCACTGAGGACTGAAAAATTGTTTAAAGGCATCGGTCAGCCAGCCACCTTCTCCACCGTTCTTCCTCTGACCGAAGGAAGCCTCAGAAACACTTTGTCCAGCAGCAGGAAATGGTAACCTCCCAGGGTCTGGAAAGGAATTGCACAAACCTTTCTTCAAGCTATCCTGAAGATGCACCATCCTCTGCTCCCTCCGCGAAGGCAGGATGAGCTCTGCAACTTCTGAGCCTGCCCCCGCAGAGCTGACAGAATCTCTGCCCCTGTGTGGCCCCTGTCCCCTAGAAAGGCCATCTGAAACACTGCATGGCATCTTTTAGCCTGACTGTTTGCGTAGCCCCCTGAACGCTTAGGGAGCACTGCTGGTTCAGAGGACACTGCTGCAGAAGAGGCCACAGAGGAAGAAGAAGAGGAGGGGGTGGAGGAAACAGATGTAGCAGAATCACATTTTTTTGGAGGCATGGTGGCGGAACTAGTTCTAACACTGAACCCTGACCTGCACCCTTCCCAGCTGCCAGCAGAATTATCCGTGTGCCGTGAAGGTAAGGTAATGTCTCTGACCATGCCTGCTGGACCATAAGTCAGTAATAATATGAACTTTGTTGCTGACCGCCCTGTCCAAGGAGGCCAAAACATTGTCTTCCACATGACAGTAGAGAGCTGGAATGGCCTTACATGAAAAGAAATGTCTTTTTGGAACCTTCCACTGTGGTACAGCACATTCCACAAATTCACGAAAGGGGGCAGAGTCTACCAGCTGAAAAGGCAGCAGTTGTAGTGCTAGCGATTTGGCCAAGCTAGCATTTAGATGCTGAGCATGTGGATGGCTGGGACAGTATTTTTTTTTACGGTTCAGCAACTGGGGTAGGGAATTTTGCCTGCTGAAATCAACTGGTTGTGTACTGCTAGCAGATTGGCTGCAAGTACTTGTGGCACCCATTGCTAGACCTTCATTCCTCTCAGTGCAGGCTTTTGAGAGGACTGGAGGTATAGTAGGGGTTGAGGTCACAGATGAGGAGCAAGGAGAAGTCTGCCTTTTTTTATGATGTGGGCCTTTGCGGTGCTGTTGCCAACGGACTGAATGGCAGGTCGTCATATGTCTTGTCAAGCATGTGGTGCCCAAGCGGCTGCTATTCTGACCGCACTTGATCCACTTCAGACATAGATTGCATACAGCAACGGTGCGATCTGCTGCACAAGTGTTGAAAAAAGCCCACACCATTGAACTTTTGGAAGTCAGCGGGGAGTCAGCAGCTCACTGCACCTGTGGAGCTCTGTGGTGTGATGCAATAGGGTGGCTGCCCTTAAGCTGGCCCCTGGAGGACATCCTGCCTCATTGGAGTTGAGTCTCCTCCTCACTTTCCTCCTCTCTTCTCTAAGGCACCCAAGTACAGTCAATGTCCTCATCATCCCCTCCCTCCTCGTCACTAGAGCAAACTTGGCAGTATGCTGCAGCTGGGGGAACATGACTGCTAGTTTCTTGTCCTTCTGTGGCACCCTCTCTCTCTCTAGGCTCATGTTACTCCCTTCCTCAACATGGGAAACAACGTCCACACCTTCAAATTGCTGCGCATTGTCCATCAGCATGTAACCAACACTATGGTCGAATAATTCTGATGACTCCTCCATGCATGATGGTGGGGCTACGGAAGGAGTAACTGTGGACAAGGAGCTGGTGGAATAAGCCACTTTGGCAGTGGCGTTGTAAGACAAACTCGTATGAGCCTGTCAGGAAAAGACAGTGTTCCTAGGTGTTTCCGCGGTGGTTCGCGAGCCTGTGCACGTTCGTGCGTGCACGCGCCGGAAACGGCGCCAGATGGCCCTATTTAAACCAGCAAGACCCAGCAGACTGTGCTGTCCGTTCTACAGCGTTCCCTGCACCTGTGACCCCCCGGTGACTACTTCTGAGGGACTTCCTGTTCCTGTGACCCCGGCTACCCCTCTGGACTTGTTAATATCTGCCTGCGTCTGACCCTGGCTTGTTTATGACCACCTGCTTGCCTGCTCCTTCTGTACTTCTGCTGCCAGCATGTTACCGACCCTGCCTGTACCCGGCCATCCGCTTGCCTGATCCTGCTGTACCGCACCGCCTTCCAGTTGCAGACCCGGACTGAACCACTACTCTCCCGTCTTGCACGAGCTTCCGTGGACTTCTGCTTACCACCTGAAGATTGTCCAGCCCTCATGCCCCCCTGAGCTCCCTGTCTACACTACCAGGGGTTCTCGAATCAGGGCTGCAAAAGAGGTTGCCCCCGCATAAGCCAGACTCTACCACCAGGTATGTGACAGAGCCTGGGTGACATAGGATGAGGAGGAGGAAGACGGCTTAGTTATCCACTCCACTAATTCTTCTGCATGTTGTGGCTCAATAACACAGTCAACAGCAGAAAAAAGGAAAAGTGTGACCTGCCTGCAGAGGATAAACCATATCTGCCACCATCACTTTTCACTGTAGACACAGAGGCTGCTTGCCCTCTTTAAGTGGCCTGGGAGCATCTGCCTCTCACTGGTGGCCTTCCGGACATGATGGGGATTTTTTTCAACAACGCACTACACTGTATTATATACTATACACTGCTGAATGCACTGTTTATATAGTCTACAATAAATGCAGAATATATATATATATATACATATATATATATATATATATATACACGGTATCTCACAAAAGTGAGTACACCCCTCACATTTTTGGAAATATTTTATTATATATTTTCATGTGACAACACTGAAGAAATAACACTTTGCCTCAATGCAAAGTAGTGAATTTGCTGTCCCCTCAAAATAACTCAACACACAGCCATTAATGCCTAAACCGCTGGAAACAAAAGTGAGTACACCCCTAAGTGAAAATGTCCAAATTAGGCCCAAAGTGTGAATATTTTATGTGGCCACCATTATTTTCCAGCACTGCCATAACCCTCTTGGGCATGGAGTTCACCAGAGCTTCACAGGTTGCTACTGGAGTCCTCTTTCACTCCTCCATTACAACATCACGGAACTGGTGGATGTTAGAGATCTTGCACTCCACCACCTTCCATTTGAGGATGCCCCACAGATGCTCAATAGGGTTCAGGTCTGGAAAAATGCTTAACCAGTCCATTACCTTTACCCTCAGCTTCTTGAAGGTGTGTTTGAGGTCCTTATCGTGTTGGAATACTACCCTGCGGCCCAGTCTCCGAAGGGAGGGGATAATGCTCTGATTAAGTATGTCACAGCACATGTTGCCATTCATGGGTCCCTCAATGAACTGTAGCTCCCCAGTGCCGGCAGCACTCATGCAGCCCCAGACCATGACACTCCCTCCACCATACTTGACTGTAGACAAGAAACACTTGTCGTTGAACTCCTCACCTGGTTGCCACCACACACGCTTGACACCATCTGAACCAAATAAGTTTATCTTGGTCTCAAACCACATGACATGGTTCCAGTAATCCATGTCCTGAGTCTGCTTTTCTTCAGCAAACTGTTTGCGGGCTTTCTTGTGCATCATCTTTAGAAGAGGCTTCCTTCTGGGATGACAGCCATGCAGACCAATTTGATGCAGTGTGTGGCATATGATCTGAGCACTGACAGGCTGACCCCTCTACCCCTTCACCCTCTGCAGCAATGCTGCCAGCACTCATATGTCTATTTCCCAAAGACAACCTCTGGATGTGATGCTGAGCATGTGCACTCAATTTCTTTGGCTAGGCTAGGCCTGTTCTGAGTGGAAACTGTCATGTTAAACCGCTGTATGGTCTTTGCCACCATGCTGCAGCTGTTTCAGGGTCTTGGCAATCTTCTTATAGACTAGGCCATCTTTATGTAGAGCAACAATCCTTTTTTTTCAGATCCTCAGATAGTTCTTTGCTATGAGGTGCCATGTTGAACTTCCAGTGACCAGTATAAGAGAGTGAGAGCGATAACACCAAATTTAACACACTTGCTCCCCATTCACAGCTGACACCTTGTAACACTAATGAGTCACATGACACTGGGGAGGGAAAGTGGCTAATTGGGCCCAATTGGACATTTTCACTTAGGGGTGTACTCATTTTTGTTGCCATTGGTTTAGACATTAATGGCTGTGTATTGAGTTATTTTGAGGGGACAGCAAATTTACACTGTTATACAAACTGTACACTCACTACTTTACATTGTAGCAAAGTGTCATTTATTCAGTGTTGTCACATAAAAAGATATAATAAAATATTTACAAAAGTGTGAGTGGTATACTCACTTTTGTGAGATCCTGTATATATATGTTATGTTAACATAGCATTGCTGCAGAGGTTGAAGGGGTGGGGGGTTAGCCCGTAAGTGCTCAAACCATATGCTGCACAGTGCATCAAATTGGTCTGCATGGCTGTTGTCCCAGAAGGAAGCCTCTTCTAAAGATGATGCAAAAGAAAGACCGTAAACAGTTTGCTGAAGGCAAACAGACTAAGGACATGGATTACTGGAGCCATTTCCTGTAGTCTTTTGAGACCAAGATAAACGTATCTGGTTCAGACATTGTCAAGCGTGTGTGGCGGCAACCAGGTGAGGAGTACAAAGACAAGTGTGTCTAGCCTACAGTCAAGCATGGTAGTGGGAGTGTCATGGTCTGGGGCTGCATGAGTGCTGCCGCCACTGGGGAGCTACAGTTCATTGAGGGAACCGTGAATGCCAACATGTACTGTGACATTCTGAAGCAGAGCATGATCCCCTCTCTTCAGAGACTGGGCCACAGGGCAGTATTCCAACATGATAACGACCCCAAAAACACCTCCAAGATGACCACTGCCTTGCTAAAGAAGCTTAGGGTAAAGGTGATGGACTGGCCAAGCATGTCTCCAGACCTAAACCCTATTGAGCATCTGTGGGACATCCTCAAATGGAAGGTGGAGGAGCACAAGGTCTCTGACATCCACCAGCCTCATGATGTCATCATGGAGGAGTGAAAGAGGACTCCAGTGGCAACCTGTGAAGCGCTGGTAAACTCCATGCCCAAGAGGGTTAGGGTAGTGTTGGAAAATAATGATGGGCACACAAAATATTGACACTTTGGGCTCAATTTGGGTATTTTCACTTAGGGGTGTACTCACATTTGTTGCCAGCAGTTTTGATATTAATGGCTGTATGCTGTGCTTTGAGGGGAGAGCAAATTTACACTGTTATACAAGCTGTACATTCACTACTTTACATTGTAGCAAAGTGTCATTTCTTCAGTGTTGTCACATGAAAAGACATAATAGAATATTTACAAAAATGTGATGAGTGTACTCACTTTTGTGAGATACTATATATATATATGTATTGTGACATCATGCAAGGTGAGATAGTAGACTGTCGATATCTGTCGCCTTGCATGCTTTCACTTGGGATGGACTAGAGAGAATTTGGCCCTGTTTTTACCAGCCGCCGTGGCAGAGCTGGCTCTGGCCCGGAGTTCCTGATCCACTCAAATCCTCCTTCAGCTGCTTTAAAGGACCAGGAGGAGAGCACAGTGTTGCTCTGGCCTGGGACTCAGAAACACAACTCTGAGAGAGCTACACCTTGGGAATTGGTTGCTCAAGAACTCTATAACAAGAACTCTATAAAGAAAGGTTTGCATATGCTTTTGTTTGGGGGTGTTTGGGATGAGCCTGGCACCGTATAGTGAGGTAACCTGCTGCATAGTTTAGCACTGTATGACAAGAATTTGTTTTTGCTATTTGCAGCACAGCAGCCGGCTCAGCAGAAGGCAACTCGGCAGGCTATTGTGGTTCAGCAGGAGATGAACCGTCAGTTTGCAGAGGCACTGCTGGAGTTAAGGAAGGGGTCCACAGCTCCTGTGCTAGTGGAACAAAAGCTGGTCAAAGCCAGCTATTACCTGCAGAAACTGATGCCA
>BLSH010557492.1:56143-72167 GCA_018402905.1 Glandirana rugosa | reverse complement strand
ACCCGAACGATTTTTGAAATGTCCGGGTCCGGGTCCGTGCCACGGACACCCTAAAGTTCGGTACGGACCCGAACGTTACAGTCCGGGTTCGCTCAACACTACTCAGGAGCACAATTGGGAGACAGGGACGAAGCGTTGTCACCCTACAACAGGAAGTGTCTAAACAAGAATCTTCACGGCAGGATCACCGGGCATAATTTTATTGAAAGCTGTAGATTTTTTTTTTAAAAATTGGAACTTTTAAAATCACAATTGGAACCAATGTCAGGGATACTCACCTATTGTCCTATGGCCCCTTGCCTGCATCTTCTCCCCGCCTTCTTCCAGGAGTCAGACTTCTTCTGCCATCTTTGGTGTGGGATGATGTCACTCACACGCATATGTAAACAGAGCTGCGCATGCACATTTTGCATAGGATTGTGAACAGACACCTACTGTAGGTGTATTTTATTGCAGGAGAAGGTTGCATGTCTCTTTTGCAATAAAGAACCGCCTCGCATTTTTATTTTCAGCCTTTGGTTCCTCTTGCAGACCGCCCATGCACACATATACAGCGACGGGGCGGCCGCTCTACGCCGTATCACATACATGCACGTGATCCGGCATCGCCAGGTAGGGGGCGAGTGTGCATGTGTGCCACCCCATCTGTGCTGTGATTCGGTCAGCCAACAGGGCCCGGCCAATGATTTATGGGCGGGACCTGCTGATCGGCTTCAGAGCTCGGTGTTTACTAACAACACAGGGCTCCATACAACGAGCAGAGATGCGGTTTTCTCCCTGCAAAGAAAAAATCAGCCACATCCATTAGTAGAAATCAGCACACATTACACATTGTTAGGCACACAGTTAATCCCTTGATTGCTCCTAGATGTTTACCCTTTCCCAGCCATTAGTACAGTGACAGTGTACAGTATTAGCGCGGATCACTGTATCAGTGTCACTGGTGATGTCAGTTAGTCAGTCTTCCCCACCCAGCGTCAGTTAGTGTCAGATTGCCCACCACGCTCCCATTATAATTCTCTGATCACAGACATTACTAGTATTAAAAAAAAAAAGAAAAATCGACGCTCTCCCACTCGGTTGCCATGTGTGACTCTTTATTTGGAACCACTAGCCACCCGTCCCTTGCAGCACATTTTTTCAACAACCCTTGTTTTCCTCCGCGACAGGACATTCCCGCCTTCGAATGGTGGACCAACAAGGGTCTCTACAGAATAGGTCATTTTCTCTCCCCTTCTGGCCCTATCTCTTTAGAGCATTGGAACAATGATAGGTAGTGCCTCCAGGGGAGGGCTGGCAGCCGTAGGCCTGGGGGGCAAGTCCAGTCAAGTGGCCCATTGAACCACCGAATCAGCTCACCATCCATGCCCACCCAATGGGCCTAGCGGGATCCATGGTAGGACCGGCCCTGGGCGCCCCCCCCCCCCCCTTTGCCTGCAGTTAGTTGGTGGCTGCGCCCCTGGGCCCTATTTCCTTCCTCCACAAGAAAAAAAAGTGTGAGCAGTCAGCAGCCATCAGCCATTTTAGATGTAAGTTAGGGTGGCCTGGGGGGGCAATTGCCACCCTACCCCCTGGGCCAGCCCTCCCCTGAGCGCCTCCCCTACATAATAGGTGACAATAAACAAATCAATAACTCAATGCAAATTTAGTGTCCATATGAATAGTAAACAATATATCAAAAAGTCTTCCAGGTGCAGCGTGATAAGTGCCAGAACCCCTTTTGTGTCCCCACTCACCGAAAAGAGTGGACCTACTCCTAATAGAGGTCATGAATGCTAAAAATCGGAGAGAGAGATGCTGAACTGGGCCAACCGGACACCCAAAATATATCTTAAACTTCCCAGATGGATATAAGATCTGGGTGGCTCAGATAAACAAAAACATCCTCATGTGTAGACTGTAAACAGGGGCACTTTATTGCGCAATCATAAAACATACAAAATCATAGGATAAAAGCGCCTTGTGGTCAGCAGAAATCAACTGTCAGCAAACGGCGTGCGTTCCACCAGCTCCTACCGCTATGGGCGGATGTGACGCGGACGGCTGCAGCGGACCCGATATGACGTCAACGCGTTTCGCCCTCGTAATAGAGCGTCATCACGGATCTTTAGAGCATTGCTCCAACAACCTAGATATGCTCCAGTCCGAAAAGGTTTCGCTTTCAGCAAATTCATCATTTTATAGCTTCGCTATGGAGGGCTAAACAGGCGCAAGTGGGTGTCCCACCCTTTGAGAAGTGGTGCTCGGAACTCTCCACCCAAAAGGGAGGAATATCCATAATCTATGCATCACTGACGGATCCCCCCCCAGAAACCTCCATACACCACGAACTGGGAGAGGGACTTGATCGTGACTTGGGAAGCGGACAAATGGTTCTCCCTTTTTCTCATAGCAGTGGTAGGCAACCTGGGGCCCTCCAGATGTTGCAGAACTACAAGTCCCATCATGCCTCTGGGAGTAATTGTAACTGCCAGCCTTGCAATGCCTCATGGGAAATGTAGTTCCACAACAGCTGGAGGGCTACTGGTTGCCTACCCCTGCTTTAAGGGGATAGTAAACATCTCATTGATGGAGGCCATTGTAAAGGTGATCTCCCGTTGGTACTAAAGCCTCGTACACACGGGACGACGATCGTACGTACGATCGTCGCAAATCGTATGTTGCATAATGTAACTTGCATACCGACTGCACTACACGATCGTACGACCGCAGAAAGATCGTTCAGGTGCATGTAATTAGCATCCGGCCGTTCCTGACTTCTGAGCATGCGTGTTTTGCACAATACAACTTGTTGTACCAACTGCTCTGTACACACGATACAACGGTCGTATGAGCGCTTGTTGGTACGACCAAGTTTTCTAGTCTGCTCATACAACTCCCTTGTACGTCCGTCGTATGTTCGACTGTTCTAATCGCGCATACGAACGATCGATATCGCATACAACGGTTGTTCGTACGACCTGTTGTATACGATCGTCGTCCCGTGTGTACGGGGCTTTAGTCCCTTCCCGCCTCTCGATCATGTTCCCGAACACCTCCCAGCTATGTTTTAGAGGTTGTAACCTCTAAGGCTCTTAAGCCTCGCACAATCGGGATGACGATCGTCTCAAATCGTATGTTGCATAATGTAACTTGCATACTGACTGCACTACACGATCGTACGACCACAGAAAGAACGTTCAGGTGCATGTAATTAGCATCCGACCGTTCCTGACTTGGCGCATGCGTGTTTTGCACAATACAACTTGTTGTGCCAACTGCTCTGTACACACGATACAACGGTCGTATGAGAGCTTGTTGGTACCACCAAGTTTTCTAGTCTGCTCATACAACTCCCTTGTACGACCGTCGTATGTTCAACTGTTCTAATCGCGCATACGAACGATCGATATCGCATACAACGGTCGTTCGTACGACCTGTTTTATACGATCGTTGTCCCGTGTGTACGAGGCTTTAGTCCCTTCCCGCCTCTCGATCATGTTCCCGAACACCTCCCCGCTATGTTTTAGACGTTGTAACCTCTAAGGCTCTTAAGCCTCTTAGACACGGGACGACAATCGTACGTACGATCGTCTCAAATCGTATGTTGCATAATGTAACTTGCATACTGACTGTACTACACGATCGTACGACCGCAGAAAGAACGTTCAGCTGCATGTAATTAGCATCCGGCTGTTCCTGACTTCTGAGCATGCGTGTTTTGCACAATACTACTTGATGTACCGACTGCTCTGTACACACGATACAACGGTCGTATGAGCGCTTGTTGGTACGACCAAGTTTTCTAGTCTGCTCATACAACTCCCCTTGTACGACCATCGTATGTCGGCTGTTCTAATCGCGCATACGAACGATCGATAACGCATACAACGGTCGTTAGTATGACCTGTTGTATACGATCGTTGTCCCGTGTGTACGAGGCTTTATTATCACATCTGGTGGGAATGTCCTAGCAGGGCTGGTGCAAAGATTTTTGGCACCCTAGGCGAAACCTCATTTTGCCGCCCCTCTTGACTTCACACCTGACTTCACCCCCTCTGCCCTGATCAGCGCCCATCAAATACAGCCTCATTGGGGTGGGGGCGGAGGGGGGTATTTGGCAGATCAGTCACTATTTCTATATACATTTACAAATGGCATGTGATAATACAATCTCATTATCTCAGTCAGACAGTGTCAGTTTTTACATGAATCAATGCAGAGCAGCCAGTGACAGATCCACAGTGGCCAGGCGCCCCTAGGCGGCAGTGCGCCCTAGGCGGCTGCCTACTTCGCCTACTGGTAGAGCCGGCCCTGTGTCCTACGGTCAGGGGGTTTTTTTGGAATAGAATCTTTTCTTTGCTGAGGAAGATCACGGGGCAGGCGATACCCCAAAATCCAAATATTGCCTTACTCCATCACAGGCCCGATGGTCTAACCAGGTCCTTGTTTAAATTAACTCACTTTATTTTATTGGGAGCTAAGATCACCCTGGCAGGGGCCTGGAAAAAAGCCCTCGGTTTCCTTCAATGCGGCCAAGAGGAAAACCACTTGGATCACGAGCCAAGTAAAACTTGCCAATATCCTCCTAGATTCGTCACATAAATTTGACAGTGTGTGGGAACCTTGGCGGGACTGCCTCAATCTTCCCCTTTGACCTGATCCAGATTCCCTTGGGGTTCATCTCCCCGGGTGCCCATTCTTTTCTCCTTCTCCCCCCCCCCCCTTTTTTTCCTCTTTCTTTCTTTATTATCCCTCTCTATCTGCTTGTTGTTTGGTTTATAACTGTTGTTCACTAGAGGTTTTCTTCTAGATATTGGTTATAAAGGGGCTGGACGGGCCCAAGAGCGCACCCCTTTATTTAACAATTTCTATTGGGGGGATTGTTAGTTATGTTGGGGTGGGCGCGGTTCTCTACCCCTCCTCTGTGACTGTTAGTTATGTTGGGGTGGGCTGGTGGGCGCAGTTCTCTACCCCTCCTCTGGTCACAGCTTGTCCCCAGATGGGGTGTCCTGGGGGGTGGGTGGGGGGCCCACTTGACCCCCCCCCCCATTTAAGAGATTTTCCTAAAAAATCTTACACAATTGTCTATGTACCGGCTATCTTTCTGTGACTTATTATGCAATTGATGTAAGGCCCTCCCTTACACACAATGCCTTCTTTTTTTCCTATTGTATCAATGAAAACTCAATAAAACTTTTTTTTTTTTTTTAATTCCAATATATATCCCATAGCTTGTAGATTCTATAACTTTCACACAAACCAATCAATATACACCGATTGGGATTTTTTTTATATACCAAAGACATTGTAGCAGAGTACATTTTAGCCAAATATTATGAAGACATTTTTTTATTATTATTTTTTTTAATTTCTTTATTGGATATGTTTCTGTAATCAGAAATTAAAAAATATTGTTTTCTCCTATCGTTCACTGACAGACGCAGCTCTCCATGACGTGTGGGGTTTATGCTCCTCCCACTAGGAGTTAACTAGGCAGGGAAAAGAACAGCTGGCCCCTCCCATGGGGCCGTCCTCTCTTCCCACATAAACCCCCTCCATAGCATAGCTCAGCAGTTTCAATGCTTAGTTTGCAAGGAGTTGACCTGGCTTCCCTTTAGGGGAATTGCGGTCCTGTTTGTGACCGTTTTTCTTTATTCTTTCTTTTACTTTTATTTCATTTGACTTCTATCAAGCATTGATCTGCTATCAAGAAGCCGGCCGGGGCATAGAGAGTCCATGGGCTCTGTACTTTCCCCAGCCTGGCTGACCGATGCGAGCCAGTCCCGTGGTATGGGGACCCGCCGCATCGTGCCCGTTCCGTGCGGGTGGCCTGGGGTGACCCCCACCTACGCCCAGCCCCGGATGCGATTCAGGAAGGGCGATTTTCTGGCCTGCAGCATACCGTCCAGGCGGGGGCGGAAGGTCTGCGACTGGGTGGCTACCGCCTGCGCTCGTCAGGAGTAGTGAGTGAGAGTTCCTTCCTTCCCCCCTTTTCAGGGGCGGAAGGGGGACCGACGACCCTGAAAAAAATCTGGGTAGCCAGCTGGTAGGGGCGCAAGGAGCTCCTTTTCAACTCCTTCACCCCCCCCCCCCCCCCCCCGATCCCCACCCGATCATCTGGCGCCGTTCGTTTCATTTTTCGCCGACACGAGGCGATCGGCCGCCATTTTGCGGCGGACTGCCGCCATTTTGCCGTAGCCGCAGACGTGCTGGACCTATGGGCTTTCCCTCTAGCGCTCAGAGCGGCCATTTGCGGTACTGCACGTTCCTGTAGATGGATTTTCGGCCTCTAGTGTTCAACGGCGGCCATATTTGCCTCATGCTTCTGCAAAAACGTGTGTGGAGCGTTTTTTCCTTTCTCTGTGGAACGGTGTGTGCTCCGGACGGCGCGGCTCTCTGACGATCCTCAGGGTTATGGCAGCAAACAGCAAGTATAGCTGGGCTCCCCTGTGGGTGCTGGTGGTGGCGGGTGCAGTCCTTCTGGGTTCCCTGGTGCGCTGTGGGGTGGTGGTGTGCGGCTGTGTGGGGGTGCCTCAACTTTTTTAGTACCACCTGTGTGTCACTAAGACTGTTTTGACGGGAGAACAATGGCAGACTATACTGCTGAATCTGCTGAGGAGGAATCAGCGGCAGCGCAATCTCCGCAAGGGGCCTTTTTGAACCAGCTGCTGCGGTCTTTAGTGAATTCTCCCCTGGGCGGATGTCGCCCAACAGGGCCCCAAGAAGCGTCGCCCTCCTCCTTGCTTTCAAGGGAGGATTCTGATCCGGAAGTGGCCTCTGAGGTCATAGGGACCCCAGTGGGCCTATCTGATGGGGAACTGTGTCCCTCGGATGGAGTAGAGTTCAGGGGAGGGCGACTGCGCGTAAAAGAGCGTAGTTTTCGCCATTATCACTGGAACGCGCACTACGTTGCGATTGCGCCGGGATGGCGACTCACAGACTTCTGTGTATGGGTGGGGGTCCTCCAGGCCCCCTAGTGACCCCAAGGCTTACCCTTATTATCAATTTTTTGATCAACTTATTTATCGTGAATGGCTGCGTCCGCAGCATTCTTTTTCGCAGCATTACAGTGGTGTAGTGAGTAGCAATTGCGCCGGGCGGCAAGATGCTTGCTGGCTCGGATCCTAACCATGGCCTCCCTGCCTGAAGTCTGCATGTTCTCCCTGTGCCTGCGTGGGTTTCCTCCCGGTGCTCCGGTTTCCTCTCACACTCCAAGAGACATAGGTCCAAATGGTTCGCTGCTCGCTATCCCTTTGAGGAAAGCTTTTTTTTTTTAAAAAAAAATGGAGTCTTGCGGTGGTCCCGCCTATAGCTCGCCTTAATAAGGCGACAACCATTCCTCTGGAAGGGTTCCTTCCTTCAAGGGCCCCGCTGTCAGAAAGACAGAGGCGCTGTTAAAGTCGCTCTTCCTGATGGCAGGCTCTGCTCTGCGGCCAGCCCTGACGTCCGCCATGGCGGCGCAATATCTGTCTGAGCGTATGGCGGAGCTCCAGAATGTTCTGGACTGTGGCCTCCTGATGGATACGCTGCAGAGGGCTGAATTTTTGCTCCAAGGTTTCAAGTACCTTGGTGATGCGGCCCTTGATTTACTGCCTATGTTATCCAGGATATCGGTGTTGCCGTATCCTCAGACGGGTACTCTGGTTGCGTTTTTGGTCCGGTGACCATGCTTCCAAAAAAGGTCTCGCAGACTTTCCCTTTCAGGGTGGACGTCTATTTGGTCCACAGCTGGGTGAGATCATTGAGAATTTCACAGGAGGTCAGTGCACCTTCCTCCCAGAGCCCTGGAGGCGTGAGTTTCGCTGTAGACAGGGGCCCCTTACCTCGGTCAGTAGAGGTTTTTTTCGCGCCCCGGGCACAGCGGGTAGGGTCCGGTCCCGGTAAGGTCGCTGCAGGGGCCGGGTACCGGCAGTGGCAGCGCAAAATAAAAACCAAAGCGGAGGACAAACCTCCTCAGCCTGATGGGTTGCCCCCACCCGGGCTTCGGGTGGGGGGACGTTTTCTGAGTTCAACTCTGCCCCCAGACAGGTTCTTCCCATCGAACTTAGGGCTCCCGCAGGCACGCCGGGAGGCCATCTTCGGGGCTGTCCAAGCACTCTCGGACCAAGGGGTGTTCGTGCCAGTGCCTCCAGCGGAGAAGTTTTGAGGTTTTTACTCAAACCTGTTCGTGGGGGGGGGGGTCCGGCCAGTACCGGACCTGAAGGCCCTGAGCCGGTATGTCGGGGCGCGGAAATTCCAGATGGAATCTATCCGCTCGTTTGTGGCCGCCCTCCACTAGGGGGAATTTCTGGTGTCTCTGGGCTTCAGGGATGCGCTCCTCCATTATCAATTTGTGGCACTCCCTTTCGGTCTGGCCTCAACCCCTCGAGTTTTCAGGAAGAATGTGAGAATCACAATGACCTCGCTGCAGGACTTCGGCTGGTTGCTCAACCTGCAGAAGTCGACGGTGTTTCCATCCCGTCGCCTGGAGTATTGGTCTGATTCTGGACACAGAGCAGGCGAAGGTTTTTCCTTCCTCCAGCCAAGTTGCTGTCACTACAGTCGGCAGTGCGATCCCTCATATCGCACCAACGGTCTTCATTACGATTCTGTATGCGGGTGCTGGGGCTCATGGTCTCGACTTTCGAGGCGATACCTTACGCCCAGAGTCACACTCATCTCCTTCAGCGAGCAATTCTGGCTCTGTGGGACAGGTCCCCTCGGTCCTTGGACCTTCTGATCCGTCTCCCAGACCAGGGCGTCTCTGATCTGGTGGCTTCGGGACTCGGCATTGATTCAGGGGAAGTCGTTCCTGCCCTTTCAGTGAGTGGTCTTCACCACAGATGCCAGTCTTTCAGACTGAGGTGGGGTCCTGGGACAGCTGTCTGCCCAAGGCCGTTGGTCGGCACAGGAGGCTCGCCTCCCCATCTATGTGCTGGTACTGAGAGCACTCAGATTGTGCCTATCTCACTGGACAGTGAGGTTGCAGGGTCGTCCGATTCGGATTCAGTCGGACAATGCCATGGCAGTGGCATATGTGAACCATCAGGGCGGCACGAGGAGTCCAGCAGCTGCGGCGGAGGCAGCTCTGATACTGCGTTGGGTGGAACGTCACATTCTGGCACTCTCCGCCATTTACATTCCAGGTGTGGAAAACTGGCAGGCGGACTTTCTCAGTCACCAGACGCTGGACCCGGGAGAGTGGTCTCTCCACCCGGAGGTGTTCAACCGGATTTGCCGCAGATGGGGGACGCCGGACGTGGATCTCATGGCGTCTCGGTTCAATCACAAGGTGAAGACCTTTGTGTCCAGAACGAAGGATCCGTTGGCAGTGGCCACGGACGCTCTGGTGGCCCCCTGAGGCTGTTACTGCCTTCTGTACGCCTTCCCACCGATAAAACTTCTACCGCATTTGATACGCAGGATTGTGGCAGAGGGAATACCAATAATCCTGGTGGCTCCAGATTGGCCTCGGCGCTCTAGGTACGCCAACGTGGTGCAAATGGTGGCAAATGCCTCCTGGCGGCTCCCGCTGCGAGACAATCTACTGTCTCAGGGGCCCATCTCGCACTCTGCTTTGCCCTCGCTGGCTCTGACGGCCTGGCTATTGAGTGCCAGGTGATAAGAGACAGGGGAGTCGCTGTCTCCGTGATCCCAACCTTGCTGAAGGCTCGCAAGTGTACTTCTCGCAAGATTTACCTCGCACCTGGAAGGCTTATATAGCTTGGTGCGAGGCGGAGGGCCATAACCCTCACTCTTATGTCGTGTCCAAGGTCCTGACTTTTTTGCAGCAGGGCCTGAACAAAAAACTGGCTTTGAGTAATCTCAAGGGCCAGATATCAGCTCTGGCGATTCTTTTCTAGAGACCTTTGGCTTCGCACTCGTTGATTCGTACCTTTGTACAAGCTGTGCGACATGTGGCGCCTCGGGTGAAGGCCCGATGGCCCAGTGGGATCTGAATTTGGTGCTTTCTGTACTTCAGAAACCGCCCTATGGAATATCAGGGAGATTTCCTTACTACTGCTGTCACAAAAGGTGGCTTTTTTGGTAGCCATCACTTCCGCCAGACGGGTGTCTGAAATGGCAGCACTATCGTGCAAGTCTCCCTACCTGGTCCTGCATAAGGACAAGGCGGTCTTGCGACCCTTTCCTTCCTTCCTTCCGAAGGTGGTCTCTTCTTTTCACATTAATGAAGACATTGTTCTTCATTCATTGTGCCCTCGTCCATCGCACCCAAAGGAAATTGATTGCATGCCTTGGATATAGTGAGGGCCTTACGAGTGTACTTGGCTGCTACAGCTTCTTTTCGGAAGGCTGATGCCTTGTTTGTGGTGTCAGAGGGTCCGTGTAAAGGTTTGGTGGCCTCGTCGGCTATGATTTCTCGTAGGTTTAGACAGACCGTGACCCGCGCATATTCTGTTCGGGGCAAGGTTCCCCCCTTTCCGGTCACGGCTCATTCTACCAGGGCTGTTAGCACTTCCTGGGCCTTCAGACACCAGGCCTCGGTGTCACAGGTGTGCAAGGCGGCCATTTGGGCCTCGGTTCACACTTTCACTAAGTTTTATAAAGTTGATGTGTTTGCATCTTTGGATGCTGCTTTTGGCCGCAATGTTTTGCAGGCGGAAGTGTAGGCGTGTCGGGCGCCTCCTCAGAGGTTCAGTTGGGTACAGTTGTTAGCGTTTACCCACCCCTCTTTTTGACACAGCTTTGGGATGTCCCCACATGTCATGAAGAGCTGCGTCTGTCAGTGAACGTAGGAGAAAAAGGGATTTTATTAAAACTTACCGTAAAATCCTTTTCTCTGAGTTCACTGACAGACGCAGCACTTGTGTACGAACTGCTGAGCTATGCTATGGAGAGGGTTTATGTGGGAAGAGAGGACGGCCCCATGGGAGGGGCCAGCTGTTTCTTTTCCCTGCCTAGTTAACTCCTAGTGGAACCAGCATAAACCCCACACGTCATGGAGAGCTGCGTCTGTCTCGGAGTGAACTCGGAGAAAAGGATTTCACGGGAAGTTTTAATAAAATCCCTTTTTTTCTTTTCAAAATGTTGAGTCTTTTTTCTTTATATTAGTGGCGGCCCGTCCATACGGGGCGCAGGGGTGCCGCCCTCCCCCAATCCATGCGTCCGGCCCCCTAATCTATGGATTTCAATGTTTTCTTTTTTTTTTGAAGCACGGGATTAGAACCAGAGGCTCTAATTGGCTTCAAAAAAGGCCGCGTTCACACCTGCGTGTTTCCTAAATGCACGACAAAAATCACAAAAACGTGCGTTTTGCAGAGCGTTTCGAAAAAATGCGCTGTGATCGTGGCACGTGCTTGCAGTGCCACTAATTGTTAACGGCAACCCGAGCGTGGATAGCAGACGCGTGTGTTGCCACGTGTTTGTCATGTAACAAGACGGGCTAAAAAATGTGCCAGTGGCGGCCCGTAATGCAGAGCGCAGTGGCGCCGCCCCCCCCCCCCAATCCATGTGTCCGGCCTCCTAATCTACATGCGGGGCGTCAGACGCATGGATTCCAGTGGGATTTTTTTTTTTTATTTGGAAGCATGTGATTAGAGCCTGAGTCTCTAATCTCTGGGCCAAGTCAATATTGAACCCTACGGACTAAGACTGGAATGCCATTAAAGTTTATGTGCGTCTAAAGGCAGGTGTCCCAATACTTTTGGTAATATAATGTAGCTCCATAGTCAGTACGGTTGAAGAAAGACACTAGTCCATCCAGCTCAACCTGTGAGGGTGTGCATGTATTATGTCTCTACCACTTCACATATCCTTGTATATTGTGTTCGCTAAGATGCCCGTCTAATAGTTTTTTTTTTAACCCCTTGCCGACCGCCGATCGACATCTGCCAGCGACAAGGTGGCTGGTGAGCGCAAATCGCCGTCATATGACGGTGGCCGCGATCACGAGCCTAGTGAGCGCGCGCTCACTGTGTTTGCGGAGGGCCAGGGAGCGGGTGCGGCAGCTTCGATTGCCGCCGGCTACCCGCGATGGCCCCCCCGGAGCGAAGGAACGGAGGTCCGTGTATGTAAACACAGACCTCCGTTCTGTGAAGGGGGAAGGGCTGTGATCACAGCCTTCCTGTATACGAAGGCTGTGTCACTTCCCTTCCCCAGCTAGGGCAGTCCCCCCACAGTTAGAACACGCCCAGGGAACACAGTTAACCCGTAGAGCGCCCCGTGCAGGTTAACCCCTTCACTGCCAATTGCATTTATACAGTAATCAGTACATTTTTATAGCACTGATCGCTGTATAAATGCCAATGGTCCCAAAAAAGTGTCAAAATGGTCCGACATGTCTGCCCCAATATCGCAGTACCGCTAAAAATCGCAGATCGCCGCCATTACTAGTAAAAAAAAAGAAATAAATAAAAACCCCAAAAATTTATTCTCATCATCCATAAACGCGACCACTTTTGCGCAAACCAATCAATGAACTCCGATTGCGATTTTTTTTATCACAAATATGAGGAAGAATATAAATCGGCCAAAAACGGTGAAAAAAAATGTTTTTTTTTATATATTTTTTTTGGATTTGTATTTTAGCAAAAAGTAAGAAATTCGGGTTTTTTTTGCAAAATTGTCGCTCTTCTTTTGTTTATAGCGGCGATCAGAAATGACGCAGAGGGGATCAAATACCACCAAAAGAAAGCTCTATTTGTGGGGAAAAAAGGACGCAAATTTCGTTTGGGTACAACGTTGCACGACCGCGCAATTGTCAGTTAAAGCGACGCAGCGCCGAATCGCAAAAAGGGCTCCGGTCCTAAAGCTGGAAATCCTTCCGGGGCTGAAGTGGTTAAACTATCGACACTTCCAACTTTGGAAGGGAGTTCCACATCCTTACCACTCTGACAGTAAAGAACCCTCTACGTATTTTAAGGATAAACCACTTCTCCTCTAACCTTGTTGAGTGGCCCCATGACTTCTTAAGTGACCTGAGACTGAATAGTTTCTTCCCTGTGATATATCTCCTGTCTAGCTTATCTTTTTCAGGGAGAATGCATTTATTGCTTGTAATGGTTCCTCATAACTGAGATCCTCCTGTTATTAGCTTTGTCACCCTTCTCTGGAATTTGGACCACTACTTAAGATGTGAGCCAAACCAGAGTTATGGAAAGCGGTACAATTGTAGCTTTATCTCTGGAGTAAATTCCCTTTTAATAAATGCTCTAGGTCTGCTGGCCTTGCTTGCCTCAGCTTGGCATTGCATGCTATTGTTGAGTCTGTGATCTACTAGGACTCCCAGATCCCTTTCTAGGACGGATGTCTACTAGGACTCCCAGATCCCTCTCTAGGACGGATGTCTGCTAGGACTCCCAGATTCCATTCTAGGACGGATGTCTACTAGGACTCCCAGATCCCTCTCTAGGACGGATGTCTACTAGGACTCCCAGATCCCACTCTAGGACGGATGTCTACTAGGACTCCCAGATCCCACTCTAGGACGGATGTCTACTAGGACTCCCAGATCCCACTCTAGGACGGATGTCTACTAGGACTCCCAGATCCCTCTCTAGGACGGATGTCTACTAGGACTCCTAGATCCCTCTCTAGGACGGATGTCTACTAGGACTCCCAGATCCCTCTCTAGGACGGATGTCTACTAGGACTCCCAGATCCCTCTCTAGGACGGATGTCTACTAGGACTCCCAGATCCCTTTCTAGGACGGATGTCTACTAGGACTCCCAGATCCCTTTCTAGGACGGATGTCTACTAGGAATTCCAGATCCCTTTCTAGGACGGATGTCTACTAGAACTCCCAGATCCCTTTCTAGGATGGATGTCTACTAAGACTCCCAGATTCCATTCTAGGACGGATGTGTACTAGGACTCCCAGATCCCTTTCTAGGACGGATGTCTACTAGGACTCCCAGATCCCTTTCTAGGACGGATGTCTACTAGGACTCCCCGATCTCTTTCTAGGACGGATGTCTACTAGGGCTCCCAGATCCCTTTCTAGGACAGATGTCTACTAGGACTTCCAGATCCCTTTCTAGGACGGATGTCTACTAGAACTCCCAGATCCCTTTCTAGGACGGATGTCTACTAGAACTCCCAGATCCCTTTCTAGGACGGATGTCTACTAGGACTCCCAGATCCCATTCTAGGACGGATGTCTACTAGGACTCCCAGATCCCTTTCTAGGACGGATGCCTACTAGGACCCCCAGATGCCTTTCTAGGACGGATGTCTACTAGGACTCCCAGATCCCTTTCTAGGACGGATGTCTACTAGGAATTCCAGATCCCTTTCTAGGACGGATGTCTACTAGGACTTCTAGATCCCTTTCTAGGACGGATGTCTACTAGGACTCCCAGATCCCATTCTAGGACGGATGTCTACTAGGACTCCCAGATCCCTTTCTAGGACGGATGCCTACTAGGACTCCCAGATCCCTTTCTAGGACGGATGTCTACTAGGACTCCCAGATCTCTTTCTAGGATGGATGTCTACTAGGACTCCCAGATCTCTTTCTAGGATGGATGTCTACTAGGAATTCCAGATCTCTTTCTAGGACGGATGTCTACTAGGACTCCCAGATCCCTTTCTAGGAGGGATGTCTACTAGGATTCCCAGATCTCTTTCTAGGACGGATGTCTACTAGGAATTCCAGATCCCTTTCTAGGACGGATGTCTACTAGGACTCCCAGATCTCTTTCTAGGACGGATGTCTACTAGGAATTCCAGATCCCTTTCTAGGACAGATGTCTACTAGGAATTCCAGATCCCTTTCTAGGACGGGTGTCTACTAGGGCTCCCAGATCCCTTTCTAGGACAGATGTCTACTAGGACTTCCAGATCCCTTTCTAGGACGGATGTCTACTAGAACTCCCAGATCCCTTTCTAGGACGGATGTCTACTAGAACTCCCAGATCCCTTTCTAGGACGGATGTCTACTAGGACTCCCAGATCCCATTCTAGGACGGATGTCTACTAGGACTCCCAGATCCCTTTCTAGGACGGATGCCTACTAGGACTCCCAGATCCCTTTCTAGGACGGATGTCTACTAGGACTCCCAGATCCCTTTCTAGGACGGATGTCTACTAGGAATTCCAGATCCCTTTCTAGGACGGATGTCTACTAGGACTTCTAGATCCCTTTCTAGGACGGATGTCTACTAGGACTCCCAGATCCCATTCTAGGACGGATGCCTACTAGGACTCCCAGATCCCTTTCTAGGACGGATGCCTACTAGGACTCCCAGATCCCTTTCTAGGACGGATGTCTACTAGGACTCCCAGATCTCTTTCTAGGGTGGATGTCTACTAGGACTCCCAGATCTCTTTCTAGGATGGATGTCTACTAGGAATTCCAGATCTCTTTCTAGGACGGATGTCTACTAGGACTCCCAGATCCCTTTCTAGGAGGGATGTCTACTAGGATTCCCAGATCTCTTTCTAGGACGGATGTGTACTAGGAATTCCAGATCCCTTTCTAGGACGGATGTCTACTAGGACTCCCAGATCTCTTTCTAGGATGGATGTCTACTAGGAATTCCAGATCCCTTTCTAGGACGGATGTCTACTAGGAATTCCAGATCCCTTTCTAGGACGGGTGTCTACTAGGACTCCCAGATCTCTTTCTAGGATGGATGTCTACTAGGATTCCCAGATCTCTTTCTAGGATGCATGTCTACTAGGACTCCCAGATCTCTTTCTAGGATGGATGTCTACTAGGACTCCCAGATCTCTTTCTAGGATGGATGTCTACTAGGAATTCCAGATCTCTTTCTAGGACGGATGTCTACTAGGACTCCCAGATCTCTTTCTAGGATGGATGTCTACTAGGACTCCCAGATCTCTTTCTAGGGTGGATGTCTACTAGGAATTCCAGATCTCTTTCTAGGATGGATGTCTACTAGGACTCCCAGATCCCTTTCTAGGATGGATGTCTACTAGGACTCCCAGATCCCTTTCCTGGACGGATGTCTACTAAGACTCCCAGATCCCTTTCTAGGATGGATGTCTACTAGGAATTCCAGATCTCTTTCTAGGACTCCCTAGACCCTCAGGATCATCTGTAGGCAGGATCTTTCTCTAGACCTTAAGGATCATCT
>BLSH010557478.1:76851-88894 GCA_018402905.1 Glandirana rugosa | reverse complement strand
GAAGACCGTCCATTCAGGGAGACGCTGCAGGGGCTGGACTGCAGCAGCAGAGAGCGCAGCGACGGGGAAAGAAGATGAAGATGAAGATTGAAGATGAAGAGAGGAAGCAAGAAGACTAAAAGAAGAAGAAGACCAGAAGAAGGACCGGGCTAGGAGAAGATGGAGGAAGAAAGAAGAAAGAGCTATAATACAAAATAAAGGACTTGTCAAAAACTGCCTGTTGTTTTTCCTTTACACTACATTCCTTTTTTGGTGAATGGGTAGGGGTACAATGTACCCCAAGCCTGTTCACATGGGGGAGGGGTGGGGATCTGGGGGCCCCTTTATGAAAGAGGGCTTCCAGATTCCGATAAGCCCCCCCGCCCGCAGACGGGGGACAAGGTGCTTTGAGGTGGGGGGGCAGAGCCCCCCTCCCCCAAAGCACCCATACTCCCCATTTTGAGGGCATGTAGCCTGGTATGGTTCAGGAGGGGGGGCCCCCCCCCCCCCCCCCCATCCTAACCGGCCAGAGCTGCATGCTCGGATAAGGGTCTGGTTTGGATTTTAGGGGGACACCCACGTCAATTTTTTTTTCATTTTGGCGCGGGGTTCCCCTTAATATCCAAACCAGACCTGAAGAGCCTGGTTTGGACTGGGGGGGGGGGCGCACGCACTTTTTTCCAGTGATTTTTTTGTATATTGGCGGGAATCGGCAATACATTACAGCCGTGATTTTAAATGACAATTTTTCCTATGGAAATGTAATTTTGCTCTGGCTATGTTCTACACCTCACAGAGATGTGCTCTTTTACACACATACTAAGGACACCCCCCAGGCACAATATTTACTTTCAGAATGTTTTATTGAGTTTTGCAAAAAGATAAACAAGACATAGTAGTGGAACAGAACATGTGACATGTAGACGGAGGAAAAAGTATACAAACAATCGCAATACCTCATTCGACTATCCCGGTTAAACACAGCAGTCTAAAATAGTTCTGGTGTCCATCTAGTGATGATGACAAGAAGGTAGAACAACCAGATGAGATAAACGGAAGGTCCTCCCTAGCAGGTAAGGAGGTTGTGTTGGGAGGGTTTGCCGTCCCCCCAGGCACCCCGTGAAGGGAACATTCTGTGCGAGGGGGAGAGGGAAAAACCCCAAACACAAGTGCTCAGGGTGGTTGCCTACTATCCGTTGACTGAGTGGGTTTGTGAAGAGATGTACTGCAGAGGATAGTCCCCAATCAGGGGAAACAGGCCCGTCTGGGAGGTATTCTAACAAAGAAACTGAAAGAGATAAAGAGCATGTTCTATTAAAAGTAAAGGTAAGAGAAAGGGGGAGATAAGGGAAGAAAAAGAGAAGGGGATGGGTGAAGCATCTTATGTTGTCTATGAATAGCATTGACTATTTATGGGTTTTGGCCTGGAGTTAATGAGATTCCAACGTATGCTGCCCAGGGTTCCCAGGTGTCTTCAAACCGTTTGGAGGAAACTGATAAGATACTGGCTAGCTTTTCCTGGGACATAATCCAAGAAATTTTTCTTACTGTTGCAGTGAAAGAAACCTTTGTTTTTTTCCATGCCTTGGCAAGGGAAAGTTTGGCCCCAGTAAGTATGAAGTGGACTAATTTCTTGTTGGGCTTGGATAAGTTTGTAATATAGGTGTTCAGCAAGGCTATCTCTGGGGATCTAGGTACCTGAGTTTTAGTTAATTTCTCAATGAGGTTAAAAATTTTCCTCCAGAAGGGTCTAATTCTTGGGCATTCCCACCAAATGTGCGTCATTGAGCCCCGAAGGGCACAGCCCCTATAGCACAGAGGATTAGCCGTTGGGTATATGCGGGCCAGTTTGGAGGGGGTAAGATACCATCTAGTGATGACTTTTATGTTAGCTTCCATAAGTACCATGTTTAAGATGCCTCTGAAGGAGTCAGTTAAGGCTTTGTTCCATGATTCTAGGTCCCAAGAAATCTGGAGGTCCTCTTCCCACTGTTTCATATATGGAGCCTTTTCTTTCAGGTGGGTGAGGGCCGCATAGATCACAGAGATGCCCCCCCTCTGCCCCGTGGCCAGGCCACACCATGATTCGTAATCTGTGATTCTAGGGGGGAGAGGTTTCTCTTTCCAAATATGTTTCAGAAAGTGGGAAATTTGTTGGAATCTGAATTTTTCAGAGGCGGGGATGTCTAGTTTGCTTACGCAGTAAGCCATAGTGATAGGTCCCGAGGGGGAGAAATAGTGCCCTATGCGGTACAGCCCCTTATTCAGCCACCATTGGAAAGCCTTAATGTCTAGGCCGGGAGGAAAATCCGGATTGTGAAAAATATGTGCTAGTGGGGTGAGGGTAGATACTAATTCTGAGTGGTGTCATAGAGAGTCCCATAAAGCGAAGGAATGTGAAAGGATCGGGGATAGGACAGGCGGTCTCTTCTTCGGGTGAGTCCAGAGGAGGAAATCTAAAGTATGAAGTGGAGCTGCCTGCCTTTCCATCTGAATCCAGTCTGGTTTCTCGGCCCTAGAGTAAATTCGGGAGAGCTGGGCTAGTCTGGCGGCCTGGTAATATTTAAAGAGTGAGGGGAGTCCCAGTCCTCCTTTCTTCCTATGGCGGTATAGTGTACTTTGGGGGAACCTGAAGCCGGACCCGCCCCAGATAAACTTAAGGATCTTACTCTGGAGAGATTTAAGATGGTGTCTTCTTATGGGTATGGAGTGCTCTAAATAAGTATAGAATCCGCGGGAGAAGCGTCATTTTAATTGCGTTGATTCTGCCCAACCAAGAGAGATTACGTGTAGACCAAGCCTTCAAATAATTTTCAAGTTTGCGATAAATTGATGGGAAGTTGCTGTCGTATAAATCCTCTACCTTTGGAGTCAAATTGATGCCTAGGTATCGGATGGAGGATCGGCTCCATTTGTAGGGAAATGAGTGTTGAAGGGACTCGACTGTGTCCTGCGGGAGTCAGATATTTATTGCTTGGGATTTGGTGTAGTTTACCGTTAAGCCCGAGAATTTCTCAAAGGAGTCTAGTAGAAGGTTGAGGTTGGGGAGCGACGTATGTGGAGAGGTCAGATATAAGAGTATATCATCAGCAAAAAGTCCACACTTGTGGGTTTGAGGCCCACAAGAGACCCCCCTGATGTCCGAGTTTTGGCGGATGGCAATTGCCAGAGTTTCTATAGCTATGGCGAATATTAACGGCGACAGGGGGCAACCTTGTCTCGTTCCTCTGGCAATGGTTATCGGGTCGGAGAGGTAGCCCTGTAGTTTTATTTGGGCAGAAGGATTAGAGTATAGGGCTTTGATAACTCCCATAAAACGCTGGCCGAATCCCCAGGTCTCCAGAATCTTGAAAAAACAAATGTGTGCGCACAATAAGTATCAGCCCAGTCAATGTATCCAATGAATGGTGCACAAGGCAGTCTTAAAATAGAAGTGGAGAAAATAGTCCCTACCACTTCACACAGTCTGAGAGGTGGAGAAGGAAAGTTTATAGGTGATCCGGGACAAGGCAGCCAATCCTGAGAAGCTGAACCAGGCTTCATATATACTGAAAGAGAAAAGGAGAGAAGGAGGCGTCTCTAAGTGCAATATTTAAAAGTACATTTATTGGCAATGGTATAAAAACACTCACAAAGTGCAGAAGGGTAATCAGCATAAAAAGCCAGTCCGTGGTGGCATCACTATGGATACTCTGCGGCGGGGGGTCCGTCTCCACACACTGTAGCAAGTCTGTATTCGTCCACTGGAAGATGGTAAGCTGCCGGCTGTGTATCCAGGGCGAGGCTTGGAGCGCGGGAGGCGGGGGCGCCTCCTTCTCTCCTTTTCTCCTCCAGAATCTTGAATATATAGTTCCAAGAAACAGAATCAAAGGCCTTCTGGAGATCAAGGGATAGGACCATGCCCCTTTGTCTCGGACCTCCCTCCCAGTTAGATTGGAGAATGGATATCAGGTCGATAGCCCTACGTGTTTGGTCTGGGCCCTGTCTACCAGGGATAAATCCAGCCTGGTCTTTGTGGATATAAGAGCTGATGAATGAGGAGAGTCTATTAGCTAGGATCTTCGTAAGGATTTTGATATCGTTATTTATTAGTGAGATGGGTCTGTAATTGCCTACCTCTTCGGGATTCTTATCAGGTTTGGGGATGACCGTTATGTAGGCCATATTGAGATGGGGGTTCAAAGGAGAACCCTTAGTTAGATGGTTAAAAAATCTAGATAAGTAGGTGGTGAGCGAGTCCGAGAAGACCTTGTAGTAGGGGATAGAGAAGCCATCAGGGCCAGGAGCCGAACCCTTTCGTAAGTTCCCGATGACGTCTCCTACCTCCGCATCTGAGATTGGAGCCTCTAGGATCTGTATGTGTTCTGTAGACAGGTGGGGGAGGGGGATGTCCTCTAGGAAAGCGGCTAGGGAGTCTGGGTGGGAGCTATTATGGGAGCTGTAGAGTTTTGAGTAAAATTTGTGGAAGGATTCCAAAATCTTCTTGGGGTTGGTGGTGGTACCGTGGCCTGATACTCTGATTTTAGGTAGTTGATTTAGGCGGCTTCGTGGAGAAAGTCTAGAAGCTAGTAGTGAACCAGGTTTATCATTTTGCGTGTAAAATTTTTGTCCACTCCATCTAAGTGATTTCTCCGCTTTGGTTGTTAGTGCCAGGTTAAGCTCCAACCTAGCTTTGTCGAGTTGGGTGGATACGTTTTTAGATGGGGTGGACTTATGCGCTGCCTGTAGGGACGCAAAAGATTGTTCCAAGTTAGTGAGCGTTGCCGCCCTTTCTTTTTTGATTCGAGAGGCTAACTGTATCAGCTTTCCCCTGATGAAGGCCTTATGTGCTGCCCAAAGTATTTTGGCCAAAGTCCCCACCTTATCGTTAAGGATAAAGTATTCCCTAATAGAGTTGTTTATTTCAGTGACTCTGACAGGGTCGGCCAGTAGGGATTCATTTAGCCTCCATTGTGAGTGTTTTGCGTAGAGTGGGTCTGAGCGGAGTTGCATGAGGACTAGAGAGTGGTCCGAGAGTGGGGTGTCATGTATCCGAGAACTCAGGACCAGGGGGATCCCGTGGGCCTCCATTAGTAGGTGGTCAATTCGGGCGTATGAGTTGTGTGGATGCGAGAAGTGAGTGTAATCTCTCTTGGTTGGGTTTAGTTCTCTCCATACATCAGTAAGGTTGACAGAATGAAGTAGTTTAGCTAGTTTTAAGCTCACCCTAGTCGGACGTGTTAGTTGATGCCCTAGAGGTCTAGATTTGTCAAGCCCCTGGTCGAGCGCAACATTTGAGTCTCCTCCTAGGATAACCCTACCCTCTAGATGAGGCTGTATGAGGGCCATTAACGTGTTGAAAAAATTAAGTTGATTTTTGTTAGGGGCATAATATGAGATAAGCGTGTGGATAATCCCGTCAATAGAGCCTTTGACTAGGATGTATCTACCTTCTGGGTCCTTAATTTCTTTGAGGAGTGAGAAGCCCACAGATTTTGAGATTAAAATCCCAACCCCCTTAGATTTGGAAGACGCGTTGGCCAGGAAAAAAGTGGGAAAATGGGCGTGGAGGAATTTAGGGCTGTACCGCAAAGGGAAGTGGGTTTCTTGTAGTAGGACTATGTCAATTTTAAGTGATTTGTATTGGGAGAGCAATTTCCTTCTTTTTATAGGGGAGTTGAGCCCTTGAGTATTGTGGGTGGCTATTTGGAGATGTTTAGTGGGAGCCTTAGCCATGGAGCCTGAGGGGGGCATGGCCCGTATCTGCAGCGTCACTCACCCTTGTAGAGACGGTCCCTGTGGAGCCAGAGGAAAGCTTGAAGATCAGATGTCCTAGACTGGAATAGACTGGGTCAGATTTATCTGAAAGAAAACCCTTCGTTAGATGCTTCAACCAGGGAGAGAGAGGGAGGCGGAAAGGAGCTAAAGAGAGAGCAGAAAGGAGAGAGAGACATATTACAAAGAAACATGTAACATAATCAAGTCTGCATATAGCAAATGGGGATGGACATGGGGGGTTGGGGAGGCCCCCCAGATCCATCAACTTGGCCCTCCTAGGAGGGGTGCAAACAACTGAGTAGCAAATAGAGGTCGTAGGTGTCTGATCTGACAGGATCGAACTCCTTATCCCGGAGAAGTCAAAATCGAAATCCACGGGATAAGTGGAGGCACAAGTGAACTTGTCCCGGCCCAAACACCCCTAGGTGAGGCTAAATACCTATAGTATCTCCAGGGGGGGTTTGAAGGATGTGAAATGGGCATAAACAACAACATGGGATGTTAGCCAACTTGGGCCTCAGGTAAGGCACTCCAACTGAACAACTACCTTAGTGATGTGATTGTTCCCTGAGCTCAGAGAAAAGGGTAGATAGTGTGAAGCGTAGACAAAAAAAACTTTTGGAAACTGAACACATAAAGAGTGGGAGCTAGGAGGCTCCTAATAAAGACATTCTAATGAAACTACTGAGGTTAACTTTCAGAGCTCGTTCAAGTACCAAGTCTATGGTGAGATTGGAAGACAAGCCTGTATTTCGGCCCATCCGATGACTGGTTAAGGAGGTCTATTGTCTTTAGCCTTCTTGCTTTTGGATTTGGACCAAAGAGGGGAAACGGGGCTGGAAGGGAGTGGTCTCTTGGGGTGGGGACCAGAAGGATCGGTGAGATCCATTGGGGCCTCTTGAGTAATAAGCTTAAGTTGGAGTAGGTGTTTTTCGCCCTCTGGGAGACTGGAAAAGGCATAGGTTTTCCCTTTTAGTAGGAATTTGAAGGCGAATGGAAAGGCCCACCAATATTTGATTTCAGCTTTTTGTAGAATCGAGAGGAGGGGTTTAAGAGATCTTCTTTTTTGGATGGTATTCGGAGAGAGGTCGGAAAAAAGTTGAATTTGATGGCCCATGCATAAGATGTGGGAGTTGGAACGGGACGCTTTCATTAGCTCCTCTTTGATGGCGTAGTAGTAAGGTTTCAATATTATGTCCCTGGGTGAGCCATCTTTTCTTGGGGGACCCAAAGCTCTGTGGGCCCTGGGAAATATAAATAGTACTGCGCAGCCTATTGCAGTGTACTATTAATGACTCTGCCCCTAGTGGATATGGGGCATATTACCATTTACAAAGCTTCTATTACTGATAAATTGCTTAACTAGTGATGGGATATACAAGTGCAAGTATAGATACAGTATAATGCTTCTTTAAAATTGTTAAGCCAATAAAAGACACTGATTGTATCCTTAAAACATATCACAATATATATATAAACTTATCACGTTATATGCAAACTACTGTGAAGTAAAACTAATCCTCATGGTGCAATATCATCAATAAAAATTCATCATAAATGTATATAACCAATAAAATTCTTATATCAGATAGAAAATTCATAAATGTCTTTTACAAATTCAAGTGATTAAAGTGACAGTGACTTGTGCTCCAAAAGTTCATAAAAATCATTCGTGCTCCAAATGGGTGTGGGAAGCCTCTTTGTGCAGGGGGGTAGTCAATTACCCCAAAAGGATTCCTTTAGTGGTGTGCTTCAACTTGATAAGTGTTCACAGAACTCTCACCTTAGTGGGTTCGGATCTGAGCTCGTCACGGTATCTTTGCGGGTATCGTTTTTCCAAATGTGGTGTTTCCTCACCTCCTCCGCAGTCTTTCCGTCTATATGGCTCGGTACGACCTACCGGTCGTTAGACTCCTTCCACTCGACTTTTACTCCAAAGACATTTTTGTATGCGGGAAGAGACAAACGAATTCCATAGTGTAGTATGTCAAGGATGTTTATTAACTTAATAAAACCGTTTCCCAAAAGGTAAAAGCAAGTACGTTTTTTAAAAATCTAAAACTTACACAGCGGCATTCATACGCCTCTCACTGTGTATCCAGCACTCGATAATCAGCCTACGCGTTGCATCACACCACGTGACTTCCTCAGGGCCCTGTCTAGTTCCAATCTGTGTTTAGGAACGTTAGGGATTACGGATTGGATCAAGTCTTGGATCGCTGGGGTGATTTCGGTAATATTCTCAGGTAGGCCTCGTACTCTAAAGTTGTATCGACGAGACCTATTTTCAAGGTCGTCAATTCTGGTGAGGGCGATGTCTAATTGGTTCTGGAGTACTTGTAGATGGTCCGAATTTTGATTGGTTTTGGCAACCGTAAAGTCCAGTTTCTGTTCGATGGCGTCCATTCTGGAACCAATGCTGTGGAGGTCTGCTTTTATATCTTCTGTGATTTTGGCTGCCGTGTTCGCCAGTCCCCTTTCCAGGAGGTTTGAGAACTTAAGAAAAAGATCCGCCGTGTTTAGGGCAGAATCCTGGGCAGAGGTACCATGAAAGTTTATCTCTTGCTGGCATGATATGGGGTGGGCTGCTGGAGAAAATGGAGAGTCTTCCAGTGTGCGTCTGAGGAGCGATTCCGTAGAGGCGGGAGAAATAAATTGGGGCTGTAAAGCCGGTAGATTGGGACCCGGTGTTAGGGTAAGCGTGGCCGGGGAGATGATGGGTCTTTGATCCGTGGGCTGATCCTGAGAAGAGGCAGGAGCGGAAGACCCAGGGGAGTCCATCTCTGAAGAGGAAAATGGGTCAGGGTTTGTGAGAGGGAATGAGAGTGTCCTTCTTGCTGACGGTCCCTGCATGCGGGGGTCCTTATGTTGAGCCTGGAGGGTGTGGAGGTTAGCCAGGTCCCTGCTGTATGAGGGGGGAGTGAAAGAGCTGGATAAAAAATGGGTGTCCTCTATCCTGTTTGTAACCCTCTGTCAGATGTGGTCTATATTTAGAGTCTGTGCAGACGTAGGGCTCTCTGTTGGAGAAGCTGCAGATAAGTCAGTCCCTTCAGCTTATGTTGAGGCCTTGAGGAGGGCAACCTCTCCTTGTTGGTCTTTAGCTGTAAAACGTTGGTAGGCCTAATGTTCAGTGTTCTCATCAGACTATGGTGGCGGCCATCTTGGTACACCCGCTGGAGATGGTGACTCCCTGAAAAGCCGTGTAGTGTCTCTTAATTAGACTTATTTTGCCCTGTAGGCGTTTTGTACACTGACCGGAGCCTCCTGTGGGTGTCCCCGAGCCTGAGTTGGCACTGTCGGCACTGTGGTAGTCTTGCCTCGTGTCAGGCCGCGGCCATCTTGGTGCACCCGGAGCGGAGGTGAATGTACTGTCACCTTGTCACTGGCGACCTCCGGGGTTTCCGTGGAGCTGCCCTGGTGTTCCTTTGGCTTGTGGGGGTATTCCCCTGTCGTGGGGATCCCCTCCTGAAGATGCTGGCAGGGTGCCGGGTGTTTGGATCCGGGACAAGCACGGAGTGCCGGGCTTAAGCAGCCATATCGGAGCTCCCGCCCCAGGCACAATATTTAAAGGAATTTTTAATTTTTTTTTCACTTTAAGCATTATTAAAGTCACTGCTCCTGAAAAAACTATTGATTTAAAAAGTTTTTTTTTCATTGATACATGTCCCCTAGGGCAGGACCCGGGTCCCCATACACTTTTTAGGGCAATAACATTGCATATAAGCCTTTAAAATGAGCACTTTTGATTTTTCATGTTTGCGTCCCATAGACTTTAATGGTGTTCGGATGTTCGCCCTGAACTTTTTGTCTGTTCGCATGTTCTGGTGTGAACCGAACTGGGGGGTGTTCGGCTCATCCCTAGCACAGGATTAACCGGCACCTCATCCCTTAATATTGAGAATTTGGATACAGAGGATCATGGGATTATAGCAGTGCCAAAAACAATCAGAGAAAAAAATGTTATTTTTTTAAAACAACAACAGATTTTATTCGTACAAGGATAAAATGACATAGATCTGCACGATTAAAAACAATGCACGCCAAGCTCCACTACAGCCCCGCAGTACTACGGGATATGGGGCTGCCGGCCAGGCACGAATAGTGGGCACAGACACTAGTGTGGGGATGAGACAAAAAAGCCCCACTGTGATCGAAATGAGCTTGCTCTGTTAAAAATAGAAAAAAATCAATAACCAAAATCAATAAAGAACAGGAAAAAAAGAGAAAGACAAAAATACTTACTATGATGAATATTAAACAAAGCATAACAGAAACAAAAGCATATGTAATATGTAATTAGAATTGACAGTAATCACATAGTATAGTTCAGTACAGTCTACTTATATAATATTTGATACTGAAACATGTATAAAATGTAGATGTCTGTTCGTCTGGGAGTACAACGAGAAGGACACCCAGGCATGGAAGGCCAATATGTGTTAAAAATTGTGATGACATGCCCTAGTCAAACAGGTACCAAAAAATTGGGCCTTAGGTGTTGGCAGTGGCAGAACCCTGTAACCTCTTGCGGTTACTCTTGTTTGGCGCAGGAACGGGCCCTGCTGTTGTAAATTAGTTTAAAAATTGTTATTGCATGCCCCTGTAAACCAGGTGCAGAAAATTGGGCCTTGGGTGTTGGTGGTGCCCTAAATACAAAATATTGTTCTAGATTATGGACAGGAGGAATAGGATCAGTGGCAGTCTTAAAGGGATCCCAGATCCCTAGCAAATTGAATCAGTTGCATCAGCATCAGGGGCTCGATAGCTGCTGATCCAGGACATTTTTATAAAAGTGAGCCTATCAACCGAGTCTGTGGACAAGCGCACCATTTGATCGGTTATGAACCCTCCAGCAGCACTGAGTGTCCATTCAGATAGCATGCTGGATGCAGGGCAGGCCAGTAGCTTAATTACATATTCAGAAAGTTCCGGCCAGTGGTTCATCCTAAAACCCAGTAACTCAGTGGATGCTCAGCTGGAAAGGTCTCCAGGTCTGCTCTTACCCCTATATATTCCGGCACCATATAATGCAGATGCTGATGATGGTTGCTTGAACCCATCAGGCCTGGCCGCTGAGGACTGAAACATTTTTTAAAGGCATCGGTCAGCCAGTCACCTTCTCCACTGCTCTGCCTCTGAACAACCTAAGCTTCTGAAACATGCTGTCCAGCACCTGGACATGGTAGCCTCCCAGGGGCTGGAAAGGCGTTGCACAAACTTTTCTTCAAGGTATCCTGAAGAGGTTTCATCCTCTGCTCCCTCTGCGCAGGCAGGAGGAGCTCTGCAACTTTACCATCTGCATAAAGGGGGCCTTGAGAGGAAAGGAAGTCCTCCTCTTCATCCCGCTGTTCTGCCTCAAGTGCCCTGTCCATGATTCCACAAAGCGTGTGATCCAGAAGGAATATTAGAGGGACAGTGTCACTGATGCATGCATTGTCGCTGCTCACCATCCTTGTGGCCTCCTCAAATGGTGACAGGACAGTGCATGCATCCTTGATCAGTAGCCACTGATGTGGCGAAAAGAAACCAAGCTCCCCTGAGCCTGTCCTGGTGCCATGCTCACAGAGGTACTCATTGATGGCCCTCTGCTGTGCGTGCAAGCACTGCAGAATTGCCAATGTTGAGTTCCATCTGGTGGGCATGTCACAAATGAGGCGGTTGCTGGGCAGGTTGAATTCCCACTGAATGTCAGCCAGCCGGGCACTGGCATTGTATGAATGCTGGAAATGACCACAGACTTTTCTGGCCTGCCTCAGGATATCTGGTAAGCCTGGGTACCTGGTCAAGAAATGCTGCACCACCAAATTCAAGACGTGTGCCAAGCATGGAATATGTGTCAAGTATCTCTGTCGGAGGGCAGAGAGAAGGTTGGTGCCTGTTAGAAAAAGACTGTGCTAAGGGTTAATTGCTTGTGGTTGTGTTTTCCTCTAATTCCTGGATGAGCAGCTCTATTTAAACTTCCTGTTCCTGTCAGCAAGTGCTGTCCGAGAGACGGGAGGCTGTCTCTATGAACTGTGTATAAGGTACGAACCGTGTGCAGAACTTAAACCACCACGTCGTAAAGAACTGGTCCATGGGTCCGAATGGTCTATAGGACTCCGTCCGGTCTTTTCAGACACCAGTAAAGGTCGTAAGTATGTTACGGTCACGGGCCGACCGACTGTAAGTCACCCTTAAGTTGGACGGGTCGTTGGCGGAGTAAACACTGTACGGGTGGTCTACCTTGAGTTGTAACCGTTAAGACGTCACGAACGTGCGTGTCGTCTCCCGGTAGTTACTCATGGAGACACTCGTACCGTGGTCCTGT
>BLSH010557478.1:59610-73560 GCA_018402905.1 Glandirana rugosa | reverse complement strand
GGGACTTTGATATTGGGGCGGAAATGTCGGACATTTTTTACACATTTTTGGGACCAATGACATTTATACAGCGATCAGAAATTTAAATGTCCACTGATTACTGTATAAATGTCATTGGCAGTGAAGGGGTTAACCAGCAGGGGGCAGTGTAGGGGTTAAATATGTTCCCTGGGTGTGTTCTAACTGTGGGGGGGCAGGGCTGGTCGGGACATAACAGATCTAACTGATCCCAGTGACAGGGATCAGTAGATCTGCTATGTCCCCTGTCACAGAACGGGGAACCGCCGTGTTTACAACGGCGGTTCCCCGTTCTGAGGCTCCTGAAAGTGATCGCGGGTCTCGGGCGGACATCGAGTCCGCCCGACCCGCGGGCACGCTCGCGCAGCGTGCGGCGGGCGCGCCGCCGCTGCCTCCAGGGGGCGCGCGGGAGCATGCGCAGTGGAGGACGTCCATGGACGTCCTCCCGGCATTTCAGGTCCGCGCTGGAGCCGTATTTTGGCAATAGCGCGGACTTGGAGGGGTTAATATATACTGATCACAAAAACCTCGAGTATTTGAGAATGGCCAAAAGGCTGAAACCACGTCAAGCTCGTTGGGCACTTTTCTTTTCGAGGTTTCTCTTCCATCTAACATACAGGCCCGGGTCGAAGAATGTCAAACCTGATGTCCTTTCAAGGATGTTTAACGATTCCGGCAACTGTGATGTCCCAGACACTATTCTTCCATCACGGAACTTCTTATTGTCCCAGGAGGACCTCCTGGCTCAAATTAGACGGTCCCTGGCTAGTGCTACCGGCTCCCGGGACCCCAGATTGTCGGAGAAGGATGGCCTTTGGTGGCACGGTCAGCAGCTTTTTATTCCAGCAGAGCAACGCCCCACGGTGTTGGAACTTTGCCACGACCACAAGTTGGCGGGGCATTTTGGAACGCGTAAGACATTGGAGCTGATCTTACGTTCCTTCTGGTGGCCGTTGGCAGAAGAAGACTGCTGGAAGTATGTGAGCACGTGCGCCACTTGTGCACACAATAAAACGGACAAGTGCAGGGCTTGGGGTCTTTTGAACCCACTCCCAGTACCTGAGCGTCCATGGACCCGGATAGCCATGGACTTTATCGTGGAACTACCTCCATCCAAGGGATTTACCGCCATCTTTGTGGTTGTGGATCGCATGACCAAGATGGCCCACTTCTTGCCTATGAAGGGGACACCTACGGCTGCAGAGACAGCGGAAGTTTTCATACGGGAGATCGTCCGACTACACGGAATACCCCTGAGCATCGTGTCAGATCGTGGGGTTCAGTTTACCTCCAGGTTCTGGAGATCCCTGTGTTCAGAACTGGAAATTGAATTATCCCTGTCTTCGACCTACCACCCTCAGACAAATGGCCAAACTGAGAGAACAAATCAGAACAGTATCTGCGGTGCGTCTCATCATTCTCTCAGAACGACTGGGCCTCCCTATTACCTCTAGCTGAATTTGCCTTCAATAATACGGTTCACTCAGCCACCAAACAGTCCCCATTCTGGGCGAATTATGGATTCCACCCAACTTTCCTACCTGGCTTGGCTATTGAAGGTACAGTACCAGCAGTACAAGACACCTTGAATTTTTTCAGGGAAAATACACAGATCCTGCGGGACACACTTGCCAGGACCACAGAGCTCACCAAACAGGCTTTCGACAGGAAAAGACAGGGAGAGTTGGAACTCAAGCCGGGTGACTTGGTCTGGTTAGCCACCAGAAACCTAAAACTTGCCTGTCCCTCAAGAAAATTGGGACCCAGATTTGTTTGGCCTTTTCCCGTTAAGAGGAGAGTGAACAGGGTGACTTATGAACTGGTCCTGCCTTACGTGTGCACCCGGTGTTCCATGTATCTCTGCTTAAGCCAGTCCCTCCAGATCCGTTCCCAGGTCGGAAAAAGGGACCACCGGAACCAGTGCTTGTGGATGGAGAGGAGGAGTTTGAGGTTGAAGCCATTCTGGACTGTCGGAGGAGATCCGGATCCACACAGTATTTGATAAAATGGAAGGGGTTTGGCCCCAAAGAAAACTTGTGGGAACCGGAGAGCAATCTTCATGCCCCTGAACTTATCCGGACTTTTTTGAGGAGCAACCAAGAGAGCCCTTTTTGGCATCCGGAGGCTGCCCCTTGGGGGGGGGGGGCAATGTTAGAAAAAGACTGTGCTAAGGGTTAATTGCTTGTGGTTGTGTTTTCCTCTAATTCCTGGATGAGCAGCTCTATTTAAACTTCCTGTTCCTGTCAGCAAGTGCTGTCCGTTCTACAGGGTTGGAGTGTATCTGGAGAGCTACCTATCCTTTGAATCTGTATCCTGACCTGTTCCTGAGACCCGGCTTGTTTGACCTTTGATTAACTTCCGCCTGCACCGACCCCCAGCTTGCTCCACGACCATTCTTCTGCCTGATCCCTTTGTACCTCGCTGCCTGCTTGCTAAAGACACTGCCTGCACCTGACGACCCTTTTGCCTGATCCTTCTGTACCGCTTGCCAGCCAGTTGCCGACCTCAGCCTGCCTCACTATTCTACACCTGCACGAGCCTCTGACGGACCTATCTTGCCACCAGTGTTCCAGTCCAGCCCTCGTGCCCCTCTGTGCTCTGGAACCCTCTGTCTGCTCTATCAGGGGTTCCCGAACCAGGGTCGTAAGAGTGGTTGCTTCCTGCACAAGACAGACTCCACCATCAGGTGCGTGACAGTGCCATTATCGCATACAACCATTTCTGGCTCAAGCTGCCATGGCGTCAACCACCTCTGAGCCTGCCCCCGCATCTTTTAGCCTGACTGCTTGCTTAGCCACTTGAACGCTGGGGGAGCATTGCAGGTTCAGAGGACAATTCTGCAGAAGAGGCCACAGAGGTAGAAGAAAAGGAGGAGGTGGATGTGGCAAAATCACCACCAGCTTTTTGGAGGCATGGTGGCGGAACTAGCTCCAACACTGAACCCTGTCCTGCATCGTTCCCAGCTGCCAGCAGAGTTACCCAGTGCGCCGTGAAGGAAAGGTAACGTCCCTGACCATGCCTGCTGGACCATGCGGTAATATGAACCCTGCTGCTGACCGCCCTGTCCAACGAGGCCAAAATATTTCCTTCCACATGATGGTAGAGAGCTAGAATGGTCTTACGTGAAAAGAAATTTCTTCTCGGAACCTACCACTGTGGGACAGCACATTCCACAAATTCATGAAAGGGGGCAGAGTCTACCAGCTGAAAAGGCTGCAGTTTGAGTGCTAGCAATTTGGCCAAGCTAGCAATAAGACGCTGAGCATGTGGATGGCTGGGACAGTATTTTTTTTTATGGTTCAGCAACTGGGGTAGGGATATTTGCCTGTTGAATTCACCTGGTGGTGTACTGCTAGCAGATTGGCTGCAAGTACTTATGGCACGCATTGCTAGACCTTCATTCCTCTCAGTGCAGCTTTTTGGAGAGGACTATAGATATAGAAGGGGTTGAGATCCCAGATGAGGAGGAGCAAGGAGAAGTCCGCCTTGTTTTCTGGTGTCGGTTTTTCAGGTGCTGTTGCCAACGGACTGCATGGCTGGTCGTCATATGTATTATCAAGACAGTAGTGCCCAAGTGGCCGGAGTTCTGGCCGCACTTGGCCCACTTCAGACATAGATTGCAAATGGCAACAGTGCAATCTACTGCACATGTGTTCAAAAATGCCCACGCCAAAGAACTTTTGAAAGTCAGCGGGGAGCCAGCAGTGCCCTGCACCTGTGGGGCTCTGTGGTCTGATGCAATTGGATGGTTGCCCTTAAGCTGGCCCCTGGAGGACAACCTGCCTCACTGGAGTTGTGCCTCCTCCTCCTCACTTTCCTCCTCTCTTCTCTCAGGAACCCAAGTACAGTCCGTGTCCTCATCATCCCCTCCCTCCTCGTCACTGGAGCAAACTTGGCAGTATGCTGCAAGTGGGGGAACATGACTGCTAGTTTCTTGTCCTTCTGCAGCACCCCATGTCTCTAGCCTCGCGCTACTCCCTTCCTCAACCTGGGAACCAACATTGGAGCCTTTAAATTGCTGCGCATCCTCCATCACCATGTAACCAACACTATGGTCGAATAATTCTGGTGATTCCTCCATGCATGATGGTGGGGCTACAGAAGGAGTAACTGTGGACAAGGATCCGGTAGAATAGGCCGCTTTGCCAGCTGCGTTGGAAGGAAAACTTGTATGAGCCTGGGTGACAGAGGATGAGGACAGCTTAGTTATCCACTCCACCAACTCTTCTGCATGTTGTGGCTCAATAGGTCGGCCAACAGCAGAAAAAAAGGACAAGCGTGACCCGCCTGCAGAGGATGCTCCATGTCCACCACCACTGCTTTTCACTGAGACAGAGGCTGCTTGCCCTCTTTTAGTGGCCTGGGAGCATCTACCTCTCCTTTGTGGCCACCATGTCAAGTGTACTATATACTGTACGTACACCCCCGAATGCACTGATATATAGTGTAGACTCAATACACTGTGTGTGTGTGTGTGTATATATATATATATATATATATATATATTATATACACATACACACAGTATCTCACAAAAGTGAGTACACCCCTCACATTTTTGTAAATATTTTTTCATGTGACAACACTGTAGAAATGTCACTTTGCTACAATGTAAAGCAGTGAGTGTACAGCTTGTATAACAGTGTAAATTTGCTGTCCCCTCAAAATAACTTAACACAGCCATTAATGTCTAAACCGCTGGCAACAAAAGTGAGTACACCCCTAAATGAAAATGGGCCCAAAGTGTCAATAATTTATGTGGCCACTATTTTCTAGCACTGCTTAACCCTCCTGGGCATGGAGTTCAACAGAGCTTCACAGGTTGCCACTGGAGTCCTCTTCCACTCCTCCATGATGACATCACGGATCTGGTGGATGTTAGAGACCTTGCGCTCCTCCACCTTCCATTTGAGGATGCCCCACAGATGCTCAGTCCATCACCTTTACCCTCTTCTTCTTAAGCAAGGCAGTGGTCGTCTTGGAGGTGTGTTTGGGGTCGTTATCATGTTGAATACTGCCCTGCGGCCCAGTCTCCGAAGGGAGGGAGTCATGCTCTGCCTCAATATGTCACAGTACATGTTGGCATTCATGGTTCCCTCAATGAACTGTAGCTACATACTCATGCAGCCCCAGACCATGACACTCCCACCACCATTCTTGACTGTAGGCAAGACACACTTGTCTTTGTACTCCTCGCCTGGTTGCCGCCACATACGCTTGACACCATCAGAACCAAATACGTTTTTCTTGGTCTCATCAGACCACAGGACATGGTCCCAAGTAATCCATGTCCTTAGTCTGCTGGTCTTCAGTAAACTGCTTGCTGGCTTTTTTGTGCATCATCTTTAGACAAGGCTTCCTTCTGGGACAACAGCCATGCAGACCTCTGATGCAGTATGCGGCGTATGGTCTGAGCACTGGCAGGCTGACCCCCCCACCCCTTCAACCTCTGCAGCAATGCTGGCAGCACTCATACATCTATTTTTCAAAGACAGCCTCTGGATATGATGCTGAGCACGTGCACTCAGCTTCTTTAGTCGACCATGGCAAGGCCTGTTCTGAGTGGAACCTGTCCTGTTAAACCGCTGTATGGTCTTGACCACCGTGCTGCAGCTCAGTTTTGGGGTTTTAGCAATCTTCTTATAACCTAGGCCACCTTTATGTAGAGCAACAATTCTTTTTTATGATCCTCAGAGAGTTCTTTGCCATGAGGTGCCATGTTGCACTTTCAGTGACTAGTATAAGAGAGTGAGAGCGATAACACCATATTTAACACACCTGCTCCCCATTCACACCCGAGACCTTGTAACACTAACGAGTCACATGACATCCGGGACAGAAAATGGCTAATTGGGCCCAATTTGGACATTTTCACTTAGGGGTGTACTCACTTTTGTTGCCAGTGATTTAGACATTAATGGCTGTACATTGAGTTATTTTGAGGGGACAGCAAATTTACAGTGTTATACAAGCTGTACACTCACTGCTTTGTATTGTAGCAAAGTGTCATTTATTCAGCGTTGTCACTTGAAAAGGTATAATAAAATATTAACAAAAATGTGAGGGGTGTACTCACTTTTGTGAGATACTGTAAATAGTTAGTCAGGTTGAAAAAAGACACAAGCCCATCTAGTTCAACCAAAAAAAAAAAAAATCGAAAAATTATATTATAACCATACAATGCCATATACAATCCTTCACCCACAGTTGATCCAGAGGAAAGCAAAAAACCCCAGCAAAGCATGATCTAATTTGCTATAGCGGGGAAAAAAATTCCTTCCTGATCCCCCGAGAGGCAATCAGATTCACCTTGACACAACTTTACCTAGTACCCAGTTATATTATTTACATTAGGGAAAGAATCCAGGCCTTTTTTTAAAGCAATCTACTGTGCTGGCCAAAACCACCTCTGGGGGGAGTCTATTCCACATTTTTACAGCTCTAACTGTAAAGACACCTTTCCATATTTGGAGATGAAATCTTTTTTCCTCTAGACATAAAGAGTGCCCCCTTGTCCTTTGTGATGACCTTAAAGTAAATACCTCAACACCATGTTCACTATATGGGCCACTTATGTATTTGTACATGTTGATCATATCCCCCTTAATCTCCTCTTCTCAAGAGAGAATAAATTCAGTTCCTCTAATCTTTTCTCATAACTGAGCTCCTCCATGCCTTTTATTAGTTTGGTTGCCCTTCTCTGCACTTTCTCCAGTTCCCCGATATCCTTTATGAGAACTGGTGCCCAAAACTGAACTGCATATTCCAGATGAGGTCTTACTAATGATTTGTACAGGGGCAAAATGATGTCTCTATCTCTGGAGTCCATACCTCTCTTAATACAAGAAAGGATTTTGCTTGCTTTGGAAACCGCAGCTTGGCATCGCATGCCATTATTAAGCTTAGGATCTACCAAAACCCCCAGATCCATCTCCACTATGGATTCCCCCAGTTGTACTCCCACTAGTATGTACGATGCATGCATATTCTTGCCCCCAAATGCATAACTTTACATTTGTCAATATTAAACCTCATTTGCCACATAGTCGCCCAATTAGACAGTGCATTGAAGTCTGCTTGTAAGTTGGAGACATCCTGTAAGGACGTTATTCCACTGCATAGCTTGGTGTCATCTGCAGACACTGAAATGGTACTTTTAATCCCAGATCCAATATCATTTATAAATATATTGAAAAGTAAGGGTCCCAACACTGAACCATGGGGTACACCATTGATAACCTTAGACCATTCAGAGTAAGAATCATTAACCATTACTCTCTGAATTTGGTCTTTTAGCCAGTTTTCTATCCATTTATAAACTGATCTTTCCAAGCTTGTAGACTTTACCTTACACATTAGCCGTGGGTGGGAAAGGGCGTCAAACGCTTTTGCAAAATCCAAGTATACCACAGCCACCCCTCTGTCCAAGGTCTTACTTACCTCCTCATAAAAATAAATCAGGTTTGTTTGACAACTTCTGTCTTTCATGAATCCATGCTGTCTGTTGTTTAAAACATTTTTTTTCCAACAAGAACTCATCTATGTGGTCTTTTATTAAACTCTCCAGTATCTTCCCAGCTATAGAAGTTAAACTAACAGGTCTACAGTTACTTGGTAAATACTTTGATTCCTTTTTAAATATGGGCACCACATTGGCCCTATGCCAATCCAGTGGTACTATTCCAGTCATTAAGGAGTCCCTAAAAATGAGATACAATGGCTTTGAAATGACAGAGCTCAATTCCTTTAGGATCCATGGATGGATGCCACCTGGTCCAGGTGCTTTAACTACCTTTATTCTGTCCAAAATACTTCTGGACCATTTCACTTTTGAGCCATTGTGGATCATTTGTGGCTGTGTCACTACCACCCCCATTGTGAACTTGAGCTCCCCCATGCTGCTTTGTATACACAGAGCTGAAGAATCTATTTAATAGTTTGCCTTCTCTTTGTCCCCAGTCACGCACTGTAGATTATTTTTTAAAGGGCCCACATGCTCAGACCAGACCTTTTTACTATTAATATATTTGAAGAATTTTTGGGGGATTTTCCTATTACCTTTTGCAATCTGTCGTTTGTTTTGCATTTTTGCGTGATTGATTCCCTTTTTACATATTCTGTTATATTCTTTGTAACATTTAAAAGAGGATAGTGTTCCCTCATTTTTATATCTTTTAAATGCTCTTTTCTAATCATTTATAACTTTCTTAACTTTGGCCGTGAGCCACATAGGTTTTATTTTAGCCTTTTAAACGTATTGCCCAAGGGAATATACTTTACAGTGAGTTCGCATAAAGTTTTTTTTGAAAAATTACCATTTCTGTTCTGTGTTCATTTATGCCAATATTCCTTCCTAGTCTAAGTCCTGGGAGCAGCCCTCATCCTTGTAAAATTTGCTCTCTTAAAATTAAGTGTTTTTATCTTTCCTGTATGTGTTTTTTGCTTGCACTTACATATGTTTTTTTATATGAATATTGGTAATAAGCTCTACACGGTTTGAGAGTACCAGGTCCAGCAAAGTGTCATTCCTAGTTGAGGCCTCAATAAACTGGACCATAAAATTGTCCTCTAATAGGTTTATAAATTTTTGCCCTTTAACTGTCCCAGCAGTGCCATTACTCCAGTTCATTTCCAGGTAGTTAAAATCCCCCATTATTATCACTGTCCCAGCCCTTGCAGCTCTTTCTATCTGTGCAAGGAGCAAAGTCTCCACCTCCTCTTTAACACTGGGAGGTCTATAAGAAACTCCAGTGATAACCTTTGTAATGTGCACACCCATATGCAGATCTACCCATAATGCTTCAGACTCATCACACTCTCCATCAACTAGGTCCTCATTCACACCTATTTTGCACGTGTATGGTGCGTATTTTTAATTGTAGTACAAACATTACCATTTCCAATGGTTGATTGTAACATGGGAACCTTCATATCATCTTCCATAGCCCTCCCCCCATCTTTCCCCATTCCATCCACCAATAGGGGCAGACCCCTGTCTGACCTGTCTACCCGATTATAATCAAATGCACCCTCCCCCCTCAATCCTAGTTTAAATACTCCTCCAGCCTTCCCATAAACCTCTCCCCCAGCACAACAGACCCCTTCCATTTAGGTGCAAACCATCTTTAGCATATAGGTTGCACCCCAATGAAAAGCCATCCCAGTGCTCTAAAAACCCAAATCCCTCCTCCTTACACCAGGTCTTTAGCCATGCATTCAGGGCTCTAATCTCCCCTTGCCATTCCTGTGTTGTGCATGGCACAGGCAATATTTCAGAGAATACACCTTTACTCAACTTGGAAAATCTGTTAGAGTGCTAAAACCCATGGCAGGCCTTCCTTTTGTGTGAGCCCCTACCACTCCCTCTAACTGTATTAACCCATCTACCTACCTTATAATCCTGATTTACCCCTCCACCCTCCCCATTAACCCTACTAGCCACCTTTCAAGGTTGACGATTCTGACCAGCATTGCAATTTGCTCCTCCAGATCTATAATGTGAGCTTCCAGAAGGGCAACCTGCTCACATCTGTCGCAGCAGTATCCATCCTGGAGCTGTTGCTCTATAGTTGCAAGCATGCGACACACTGTGCACTGTACAAAACCTTTAATCTTGCTAGCACACATTTTCCCAGATACAACAACACTAATAACAGGAAATTTCAGATGTTACTTACAGGTTTGAAGTCTCTTGTTATGATCTCCTGTTTTAAACTCTGATTTTTAACTCAACACTTCGTCAGAGGTCCAGCAAGCAAAGAGGCAGCATGCTCAAGGACGAGCAAGCTCAGAAATTAGTTCTACAGAGGGAATTGGATCACCTGTGACCAATTAAACACTCCCCTTAACCACTGCAGCCCCGGAAGGATTTCCAGCTTTAGGACCGGAGCACTTTTTGCGATTTGGCGCTGCGTCACTTTAACTGACAATTGCGCGGTCGTGCGACGTTGTACCCAAACGAAATTTGCGTCCTTTTTTCCCACAAATAGAGCTTTCTTTTGGTGGTATTTGATCACCTCTGCGTCATTTCTGATCGCCGTTATAAACAAAAGAAGAGCGACAATTTTGCAAAAAAATCCAAATTTCTTACTTTTTGCTAAAATACAAATCCAAAAAAAAATATAAAAAAACTTTTTTTTTCATCGGTTTTGGCCGATTTATATTCTTCCTCATATTTGTGATAAAAAAAAATCGCAATCTGCGTTTATTGATTGGTTTTCGCAAAAGTGGTTGCGTTTACGGATGATGAGAATTAATTTCTGGGGTTTTTTTTTTTTTTTTTACTAGTAATGGCGGTGATCTGCGATTTTAAGCGGTACTGCGATATTTCAGCGGACATGTCGGAACATTTTGACACTTTTTTGGGACCATTGGCATTTATACAGCGATCAGTGCTATAAAAATGCACTGATTACTGTGTAAATGCCATTGGCAGTGAAGGGGTTAACCTGCAGGGGGCGCTCTAAGGGTTAACTGTGTTCCCTGGGCGTGTTCTTACTGTATGGGGGCTGCCCTAACAGGAGAAGGGAAGTGATCACACCTTCCATGTAGAGGAAGGCTGTGATCACAGCCCTTCCCTCTCTCACAGAACGGAGGTCCGTGTTTACTTACACGGACCTCCGTTCTTTCACTTCGGGGGGGCATCGCGGGTGGCCGGCGGAGATCGACTCCGCCGCACCTGCTCCCTGGCCCTCCCCGGACACAGTGAGCGCGCGGGCGCGCCTCCGGCGGCGCGCACGCGCTCACTGGGCTCGATCTCGCGGCCGCCGTCGTATGACGGCATTTTGCGTTATCGAGCCACACTGACGCCGTCAATTGCCGACCAGCAGTCGGCAAGCGGTTAATTAGTAGTCTGAAGGAAGGAAAGAAAAAAAAGCTATTTAAAAAGTGACAGAAAAAGTATTAAAAAGCTGCAAAGAAAAAGCCCCCCAAAAAACCGAAAAAAAAACTACAAACATAGCAAACACCAGCAGTCAAAATCAAAACTGTTTCACTCAAAGTGTCCCACTTTCAACCAGTAGATCTGGAAATCTCTGAAATGAGTTCTACAGAGAGTTTTATTGGAATTGGATCACCTGTGGCCAATTAACCATACCCCTTAATTAGTAATCAGAAGGAAGGGGAAAAAAAGGCTATTTAAAAAGTGACAGAAAAAGTGTTAAAAAGCTGCAATGAAAAAGCCCCAAAAAACTAAAAAAAAAAAACTGCAAACACCAGCAGTCAAAATCAAAACTGTTTCACTCAAAGTGTCCCACTCTTCAGCTTTCAACCAGTAGATCTGGCAATCTCTGAAATGAGTTCTACAGAGAGTTTTATTGGAATTGGATCACCTGTGGCCAATTAACCATACCCCTTAATTAGTAATCAGAAGGAAGGGGAAAAAAAGGCTATTTAAAAAGTGACAGAAAAAGTGTTAAAAAGCTGCAAAGAAAAAGCCCCAAAAAACTAAAAAAAAAAAACTGCAAACACCAGCAGTCAAAATCAAAACTGTTTCACTCAAAGTGTGCCACTCCTCAGCTTTCAACCAGTAGATCTGGTGAGCAGTCGACTGAGGCATGGGCGTCCGCAGGTAGGGGCAAGGGGGGGCAATTGCCCCCCCCCCTGGAATCAGGAATCAGATCAGGGGTTCCCCACTAGGTCCTTATCCTCTTGAGCCATGTATGCAGTTTCTGACAGTCTCTTGGGCCATGTATGCAGTCTCTGACCATTTCCTGTACCATGTCCGCAGTCTCTGACTGTCTCCTGTGCTATGTATGCAGTCTCTGACTGTCTCCTGTTCCATGTCCGCAGTCTCTGACCGTATCCTGTACTATGTTCGCAGTCTCTGACCGTATCCTGTACTGTGTCCGCAGTCTCTGACCGTCTCCTGTACCATGTCTGCAGTCTCTGACTGTCTCCTGTACCATGTCTGCAGTTTCTGACCATCTCCTGTATCATGTCCGCAGTCTCTGACTGTCTCCTGTATCACGTCTGCAGTCTCTGACCATCTCCTGGATCATGTCAGCAGTCTCTGACCATCTCCTGTATCACATCTGCAGTCTCTGACCATCTCCTGGATCGTGTCTGCAGTCTCTGACCATCTCCTGTATCACATCTGCAGTCTCTGACCATCTACTGGATCATGTCTGCAGTCTCTGACCATCTCCTGTACTACGTCTGTAGTCTCTGACCGTGATAATGTAATTATGACATTGTCAAAAAGGGGCAGAGCATGGATGACCTTGAAATTATGCCCCCCCCCCTGGAAAAAGTTCTGCGGACGCCCATGGGCTGAGGTGATGCATGGTGTGGCATTTAAATAAGGAGTGGATATATACAGAGAATTAACAAGTGCACAGTGGCAGTAGTGGGACTCAATCAGGTTTGAATGAGAGTGACTTCACTTCAGATCTGCGCTATAGCCGATTGAGGACTACAGCGGGGATCTGAATTGCCAAGAGGCCGACAATAGACGTCCTCCCCTTTTGCGTGCTCTAGGCACGCTTTCGCCACCGCGTGCTGCGTGAGCGTGCCCGCGGGTTGGGAGGACTCTATGTCCACCGGAGACCCGCAATTCCTTCACAGAGAGCCAGAACCGGGAACCGCCGATACAAACACAGTTCCCCGCTCTGTGAGGGGGGGGCATGACAGATCTACTAACACGGTTAACCCCTTCACTGCCCCTTAGTGTTAACCCCTTCCCTGCCAATGACCTTTATACAGTAATCAGTGTCTATTTTTAGATCTGTTCGCTGTATAAATGCCATTGGTCCCAAAAAAGTGTAAAAAACGTCCGACATGTCCGCCGCAATATCGCAGTCCCGATAAAAATCGCAGATCCTTGCCATTACCAGTAAAAAAAAAAAATAATAAAAACGCCATAAACCAATGTCCATAGTTTGTAGGTGCTATAACTTTTGCGCAACCCAATCAAAATACGCTTATTGCGATTTTTTTTTTTACCAAAAATATGTAGAAGAATATATATCGGTCTAAACTGATAAATACATTTGTTTTTTTATTTTTGGATATTTATTATAGCAAAAAGTAAAAAATATTGTTCTTTTTTCAAAATCGTCGCTCTTTGTTTGTTTATAGCTCAAAAAATAAAAAACGCAGAGGTGATCAAATACCACCAAAAGAAAGCTCTATTTGTGGGAAAAAAGGACGTCAACTTTGTTTGGGTACAACGTCGCACGTCCGCTCAATTGTCATTCAAAGAGTGACAGCGCTGAAAACTGAAAATTGTTCCGGGCAGGAGGGGGGTTTAAGTGCCCAGTAAGAAAGTGGTTAATGATGCTTAAAGTGAAACAATAAAAATGAAATATTCCTTTAAATATCTTGCCTAAAGGAGTCCCCTTAGTCTGCCTGTAAAGTGTGGGATGTATAGAACATGCCACAGCAATAACGACATTTCTGAAGGAAAAAATGTAATTTAACTTCTTCGCATCTGCGCTATAGCCGAATGACGGCTACAGCGCGGCTCTAAAATGCCGGGAGGACGTCAATAGACGTCCTCCCATTCGGCTCGTGCTGGGCGCGCTCCCGCGGGCGCCCCGTGCGAGGGCGCCCGCGCTCGCCGCGCACGTGCACGGTGAGCGCGGGCGCCCTCGCGCGGGTCGTGCTCGGCTTACCCTCCTGCAGATAACTGCAGGAGGGCCGTAAAATCTCGGCGCGACATCGGCAGTAAGCCGATATCGCGTCTACGCTTCTTCAATTTAATGTAAAAAAGGAAGTCTTTACAGCAATAACGACACCGTACAAGATATGTAGGGTGTGAAATGTCCGTCTGATTCCCCTGAGGAAATCCGTTCTATAAATTTCCTTATAAAGTAAAAATAACAAAGTGAAATTCGTAGTAATTGGTGAAAGAATGACCCGTGAATTTGGGGGGAGGACGGGCCTTGTTAAAAGTCAAAAGTCGCGACAGTGAGAAACTTACTGTTAACTCGC
>BLSH010557478.1:26860-43826 GCA_018402905.1 Glandirana rugosa | reverse complement strand
GCCACTTCCACCTACACTGCCTCGGTCATGGCCTAGTCAACCTCTAGGCTCCTACTCCACATCCACCCCCCTTCCCGTTTTTTTACTTGATTTTAATTTATTTTCCCTATCCCAATTTATTTGTAGGGCACTTGCCCTAGTTTGAAGATGATTTTAGAACAGTTATATGGCTTCTACCGTTAATTAATACTTTTCAGACACAGTTTGAAGATGATCCACATTCACCTCCATTTTTGCTTTTTTTATGTTTTTATTTTTTTAAAAATATTTACAGTTATTTCCCTGTCCCCATTTTTTTGTAGGGCACTTGCCCTACCCTTACCCCCATTTTACTTCCTTTTGCAGCCCTCTAGGGCTTTCCAGGACTTTGTTACAGCCATTTTTGTGCATAAAAGTTCGGGTCCCCATTGATTTCAATGGGGTTCGTTGTCCGTGCGATCGTTCGGGTTCCGTCCGGACCCGGACCCGGACTTTGTCCCGAAGTTTGGACGGACCAGCAGAACCCGAACTTCCAGAGGTTCGCTCAACTCTAGTCCCGAATAAACTCTCTATAAAATTTGGCGAAGCCTACGAAGCGCTGCACCCCTTTCTTATCCACTGGCGCTGGCCAGTCAAGGATGGCTGTAACTTTCTGCGGGTCCATAGTAGTGCCCTTCGTGGAAATGTGAAATCCCAAGAAAGAAATGTCAGCACATTTGAAGACGCACTTCTCCGCCTTTGCATATAGTCCGTGTTCTCGTAGGTGGCTGAGTACGCTTTTCACATGCCTGCGGTGTTCCTCTAGGAAGGGGGAGAAGATGAGGATGTCATTGAGATAGACGACCACGAACGGGTCAAGGTAGTCTCTGAAGACATCGTTGATCAAATGCTGGAAGGTTGCTGGGGCGTTGCAGAGCCCGAATGGCATGACCAGGTACTCAAAATGGCCGAAGCGAGTCCTAAAGGCCGTCTTTCATTCATCCCCCTCCCGTATGCATATCAGGTTGTAGGCTCCGCGGAGGTCTAGTTTGGTGAACACGGTAGCCGAGTCTTTGATAAAGCTCCGGAACTAAGGGCAACGGGTACCGTTTTTTAATTGTGACCTTGTTGAGGTCCCAATAATCAATACAAGGCCTGAGTGAGTGGTCTTTCTTTTCCACAAAGAATATCCCCGCTGCTGTGGGTGACGTGGAGAGCCGTATGAAGCCCTTTTCCAAGTTTTCGTCCAGGTAGGCTTTGAGAGCCACTAACTCCACTTCGGACACAGGGAAGATCCGGCCGAACGGGACTTTAGTCCCAGACAGCAGGTCGATTGGGCAATCATATGACCTGTGTTGAGGTAGGGTATCGGCCCCCTTCTTACTAAAGACGTCTAAGTAGTCGTGGAAAACTTTCGGGACCACTGAGCGGGTTTCCAGATTGGGCAACTGCGGCAGGCAGTGGCTGAGGCAATAAGGCAACCGGAACTGCACTTTCCCAGTGTTCCAATTGATTAGAGGGCAGTGGGCCCGGAACCAGGGTAAGCCAAGGATAACCGGGAATAGGGGGGACGTGATGACGTCCAACAGTAGGAATTCCGTATGGCCCCCTAGTCGTCCTGGCAGGAAGAGGGACCGTTTCGTGGGTCACTGGACTTAATAGTTGATCCATCGGCCAGCCGGATGACCATTGGGTGGTCCTTGGTTCGGAGCAGGATGCGATGATGGGTGGCGAAGCCAAGGTCCACAAAACAGCTGCAGGCTCCTGAATCCGGGATGACTGGGACCCAAACGCTTCCTTCGGGAAGCTGGAGGGACAAGAAGAGGACCAGGTGGGACTTGGTATTAGGTAGGGATAGTACATCCCTTGTGACTGGGATAAGGCCCTTACCAGCCTTAGCGGGGCAGTTCCGTACCAGATGTCCTGAATCCCCGCAATACAGACACAAGTTGAGGGTCAGGCGCCTCTGTCGCTCTTCAGGTGAAAGAGAAGGGCGGGGATGCCCATACTGTAGTGGTTCCGAATGGTCCTGCGGAGAGGAGGAGGAGGTTGTAGTCGAACTGGGTGCCAGGAAGCTGGATATCTCCCGAGTGAGCTGCAGGGGAGCAGCAGCTCTCTCCGCTCTGCGTTCCCACAGGCAGAGGTCAATTTGGATGGCCAAGTTGACCAGCGCGTCCAGGGTGTGAGGAACCCCAATGCGAGCCATCTCATCCTTGAGCGGCTCAGAGAGCCCCAGCCGGAACTGGTAGCAGAGGGCCACATCATTCAAGGCTGTATCAGCGCTCCATCACCTGAACTCTGAGACATACTCCTCTGCTGTACGGTGGCCCTGCTGGAGCGCATGAAGTACTGTTTCTGCCGTTGCAGCCTGGTGGGGATCCTCATACAACTGGGCCATGGCTTGAAAGAACTGATCCAGACTTGAGGTCTCCGGGGCTTTCTGCTCCAGTAATCGATGAGCCCAGGCCTGAGGCCCCATCCAGAAGGATCGAGATCACTAGGCCCACTTTGGTTGACTCCAGGGAAAAGGTACGGGGTTGCAGAGCAAAGTACAACTCACAGGAGTTACGAAGCGCCCAAAACTTCCGACGGTCCCCTGTAAACCGCTCGGGCATTGGTACCCTGGGTTCTGTAGGAAGGGCCACCAAGTTGTGGGATGAAGCTTGGCTGGGATCGGCTGCTGGTGAGGCCAGATCCTGGACTAGTCTTTCCAAGCAGGTATATTCTTGCCGGAGGTCTTTTACTGCTTGAGACAAACCGGCAAGATGAACACACAGTTCCTCTATGGTAGAGGGCCCCAGCGCAGACTCGGACATGGCTGTCCGTTGCTATCACATACCTGGTGGTTGAGTCTGATTTATGCGGGGGCAAACTCTCTTACAGCCCTGGTTCGAGAGCCCCTGATAGTGGAGACAGGGAGCTCTGGAGCACAGGGGGCAAGAGGGCTGGACTTGGTCACAGATGGTAGGTGAAGGTCCACAGGAGCTCGTGCAGGCAGAAGAGTGGTGGTTCAGGCCGGCTTGGTAACAAGCTGGCGGTGTGGTACAGGTGGGTCAGGCTGGTGGATAGTCAGGTACAGGCAGGGTCGGCAATGCACGGGCAACAGAGGTACAAGGGGTCAGGCAGAAGCGTAGTCATAGGCAGGCTGACGGTCAGGGCAGGCAGCAAGCAAAATGAGAACAGGAAGCCGGGGTCACAGGTACAGGAAGTCTCTGAGAATAAACACTGGGTTCACGGGCACCAGAATGCTGTAGAACGGACGGCACTGACTGCAGGGTGCAGAGGGCTTAAATGGCCGTTTTGGCGCCAACGCCGTTGCTCTCGAGCACAGGCGCGCACACGTGCGAATGTGCACAAGAGCGTGCAAATGCGCACGGACGTGCGCACACGCTACGTACGCCCGCGCATTGGCCTTCCAATGGCCCCGGATGGTTCCTTACAGCCATTTACTTCTGTGTGCGTTACTGCCAGTTTTACGCCATATAGTTCTGTGTGCATTACTGCCAGTTTTACACCATTTACTTCTGTGTACATTACTGCCAGTTTAACGCCATTTACTTCTGTGTGTGTTACTGCCAGTTTAATGCCATTTACTTCTGTGTGCGTTACTGCCAGTTTAACGCCATTTACTTCATGTGCATTACTGCCAGTTTAACGCCATATAGTTCTGTGTGCGTTACTGCCAGTTTAACGCCATATGGTTTGGTGTGCGTTACTGGCAGTTTAACGCCATATAGTTTTGTGCGTTACTGCCAGTTTAACGCCATTTACTTCTGTGTGCATTACTGCCAGTTTAACGCCATATAGTTCTGTGTGCGTTACTGCCAGTTTAAAGCCATTTACTTCTCTCTGCATTACTGCCAGTTAACGCCATTTATTTCTGTGTGCGACACTGCCTGTTTAATGCCATATAGTTTTGTGCATTACTGCCAGTTTAACGCCATATAGTTCTGTGTGCGCTACTGCCAGTTTAATGCCATATGGATTGGTGTGTGTTACTGCCAGTTTAATGCCATATAGTTTTGTGCGTTACTGCCAGTTTAACGTCATTTACTTCTGTGTGCATTACTGCCAGTTTAATCCCATATAGTTCTGTGCACATTACTGACAGTTTTACGCCATATAGTTCTGTGTGCATTACTGTGTCACGCACCTGGTGGTGGAGTCTGTCTTGTGCAGGGAGCAACCACTCTTACGGCCCTGGTTCGGGAACCCCTGGTAGAGCAGACAGGAGGTTCGGGAGCACAGGGGGGCACTAGGGTTGGACAGGATTACTGGTGATGGTGTGAAGGGTCCAGTTGCAGCTCGTGCAGTAGTAGAGTGGTGGTGCAAGCTGAGGTCGTCAACTGGCTGGCAAAGCGGTACAGGTGGAGTAGGCAGAGGGGTCGTCAGGTGCAAGCAAGGTCGTCAACAGGCAGGCAGGTGAAGTACACAAGGATCAGGCAGGAGAATGGTCGTGGGCAAGCTGGGGGTTGGTGCAGGTGGAGATCAATCAACATCAGAAACAAGCCGGGTCACAGGAACAGGAAATCAGGATACAGACTACTCAGGAACACTCACACGCTGTAGAACGGACAGCACTTGCTACAGGAAGCAGGAAGTTTAAATAGAGCTGCTCATCCAGGACATAGAGGAAACCACAATCAAATGCAATTAACCCTTAGCACAGTCTTTTCCTAACATACAGCCAGTTTTACGCCATTTACTTCTGTGTGCGTTCCTTCCAGTTTAACGCCATTTACTTCTGTGTGCGTTACTGCCAGTTTAACGTCATAGTTTTGTGCGTTACTGCCAGTTTTACGCCATTTACTTCTGTGTGCGTTACTGCCAGTTAACGACACTTACTGCTGTGTGCGTCACTGCCAGTTTAACGCTATATAGTTTTGTGCGTTACTGCCAGTTTAACACCATTTACTTCTGTGTGCATTACTGTCAGTTTAACGCCATATAGTTCTGTGTGCGCTACTGCCAGTTTAACGCCATATGGTTTGGTGTGTGTTACTGCCAGTTTAATGCCATATAGTTTTGTGCGTTACGGCCAGTTTAACGCCATTTACTTCTGTGTGAATTACTGCCAGTTTTACGCCATTTACTTCTGTGTGCGTTACTGCCAGTTTAACGCCATATGGTTTGGTGTGTGTTTGTCACGCACCTAATGGTGAAGTCTGTCTTGTGCAGGAAACAACCACTCTTACGACCCTGGTTCGGGAACCTCTGATAGAGCAGACAGAGGGTTCCAGAGCACAGAGGGGCACAAGAGCTGGACAGGAACACTGATGGTGAGATGGGTCTGTCAGTGGCTCGTGCAATCTGTAGAGTAGTGAGGCAGGCTGAAGCCGGCAACTGGCTGGCAAGCGGTACAGAAGGAGCAGGCTGAAGGATCATCAGGTACAGGAAGGTACATTATTGCAACCCCAGAGATGTTGAATTTGAAGAAGTTCTGGAGTTTACACAAACTGAACTCCATGAACTGGCTAAACAATACAAACAAAGGTCTGGAGAACCCCTATTGAGTTGGCTCCTGCGTTTGTAGGATGAATGGGCAGACAGTATTGTTTTGTCAGGTAAGGAAGCAGTGGCTATGGGAGTGTTAACCCATGATCCACAATTGTGTCAGGCAATGCGAAAAGCTCGAGAGTTTCGTGTGAATTTTTCACTGCTAGACCTTGTGAGAGATGGAATAGTCCGAGTATATGCTAGTCCTACTGACTTGGAAAATACCTACTCCTGGAGATCAATAGGAGAAGGTATTTCTGAGATGGCTTGTATAACCAGATTAAATACGTTTCCAGAATGGATGGGTCCAGATATGGATCCCTTTACGTCTGCTCTGCGCTCTAAGCTGAAGTCTGCGTCATTTAATCTCAGGGCTCCTTTATTGTCTTTGCTGGGAGGCCTGGGATTAAACAGCAAGATTCATGAAGCCACTACCCTCTTAAGCCAGTTGGGGGAGCTAGAGGAGACTAAAACAAAACCTGTCAGGGCAGTAGATAAGATCAAGGCTAGACAGGAAGAATACAAGCCGAAAAGAACAGAGAAGAAAGGGAATGGGGTGGAGAAGACAGGAGATTAAGAGAAAACCAGGCTAGTTATCTCTAGGAAACAAATGTGGGTGGACCTACTAAAGGCAGGGGTACCTAAAGATGAGATAGATGGGATTCCTACTGCAGAAATGCTGAAGAGATGGAAACATTTAGTGGGGGAAACTGTCAGGGCTAGAAACACTACTCCTAGTGAGGATCACATCAGTCTAGATTTGGAGAAAACAGAACAGACCCCTCCTGCCCCAAACCAATTCCCAAAACTGCACATGAACCCAAACCCAAATCCCTTTATCCGGGGGAGGAGTTAGAGAGACTCAGAAAAGGGGATTGGGAGGTTTCTTATGCTTTATAAAGGGAAAGTGGGTCTCCTGTAATAGCAGTGAGGGCAGTAACAGCAGGAGACCGACGCCCATATGCACCTGTCACTGTATGATGGGGTAGGTCATCTTCGCCTACACATGTGATGGCTTTAGTTGATACTGGAGCTGAAGTTACACTTTTGCAAGGAAATCCTTCCCATCACAAAGGAGAATTGATTTATGTAGAAGGTTTGGGAGGGCAAACCACACTAGCAGTTAGGACACGGGTGAAATTTGCTATTGGCAAGGGACTAGGTTTTTTTACAAATATTTTGGTATCAGAGTTACCCGAAAACATTCTTGAAATGGATGTACTTCAAGGTCAGTCTATTCAGACTGAACAGGGTACATTCACATTTGGGTATCTTGATAAAGTGTATCTGGTTAGAGCGGTGAAGGCTGTGGCCAGAGGTCATGCAAAATGGACCCCTGTCTACATTCCTCCACCAGAGAAGCTGGTCTGTCTCAAGCGGTACAGACTTCCTGGAGGCCACAAAGAAATTGGGGATACTATTCAAGAGCTGTTAAGAGTAGGGATCCTTAGACCTGCTGTAAGTCCTTTCTCGTCTCCTGTGTTCCCAGTAAAGAAACCTGATGGGACATATAGAATGACTGTGGATTACAGAGGTCTAAACAAAATGGCACCTCCATTGAAGTCAGCTGTACTGGATATGATCTCAATTGTTGAAAAAATTGCTAAAGAGGCAGGAGAATATCATGCTGTGATAGACTTGGCTAATGCTTTCTTTTTGATTTTGATAGACCCAGAGTGTCAGGACCAGTTTTTCTTTGTGTGGGATGGCCGCCAGTACACTTTCACTGTCCTTCCGCAAGGCTATCTTCATTCTCCAACGATTTATCATGGACTGATTGCCTGAGATTTAAGTACGCTGAATTTGAATGTCACTGTGTTTCTCTACATTGATGACATCAGGATCTCTGGAACAAAAGAAGATGTAACTGAAGCACTGCACCTGCTGATACAGCACATGGAGAACAGAGGGTGGGATATTAACAGAGACAAAGTCCAAGGACCTGCTACAGAGGTGAAGTTCCTAGGAATGATGTGGACTGGGCCACAGAGGAAAATTCCAGAGACAGTTGTGCAAACTATCCAGGCGCTGTCACCCCCTACTACAAAAAAGTAGGCACAGAAGTTCATTGTAGTTGTGGGATTCTGGAGATCGTTCATCCCACATCTTGGACTGATTCTAAGGCCTATATACAATGTCACAAGGAAAAAGACAGTTCTCATGGGGTTCAGAGCAGCGGACCGCATTCCTTGCTGCTAAAAAAGCCATTTTGCAGCATCAGGGATTAGGACCCGTGAGACAAGGAGTACCATTTCAGCTGGATGTCGTGGAGCAGGATGGTACCATATCTTGGGAATCTGTGGCAGCCAAATGAAAAGAAAGGACTGAGAGCAATACCCATTGGATTTTGGTCGAAACAACTGACAGGGGCACAGACAAGATACACGCCCCTAGAGAAGTACCTGTTTGGGGCCTACACCGCACTTCAACATGTAGAGATCATTACAGGAAAGGACACAGTCACCATCCATACTGCATTACCAATAGCAGGATGGGTGAGAGATAATGGACTGACTTCTAGGGCAGCTGTAGCCCAGAACCAGACACTGATGAAATGGAAGTGGTACCTTCAAGAAAAAGGGGGCATTGCAGCTGGGGATGTCAGAGACATTTTAAAACAGTTGGCAGGGCTTGTTACTTTTACCAGCACCCAGCCAGAAGAAGAAGTTCCTGTGCTGCAGTCATCCCCCATTCAAGAGGCTCCACCCTTTGAGTCCCTGTCAGAAGACATGGAGGCAGCATGGTTCACTGATTTTTCCGCCATAGTCGCCTTGTCTGGGCGTAAATGGACAACAGCAGCCTACAACCCAAGTACAGACACAGTCCTGCAGGAGACCGTAATTTGAGGGTCCAGTCAGTATGCAGAGTTGAAAGCTGTAGTGATGACTCTTCAGGAGGATCCTTCTTCCCGTGTCACTATCTACACTGAGAGCTGGGCGGTTTTAAAGGACTGACAACTTGGATGCCCATGTGGAAGTTGAATGATTGGATGATTCATGGAAAGGTGGTGGGGAGAGGCAAGGAAGTCTGGGACTACATCTGGAAGGAAGCTTACTCCCGCACCATTAAAGTGGGGCATGTTGACGCACATGTGCCCTTGGTCCCAGACTTTGAGAACTATAACAGAGTGGTAGATGAAATTGCCAAAGTGAAAGCAGTTGTGCCAAATGATCCTGTTTTGATGAACTTGGCCAACTGGGCTCACAAGCAATCTGGACATTTGGGGCAGAAAGCAACATATGAATGGGCACAGCAGAGAGGATTGCCTATATCCATGGACAAGATAAAGACTGTAATAGGGAACTGTACAGTGTGTGGAGAAGTGCGACAATGGCCATTGCAAAAGTACTCCACTGGGTCGATTAAGAGGGGAGAGAGGACTGCAGAGATCTGGCAGATTGACTTCATCGGTCCCCTGCCCCGGGGAAACAACGGACTGAGATATTGTTGCACTGCAGTGGACACCTATTCTGGCCTTTTGCTTGTTTATCCTTGCAAACATGCAGATCAAGCCGCAATGCTTCAGCTGCTCCAGAAACTTGTCGTTGCTTATGGTTGTCCCAAACAAGTCCAAAGTGATAACGGCTCACACTTCACCGGATCAACAGTACAGCAATGGGCAAAAGACGCTGGAGTGTACTGGTTATGCCACATCCCATACCATCCACAGGCAGATGGTTTGATTGAAAGGTACAACGGGCTATTGAAGGACCAGATACGCAAGCTTACACCCACACATACACTAAGGGGGTGGGATCGGGTCCTCACACAGGCAATAATGTTGTTAAATTCTAGGCCAATAGCCAAAAGAACACCATATGAGAGGATGGTAGGGGCTGAGGTGCAGATTCCACAGCTGGAGTGCAGAGTTCAGTATTTACATAAGGTTCCTGAAAGAACAGGGCTTAATAGGTACCATGTTACTGCTTCCCATGATATAGAAACCAAGAGTGATGTATCTGAAGCTGAAGCCTATCTAGGAATGAGAGGGAATCTGGCAGGAAGGTTTGAAGTTATATTTGCATTGGCAGATGAGCTTCATAATAGTGGCTGGGACTCTGGTTAGTGGATACTTCTCAGCAAGAGTGGAAAGCGAGGCTGTATAACATCAAACCTTCCAAAATAAACAGAAGTGATCTTCTGGGAAATATCAGTATATTTCCTCTCCTCCCTATTGATGTTCTTTGGGAGGATCAGAAGTTGATACAGACAGGTGGCAAAGTGTTGGTCAGAGATCCAGGCAAGAAGCTAGTTAGAGGAGAGATTGTAGCTGAAGGGCCAAGGTCTGCTGTTTATGTATTATTAGAAGAAACAGACAATCTGCTTTGTTTTCAACTACTGTGGTTACATGATGGACAGAATGATGGAATACCGCAAGAGCTGTGGAGAGCAAGGCCTTTGATGTATTACAAGCCTGGACTTGTTTCTAAAGAACTTTAGAATAGATGTTCTAATGAACTTTTAGCCAAAGACTGAAACACCTTCTCAGTGACAGAAATATGGGAGGGGTTGCATTCAAGAAAATTAATGTTTAGTATGAGTTATTAGTCTATGTGGAGTCGGAGAGAAAAATCAAGGGCGGAATGTGTTGCATTTGATATAAAATATATTTTATATGAACAAATGATTTTTTTTTTTCACAATATAAGTTTATTGAAAATTCCGTACAGGAACAATTAGCAAATTGCAATACAATTGTTCATAATATACGTAAATACATAAGTAGATCAACTTAGATAACATTACATTGTTCTAACATTGTTACATAACCAAATCGGGTCTGTGCCATCTCAGAACAGGCCTTTGTAAGACCTGTAAAGAAGGAATTCTCATGACTAATTGGTTATAGAGAATGAGAGAGAGAACGAGAAGTAAAAAGAGGGAATGTTTAGAGGAGAGTAGGAAAAGAGAGGGTGGCAGAAAGAAGGGGATGGAAAGGGGGGTTTGGGGGAAGGTATATGGCCAGAATGAAATGAGCGGGTTTGTATTGATTGCGATTATAGGATCAGTTAGTTAGTTGCCAGGGTTCATAATTTGTTTATAGTGATCTGAAAATTTAAAGTTGAGCCAAGGATTCCAGATTTTGTGGAATTGAGTAATTCTATCATAAGCTAGAGCTACGGTTTCTTCCATAGCGTAATAATTGTTTATTTCCACCAGCCAATCTTTTGTTGATGGGGGGAACGTAGTTTTCCAAGTTCTTGGGATTAATGTTTTAGCCACATTGATTAGATGTCTGGTTAGGGAGTTTTTGTATGATCTCATTGATTGTTCTGAGATGTTAAGGAGACAGAAGGATGCATCTAATTCTAAAGTTGTGTCTGTAATTTGTAAAGTTAGTTCTTTTATTCTTCTCCAGTATGCCTTGATCTGGTCACATTGCCACCAGATGTGGATCAGGGTACCTGTGTCCTTTTTGCATCTCCAGCAAAGATCTGAAGTCTGCTGGGACCAGTTGTGAAATTTTTCTGGAGTATTGTACCAGTGAGTTAGTAATTTGTAAGAAGTTTCTTGGAGTTTTGTGCTAATTGAGCATTTGTGGGCCAGTATGCATGCCTTTTCCCATTGGTGATCGGAGAAATTTGTGTTCATAGCTCTTTCCCATTTTTCTTTGAATGAGTTATTATTGTCATCAGTGGCTGATTGCATCCAGGAGTAAACCAAAGAAGTGGTCTTCCTAGATTCAGCTGTATTTATGCACTTCTGTTCCAGTTTGTTAGTTTACGGGAATAGGCTAATTTAAACGAGCGTGAATTTAAGAAACTGCACAGTTGTAAGTAAGACCAATGGGGAAAGGCAGGACTGTTATAAGTAGCTTGGATGTCATCTTTAGTTTTAAAGTGATTGTTTTGGAAGCATTAGTAGGCTAGTAATGGGGTATTTGACGTGGTGTTTGTAAAGAGATTATTTTCAAGACCAGGGACAAAATCCAGGTTGTCCGTAAGTCTTGTTAAGGGGCCCGGGATTGAAGTTAGATTGTATTTTCGCGCTGCTGAATGTAGAATCTGTAAGGAGTTGCCTACTAAGGGATGTGATTTTGTTTGTGAAGGTAATTTAGAAATGTTGACCCAAGGGAGGAACTTCAAAGATGCCGAGGAAGAGTATTCCTCTAGGGTGATCCAGTCTTTGTTAGGGCGGTGACAGTGCCAATCAATAATCCTGGTGATATGGGTATATGTGATATTTTTTGAAGTCTGGTAAATTCATGCCTCCGGAGATTCTAGAACTTGTCAATGTGAGAAATGTAATTCTTGGTTTCTTGTGGGCCCAAATAAACTGTCTTTGTATATTCTGCAAAGTTTTGAAGAAGTTGAGGGGGATCTTGATCGGTAGGGTATTCATGCAGTAAAGCAGTCTGGGAAGGACTACCATCTTAACGATTGCCACCCTTCCAAACCATGAGAAAGTCCCCTTATGCCATTTTTTGAGATCAGAAGAGATCGAGGTAAGAAGGGGAATATAGTTTTTATGGAAAATGTCTTTTATGTTTGGGGTTAACCAAACTCCTAAATATTTGAGTTGATCAGATTCCCATTTAAAGGGGCAGATCATGCGAACTTTATTTAGTTTGTGATTTGGTATTGAAATGTTTAATGCTTCTGACTTGCTATCATTTATTTTCAGGTTAGAAATGTAGCTAAAAATCTTAAACTCTTCTAGTAAATTAGGAATGGAGATGTGGTTTTGTGTCAAAAAGAATAGCATGTCGTCTGCGTAAGCGGCTATCTTATATTCTCTATCTGAAATTTTGAAACTGTGGATGGAGCTGTTTTGGTTAATAATTCTTATAAAGGTTTCTAGGGAAATTATGAAGAGTAGAGGTGAAAGAGGACACCTCTGTCTTGTGCCATTGTTAATTTTGATGTTGTTTGATAAAGTTCCATTGATTTTGACCTTTGCAGTAGGGGTTCTATATAGGGTCGAGATCCAGGACATCATTTTGGGTTGCAGTCCGATGTGTTTGCAAGTTGCAAACATATAGTCCCACCCTACTCTATCAAAGGCCTTCTCCGCATCTGTGGATAGGAGAAGGCCCTCTATATTTTCGGATCGCGCTATATGAATGAGATTTAAGGCTTTAGTTGTATTATCTCTCGACTCTCTTCTGGGCATAAAGCCCACTTGCTCTGGTCCAATAATTTTTTTAAGAAGAGGTCTAAGTCTTAATGCAATGATCTTTGCCAGGTTTTTGGTGTCAATGTTTAATAAGGAGAACGGACGATAGTTTGCGCAATCGTTGGGATCTTTGTTTGGTTTCCGGGATGACTGTAATGTGTGCTTGTAAACAGGACTCTGGTACATGTTGGTTTTTGTGTAATGAGTTTAGGTTACTGAGTAAGGGTTGCTTGAGTATTTCCATGAAGAACTTATAATATTGGGCTGTTAGGCCATCTGGTCCAGGGCTTTTCCCTGCTTTAAGTTCTTTTATGACTTGTATTATTTACATTTCTTGGATAGGTTTTTCTAAGTTTAAAATGTCATCTTCTGAGAGGGAAGGGAGATTGCTTTTTTGTAGGAAATCAGTGATGATATCTTGCCTATCTCCTGATAGGTTTTTGGGTTTATGAGCTTTGGGAATGTTGCATAATTTTGTGTAGTAGGCCTGAAACTGATCTGCAATTTTTTCTGTTTTGTGTTCTAGTTTCCCTTCAGATGTGCGGATGGAATGAATGTTTCCTAGTGTTTGTGTATCTTTTAAGGCCTTTGCCAAGAATTTCCCACTCTTATTTCCGTGCTTGTAATATCCTCTTTTCTTAAAGAATAAGAGGCGTCTTGCTCTATTTTCGAATATGTTTTGAAGTTCTTTCCTCGCCTCCAGCAGCTCAGAGGCTGTGGAAATAGCTAATGATTGCTTATGAAGTGTTTCAAGTCTTGAGATGGTAGATATAAGGTGGGAAATGTTTTGATCGTGTTCTTTCTCAATTCTTGAGCCCCATTTTATAAACTTGCCCCTAATCACACATTTGTGGGCTTCCCAGGTGATGAGAGGTGAGGTTTCATTGTTGTTATTGGTATCAAAATAATTTTTAAGGGAATTTGTAATATCCGCTAGAATGTCTGGTTTGAGTAGCAGGGATGGATTAAGTCTCCAGGTGCATGGTTTTGGAGTTGGATTTAAGGAAGGTAATGAGATGGCTATAGGTGCATGGTCCGATAGGGATTGGAAGCCTATCTTCGCTTCTGTGAGTGATGAAAGATCTCTTTGATATAGAAAAATATAATCTATTCTGGAGTGTTTGTCGTGTGGACTCGAAAAGTAAGTAAAGTCTCTTTCTGTAGGATTAAGAAGTCTCCAGGAGTCTATCAAAGAAAGGGAGTTAAGTAGTTTTTTAATATGTCTAATTGTTTTGTATGTGATAGAGGTCTTTCCATTAGAAGTGTCCTGTAAGGGGCAAAGTGGGATGTTGAAATCTCCGCCCAAAATCAGAATGCCTTTTGCGAAACCTTTCAAATCATCTATCATCTTTTGAAAAAAAGAGGAATGTGATTTGTTTGGGAAATAAACATTTGCTATTGTTATAGGGGAGCCGTCCATGGTTCCCTTCAGGAACAGATATCTGCCCTCTTGGTCAGCTAGCTGTTCCGAGACATCGAAATTAGCATCTTTGCTAAGTAGGGTAGCCACTCCCTTGGTTTTAGCCAAAGGATTAGATGCATAGTAAGCTCTAGAGAAATACTTGTTTGTTTGTTTCTGGATTTTATCTTTTTTAAAGTGGCTTTCTTGTAATAAAACTATTTTGGGTTTGGCTCTCGTGAGTTCCGAGATTAGGGCGGATCTTTCCTCTGGAATATTTAATCCTTTAGTGTTGTGTGAGATGATCATGGGGTGTGTGATTAATTCGGAGTAAGACATTTTGCTTCCTATTCTGTAAGGAGTAAGGTGTTAGGTAGGGAGGGATGGGGAGAGAATAGGTAGTAAGGTAAGATGAGGTGTAGAATAGAAGTAGGGTGAATAGAATAGAAATAAGTGAGTATCCTTAGTGGAGACTCGTGAGGAAGTTTTTGTAATGTCAGGTCAACACTGGGATGTCTCCGTCCTCAGCGTTAATTGACGTTGGTTACCATATAGATTAATTGTAAATGTTATAGAAATTATGAGGTAAGATATAATGAATCTAATGGTGATTTGCGGGGTTGGTGAGAGAAAACAATTGGCGGTTTTAAGTCTTATCAATAGTATCTAAATGAGTGGGTGTTTAGATTTGTAATATAATTCGCCTTTTCCCACAGCCTTCATATGAAAAATAAAACAAAAGCTAATGATACCACATGAACATAGAAAAACGAAATGAACATAACTGTAGTAGTAATTTATGCATGGTATCAATTAGTGTAACGGTCAATATATTGAGGTGATCTGCCTGGACTGGGCCCGAGCCTGGCATTCAGTATAGATTGTGGATAATAAGAAAAAGGGTACCCTCGACCCTTATCTAACCCGACGTACCCTGTCCCAGTCCAGGAGTGCCGCCCCGATAAGTATTTTACCACTTGACCACTGGGCACTTAAACCCCCTTAACAACCAGACCAATTTTCAGCTTTCAGTGCTCTCACATTTGAATGACAATTACTCAGTCATGCAACATTGTACCCATATGAAATTTGCGTCCTTTATTTCACACAAATAGAGCTTTCTTTTGGTGGTATTTAATCATCACTGGGTTTTTTATTTTTTGCGCTATAATTAAAAAAAAGACCGAAAATTTTGTAAAAAAATGAATTTTTCTTCGTTTCTGTTATAACATTTTGCAAATTAGTAATTTTTCTTCATAAATTTTGGCCAAAATTTATACTGCTACCTATCTTTGGTAAAAAAACAAAGTAGTGGATATTATTTGGTCTTTGTGAAAGTTATAGAGTCTATAAGCTATGGTGCCAATCACTGAATATTGATCACAGCTGATGTACTGATGGCCTATCTCATTTCCTGAGACCCTAACAAGCCAGGAAAGTACAAATACCCCCCAAATGACCCCTTCTTGGAAAGTAGACATTCCAAGGTATTTATTAAGAGGCATGGTGAATTTTTTGAAGTTGTAATTTTTTCCCACAATTCTTTGCAAAATGATTTTTTTTTTCCCCCCAAAATTGTCATATGTTAACAGGTTATTTCTCACACCCAGCATATGCATACCACAAATTACACCCCAAAATACATTCTACTACTCCTCCCGAGTATGGCGATACCACATGTGTGACACTTTTACACAGCCTGGCCACATACAGAGACCCAACATGCAGGGAGCACCATTAGGCGTTCTAGGAGCATAAATTACACATATAATTTCTTGACTACCTCTTGCACTTTTGAAGGTCCTGGAGCACCAGGCCAATGGAAACGCCCAAAAAATGACCCCATTTTGGAAAGCAAACACCCCAACATATATTCTAGGAGGCATAGTGAGTCTTCTGAACATGTCATTTTTTCCACAAGTTTTTGGAAAATGTGGAAAGAAAATGAAAACACATTTTTTTTTTAACAGAAAGTTGTCCATTTATACAATATTTCTAACACACAGCATGTACCCAGCAAAAATGACACCCCAAAATATATTCTGCTACTCCTCCCGAGTATGGCGATACCACATGTGTGACACTTCTACACAGCGTGACCACATACAGAGGCCCAACATGCAGGGAGCACCGTCTGGTATTCTAGCGGCATACATTTAGAATCTAATTTGACCATCTTTTACACTATTGTGAGTCACTGTGGTGGCATGGATAGGCACTGTAGTGGCACAGATGGGCAGGGTATTGGCACTGATGAGCAGTAGAGCGGCACGGATGGGCACTGTAGTGGCACAGGTGGACAGTGTAGTGGCACGGATGGGCAGTGTAGTGGCACGCATGGGCAGTGTAGTGGCATGGATGGGCACTGTAGTGGCATGGATGTGTCACGGATGAGAACTGATGTGGTATGGATGAGCATGAATGAGGCACAAATGAGACATCTTTAGGTAAAGTTGATCCAGGGTGAATCCGATTGCCTCTAGAGGAATCAGGAAGGAATTTTTTCCCCCGATATAGCAAATTGGATCATTGGCTTTGCTGGGGTTTTTTGCCTTCCTCTGGATCAACTGTGGGTGAAGGATTGTATATGGGATTATTTGGTTGTATGTGTGTGTATGTATATGTATATATATATTTATACATATATTTTTTTTTTTTTTTTTGGTTGAACTGGATGGACTTGTGTCTTTTTTCAACCTGACTAACTATGTAACTATGTAACTATGTAGCCATGGATGGGGATGGTAGGTCAAGTTGGTTTTTTTTTTTTTTTTTATATACATATTTATATATATATGTATATGTATGTGTGTGTATGTTGGTTTATTAGGGTATATGTTAGGAAGTGGGTGTCAACTAGGTCTCCTTCCGTTTTTTGGGGTCGTTTCGGTTACTAGGTTAAACGATATAGCCCCCTTTTTTAAGGAAGGACTAAGGAGATCTCCGTTAGCCTAAGTGGGACCTAGTTGAAATGGATTTCTACAGAGTAAACACGGA
>BLSH010557478.1:0-23108 GCA_018402905.1 Glandirana rugosa | reverse complement strand
CTCCTCTACCACCGCCACTTCCACCTACACTGCCACGGTCATGGCCTAGTCAACCTCTAGGCTCCTACTCCACATCCACCCCCCTTCCTGTTTTTTTACTTGATTTTAATTTATTTTCCCTATCCCCATTTATTTGTAGGGCACTTGCCCTAGTTTGAAGATGATTTTAGAACAGTTATATGGCTTCTACCGTTAATTAATACTTTTCAGACACAGTTTGAAGATGATCCACATTCACCTCCATTTTTGCTTTTTTTATGTTTTTATTTTTTTAAAAATATTTACAGTTATTTCCCTGTCCCCATTTTTTTGTAGGGCACTTGCCCTACCCTTACCCCCATTTTACTTCCTTTTGCAGCCCTCTGGGGCTTTCCAGGACTTTCCTACAGCCATTTTTGTGCCTAAAAGTTCGGGTCCCCATTGATTTCAATGGGGTTCGTTGTCCGTGCGATCGTTCGGGTTCCGTCCGGACCCGGACCCGGACTTTGTCACGAAGTTCGGACGGACCAGCAGAACCCGAACTTCCAGGTGTTCGCTCAACTCTAGTTAGAAGTCCAGGAGCCAAGTGAAGCTAAGAGGTGGTAAGATATTTAAAAAGCCAAACTTAAGGGAGAAAACAGGGTAATGATTAAATGTCTGCAAAGTAAAGAATATCAGGTATTTCCACCCAATGCGTCTGTTAAGACCGAGTTAGGGAGAATAGTTCAAATGTAAGTAGGTTTTGGATAAAGGTAATGAAAATAAGCTGTTGGGCAAATGTGTGCCCTTTGTATAGGAATTACCTTTGAACAAGAGTGAACCACAGGAGTCGTAAAGTTGAGTAAGTCTGTTAGTCTCTGTGATCAGGTAACCTATAAATAGAAAAAAGTAAAGGAAACATCCAATTTACACAAGACTTTAACGATTCAGGTGTTGTCTTTTGATCTTAGTGCTCTGGACCCTGGAGTGGCAGGAAAGGGAGTTTGAGAAGAGTACTTGCGGTGTTTGCCTCTCTTGTGTGGTGTCCCTGTTGGGGAGACAGTCAGTCTGTTGTATGTCTCCAGGGTGTGTTGGTAGTTTAAAGTCTCTATACCAGTCGGGTAGGTCTATTTGTGGAATGTTCAAATTGTCACAGAACTCACTCAGTTCGTTAGGATATCTCAGCAAGTACTGTTTGCCTTTGTTGGTGACCTGTAGAGCAAAGGGAAATTTCCATTTGTATCCTAGCTCTTTCTCCTTTAGGGCCTCCAACAGGGGCCGTAGGGCTCTTCTATTGTTTAGAGTGATTGGTGATATGTCTTGAAAGAGTTTTATATTATCTCCATTCAGTTCCACATGATCATTAAGTCTCGCTTTGGCAAGAATTTCTTCTTTTAGTGTGAAGCTGGATAGACAGCAAATAATGTCTCTTGGTGGTGCGTTGTCCGGACCTTTAGGTCTGAGGGCTTTGTGAGCTCTTTCCATGGGTATGGGTGTGTCTACATTCCTTTCAAGGACACTGTTAAAAATTTTTTCTAGTAATGGTTTGATTTGCTCTTGCGTGATAGATTCTGAGATGCCTCTCAGTCTAATGTTAGACCTCCTGCCTCTGTTCTCCAGGTCCTCTAAATGTCTATTGATGTTGATGAGATGGTTGGAGTGTCTCTGTTATGCATTCCAGTCTGTGTATAGCTTTATCTCTTTTTCTACTTGACCTCTCTTGTGTTTTTAGCTGATCAGGCATGTTTCTAAGTTCTTCTTTAAGATCAATGATTGCTGAGGTAACAGATCTTTTGATGTCAGCTGCTATCTCGTTCATGTCTGCCAATGTAAGAGGTGCTTCATGACTGTGGCGATCTCTTGACCAGTCCTCAGGGGTTGCTATTGAGCCATCATTGCTGTCCTCCTCTATGTGAGAGGTTGTCATGGTGTCTGTCTGTGATTTGTCTTTATATGCGTATTTTGATTTGAAAAGATCCTCTAGCTGTCTGTTGTGAGAGCTTTTTGTTGGATCTGGGGTTTTCTTGATTTTAGGCAAAGTTGTACCTTTGGTGATTTTGCCCATTTCCTATTTGTAATGACCGTATGTATGGGAAGGCCGTGGGAATCCGTGGCATTAAAGTTTTAATCAGCCATCAGGAATCCTAGGTGTTAATTGTGGAAAGCCTTTATTACCTGGCAGTCTTTTTCCTGCTGGGGATGATTGCGTCCCGCCCGTACACCGCCGTCCCAAAATTTAGGCAGCGGCTTCGCCGGGTGGTGTCCGCGGTAGGCCGCAAGTTCTCAGCCCCGTTTTCAGGCTCTAGAACACCCCTTTATGTGTCTGGGGGATCTCCCCAAGAGTCTAGAAAGCTTCTTTGTGTGGGGATGGGGTTTTAAGTCCTTGTAATGAAGTGCGGCCTACCTCCGGGAGCCGGCCTTTTCCATGGCTCTGGAGTAGATGTCACCCCTCGTTTTGTGCCGGGCCAAATCGGTTTTAGCCTCCTCTGGATAGTGTAGGGAGACACTTTAGGTGTGTGGATTGTCTCACCTGGCCAGGATGGTGAAGGATTCCTGCAGATTGTCGGGCAGCTTGTCGGAGCTCAGGCAAAGAACGTCCGCTGTCGCTGCTTCCAAACCACGCTCCCAAATGATTTATCTATCAGACTAATTTTAACAAATCAGGTTTGTTTGAGGATGCATCTCAAACAATGCCTTGGTTAACACAGGCTGTCCTGAAACAATGGGACAGTTGTCAGTTGATTGTTAAGGTAAATGAGTTTGTTACATTGTTGTTTTACAGTTTGACAGTTGTCTCTATAGATACTGTAAACAATTGTATATTTGTTATGGCAGAGTGCCATTTTGAGGTAGAATTTGGGAATACACAGGCATTGGGGCGGTTATGCCATCATCAAGTTACGCAAACCATTGTCAACAGAAGCCCATATAAATGTTTCCAGAGATAAGCTCAGTAGAGCTCACTCTCACCATGGATTAACATTGAAAGAGTCATCATAAAGAAAAGTGCCTGGTCTCCAGAAGAATCGTTGTCAATGGAGATCATGAACACAGTAACTGAAGCTAAGTAACATTTAAGTGTATTTTTACTGTTACAGACTTTAGTTTGATTGTTTGCTAGGTTGTTAATTTGCTATAGAGATCTGTCAGTCGTGATTTGTATTCCTAATATTGTAATAGTTTTGTATGTACAGCATTTTTGTTCAGTAAAAGCTCATTAATACACTGCCAGGTCTGACCTTCCATGCTTATACTGCAAAGTAACCTTGCTATCTAGACGAAAGCGAAACAGTCACAGGAACAGATCAGGATACAGGTTCAAAGACAGGTAACTCTCTGGAACACACACTAATGCTGTAGAACGGACAGCACAGGCTGCTGGGTTCCCCAGGCTTAAATAGGCCGTTTGGGGCCATTTCCGGCGTGTGTGCGTGCACAGGAGCGCGTGAACGCGCACAGACGCGCGCACAGGCGTGTGCACCACCATGGAAATAGCAGAGCAATGTCCCCTAACAGTGTTACTGCCAGATTAACGCCATATAGTTCTGTGTGCATTACTGCCAGTTTTACGCCATTTACGTCTGTGTTACTTCCAGTTTAACGCTATTTACTTCTGTGTGCGTTACTGCCAGTTTAACGCCATATAATTTTGTGCATTACTGCAAGTTTAACACCATATGATTTTGTGAGCTACTGCCAGTTTAACACCATTTACTTCTGTGTGCGTTACTGCCAGTTTAACGCCATATATTTCTGTGTGCGTTACAGCCAGTTTTACGACATTTACTTCTGTGTGTGTTACTTCCAGTTTAATGCCATTTACTTCTGTGTGTGTTACTGCCAGTTTAACGCTATTTACTTCTGTGTGCATCACTGCCAGTTTAACGCCATATAGTTTTGTGCATTACTGCCAGTTTAACGCCATTTAATTCTGTGTGCATTACTGCCAGTTTAACGCCATATAGTGTGTGTTACTGCCAGTTTAACGCCATATGGTTTGGTGTGTGTTACTGGCAGGTTAACACCATATAGTTTTGTGCGTTACAAACAGTTTAACGCCATTTAATTCTGTGTACATAACTGCCAGTTTAACTCCATTTACTTCTGTGTGCTTTACTGCCAGTTTTACGCCATTTACTTATGTGTAGGTCACTGCCAGTTTAACGCCATATGGTTTGGTGTGTGTTACTGCCAGGTTAACACCATATAGTTTTGTGCGTTACAGCCAGTTTAACGCCATATAGTTCTGTGTACGTTACTGCCAGTTTAATGCCATTTTCTTCTGTGTGCTTTACTGCCAGTTTTACTCCATTTACTTCTGTGTGCGTTACTGCCAGTTTAATGCCATTTACTTCTATGTGCTTTACTGCCAGCTTTACGCCATTTACTTCTGTGTGCATTACTGCCAGTTTAATGCCATATAGTTTTGTGCATTACTGCCAGTTTTATGCCATTTACTTCTGTGTGCGTTACTGCCAATTTAACGCCATATAGTTCTGTGTGCGTTAATGCCAGTTTAATGCCATTTACTTCAGTGTACGTTACTGCCAGTTTAACGCCATTTACTTCAGTGTGCATTACTGCCAGTTTAACGGCATATTGTTCTGTGTGCATTACTGCCAGTTTTACGCCATTTACTTCTGTGTACTTTACTGCCAGTTTAACGCCATTTACTTCTGTGTGCGATACTGCCAGTTAAATGTCATTTACTTCTGTGTACATTACTGCCAGTTTAATGCCATTTACTTCTGTGTGCGTTACTGGCAGTTTAACGCCAAATAGTTTTGTGCGTTTCTGCCAGTTTAACGTCATTTACTTCTGTGTCCATTACTGCCAGTTTAACGCCATATAGTTCTGTTTGCGTTACTGTCAGTTTAACGCCATATGGTTTGGTGTGTGTTACTGTCAGTTTAATGCCATTTACTTCTGTGTACGTTACTGCCAGTTTAACGCCATTTACTTCCATGTGCGTTACTGCTAGTTTAATGCCATTTACTTCTGGATGCGTTACTGCCAGTTTAATGCCATTTACTTCTGTGTATGTTACTGCCAGTTTAACGCCATTTGTCTGTGTGCGTTACTGCCTGTTCAACGCCATTTACATCTGTGTGTGTTACTGCCAGTTTAAAGTCATATAGTTCTGTGTGCATTACTGCCAGTTTAATGCCATTTACTTCTGTGTGGGTTACTGCCAGTTTAATGCCATATAGTTCTGTGTGCATTACTGCCAGTTTAACGCCATATGGTTTGGTGTGCGTTACTGCCAGTTTAATGCCATATATTTCTGTGTGCGTTACAGCCAGTTTTACGCTATTTACTTCTGTGTGCATTACTGCCAGTTTAATGCCATTTACTTCTGTGTGTGTTACTGCCAGTTTAACGCCATTTAATTCTGTGAGTGTTACTGCCAGTTTAAGGCCATATGGTTTGGTGTGTGTTACTGCCAGTTTAACGCCATATAGTTTTGTGCGTTACTGCCAGTTTATTGCCATTTACTTCTGTGTGCGTTACTGCCAGATTAATGCCATATAGTTTTGTGCATTACTGCAAGTTTAACGCCATATAGTTTTGTGTGCATTACTGCCAGTTTAATGCCATATAGTTCTCTGTGCCTTACTGCCAGTGTAACGCTATATAGTTTTGTGTGCATTACTGGCAGTTTAACGCCATATAGTTCTGTGTGCGTTACTGTCAGTTTAACGCCATATAGTTTTTTGTGTTACTGCAAGTTTAACGCCATATAGTTCTGTGTGCGTTACTACTAGTTTAACGTCATATAGTTTTGTGCTTTACTGCAAGTTTAACGCCATATAGTTCTGTGTGCATTACTGCCGCTTTAACGCCATATAGATCTGTGTGCACTACTGCCAGTTTTACGCCATTTACTTCTGTGTGCGTTACTGCCAGTTTAATGCCATTTACTTCTGTGTGCATTACTGCCAGTTTAACGCCATATCGTTTTGTGCATTACTGCAAGTTTAACACCATATAGTTTTGTGAGTCACTGTAGGTTTGACCCATTATATTGCAGTATATTATAGTGTATCCATGGATTGTGCCTGTTTAGTGTGAGTAATCAAATTAAAGTGCACCAAACACCACTTTAGACTGGTCAAAGTGCATATACATACAGATTGGCACTTCTTTAAATTTGCTAATAAGCACCGCCCCCTCCCTCCCAACAATGTTTGGGAGGACAACAAGAAGATGCAGACATTCCCTTGCCACTGTAAGGGAGCCAGCAACAAACGTGTCCACAGGCAAAGGTGGATATGGTGGTCAGTCCTCAGGCAGGGCATTGTTTACTCTGTTTAGTGAGTTTGCCCATGCTATCCAGCCACAGCATGCAGAGGAGGTTGTGAACTGGCTTACTAATCCTTCCTCATCCTCCTCATCTTCTGTCACGCAAGTAGAGACAAGTGTGCAGTCCCCTGCGGTTGCCAGAGTGGATAAACCTGCCTCCTTGTCCACACATATTCCTGCCATAGCCCCAACATCAGCCATGGAGGAGTCAGCTGAGTTATTTGACCACAGCGTCAGCCACTTTCTCCTTGATGAAGCCCAGCCATTACTGGATTCAGATGATTCAGATGTTGGTTCTGAGGTTGAGGATGACAGGAACATGAGCATAGAGAGAGGAAAGAAAACTGATAGACAAATTGGCATCCAAGTTCCCAAAGCTTCAGCGTATTGCCAAGTTGTCCCCAGTGGTAATGATGAAGATGGAGGAGTAGAGGGCTATGAGTAAGCACCAGCCCACGGTGCGAAACGCGTAAGCTGGGACTTGTGGTTCACCCCCATTTTGTATCTGCACCTTTACCTGTACCTTGCTACAAATAAACAACACATTGGATTCAGAGTGCGGCTGTCCAGCCTTTTCTTCATGTTCCGAGGAGATGATGATGATGAGGTCACTGATGCGACTTGGGTGCCAGATAGAGCAGAGGCGGAAACTGAAGGTGAGGCAGCACAACCCCAAGAAGGCCGACATCAAGAAAGAGTAGAGAGCAGCCACCCTATTTGATCACATTCTGCAGCTGTTATCTCCCGACCCACTTCCCAAAGCTCATCTGTCTGGGTCTTTTTAAGCACATCTGCAGCAGATCGCACTGTTGCGATCTGCAAACTGTGTCTCAGGCACATCAAATGTGGCAAAAACACCAGCCATTTGGGTACCACATGCTTTAGGCATTTAATGTCCAACCACTCAGCCTGTTGGCAAGAGCACCTAAAAGCCACAAAAAAAGGGGCACAAATCTGTCCCTCCTCCTCCTCCTCCTTACCCACGTCAGTCTGCCCCTGCTATACCGAGTCATTACCTCTCAGCAGCCTCCACTGACAGGGATGATGGTATAGCACAGGGTGTCCCAGGTCCTAGCAACACATCTGCCAGCAGCACACCCCCAGCTGTAGACTGTAGCCAGCAAATTTCTCTGCCTCATCTGCTGCAGCGGAAAAAAAATACAGTCCCTGCCACCCACATGCCCAGCATCCAAACGCAAGCTTGTCAAAGCTGTTGGCTCTCCAACTTCTGCCTTTCAGGCTGGTGGATTCTGCCCCCTTCTGTGAATTCGCACAATGTGCTGTACCACAATGGCAGGTTCCCAGTCACTACTACTTTTCACATAAGGTCGTTCCATCTCTCTATCATCACATGGAAGGGAATGTTCTGGCATCGTTGGGCAAGGCAGTCAGTCGTAAAATCCACCTTACTGCTGACACGTGGTCCAGCAAGCATGGGCAGGGACGATATATTTTGTTCACAGCACACTGGGTAACACTGCTTGCAACTCGGAAGGATGCAGGACAGGGCTCGGTGCTGCAGCTTGTTGTGCCCCCACGTCTCCATACAGCTAGTGGTGATGATGCCAGACCCGTGAGCTCTACCCCCTCCTCCTCCTCCACCACCTCCATGCTCTCCTCTGCAGACTTGTCCTATGAACATCAGGTACCCCCTAAGATTTCAAAGAGTTATTCCATGAGTCTGGCTAAAAAGGTGCCATGCAGTGCTTCAGGTGGTGTGTCTAGGCGACAGGAACCACACCGGAGCAGAAATATTTGCAGCTCTGCAGGGACAGGCCCAGAGCTGGTTCACACCATGCCAGCTGGAGCCAGGAATGGTGGTGTGTGATAATGGCTCAAACCTCCTGTCCGCCCTTAGACAGGGAAAGTTGACAAATGTCAACTTGACCGCCTGATTTGTGACACGCCCACCAGGTGGAACTCGATTTTGGCAATGCTGCAGTGGCTATACATGCAGCAGAGGGCTGTCAATGAGTACCTGTGCGAGTACGGCAGGACGACAGGCTCAGGCCGCCTCTGCTTTTTTCCCCACACCAATGGCTGATGATAAAGGATGCATGCACTGTACTGTCACCATTTGAAGAGGCCACAAGGATGGTGAGCCGTGATAGTGCATGCAGTAGTGACACAATCCCTGTTGTGTTCCTACTGGAGCAGACTCTGCATGGCATTATGGACAGGGCACTGGAGGCAGAGCAGCAGGAGGAAGAGGAGGACTTCCTTTCCTCTCAAGGCCCACTTTATCCAGACACCATCATTCCTATGTCACAGAACACACAGGAGGAGAGAGGGGAGGAGGATGAGGAGGAGGATTCTGGCACTTTTGCAGGCTTTGAAGAAGAGGAAGACATGCGTCAATCTGTAAGCAATGGTTTTCCAACCCCAGGACCCTTGGGAGTAGTACGTGGCTGGGAGGAGGAAGTTCCAGATGCTGTCATCCTGAGTGACACCGAGGAGTCTGCTTCTCAAGCCTCGGCAAATTTGAGGCGCATGGGCAACCTCATGCTTCAAAGCCTGTGAAAGGATCCAAGAATACGTGCAATAAAGGAGAATGATCATTACTGGTTGGCAACCCTCCTTGACCATTGCTATAAGGGGTAGGTCTCAGAACTCATCCCATCCCCACAGAGAGTGCAGAAGATAAAATCTCTTGAGGACACGTTAAAGAGAAACGTTTTTCCCGACTCCAGTAGGTTACAGTTTCGTGGAAAATGTCGTTTTGAGTCTTCTGTTGGTCAAGATAGGAGCATTGGAGAAGGTGTCCGCCTAAGTGATGCATTTCGTAATTTCCTTAGTCCTCGCCGACCAGGGCTGTCAGCTTCCACATCCCATCGGCAGCATCACATGGTGGAGGATTACCTCAGGGCCAAAACAGAGATGGACAGCTTTCCAGTTGTTGGGCTGCCCTGCATCCAGCGTGCTTTCAGAACGGGCATTCAGTGCTGCAGGAGGTTTTGTTACTGATCATAGAATGCGTCTGTCCACAGACTTCAAGGCTGTCTAGCTTTGAAGGTGTTCAATCATTTCATCTGGAAGAATGTTTTTGGTATAGGTTTCATGGGCACAATTAACACCCAAAGAACAAATTTTCAGCACCTGTTTGACAGGTGCATATCATTGCAATATTTTTGCCTTCATCAAGAGCACCTCTATAGGGTCATGGTGGGAAGGCGCCACCAACACCCAAAGACCAATTTTTCTGCACCTGTTTGACAGGTGCATATCATTGCAATTTTTACAGCAAGGCCAATTCTTGCTTTTATCAAGAGTACCTCTATGGGAAGGCATCACCGACACCCAAGGCCCAATTTTTCCGCACCAGTTACTTCTATCCATAGTCAAAGTGACACCAAAATTTATCCAAAAAATCTCTAATCTTGTTCCCAGTGCACTACATTGTGGCCTCATCATACACACTGGCTCCTCAGCTGTTGATGAGCAAAATAAAAGGCACCTTGCGGGGAAAATGTATTTTTTTTTTGGCTTTATAAATGCAATTATTGCTCTAGCAGATTGTAGACATGGTACAGATCTGCCACTTTACAATTAGACTATTGGGACCCCCCAGGCACTATATTGGATGTTTTTTTTTTCAATTTTATGCTTTCACTTTAAAAAAAAAATAAAAATAACTGCTCATTTAAAAATGACGTTGTTTACAAACTTTTTTTTTATTGATACATGTCCCCCAAAGGCAAGACCCGGACCCCTATAACCATTGCATGTCCAATTACTTGCATATAAGCCTTCAAAATGGGCACTTTTGATTTTTGACGTTTGGGTCTCACTGACTTTAATGGGGTTCATTATTCGGGTCCGAACCTTCGCTGTGTTCGAAAGTGCTGGTGCGAACCGAACAGGGGACCGTTCAGCCCATCCGAAGCGATGAGTGGAAAACTGCATTTAATACCAGGGCAGGCCATTACGAATACCTTGTAATGCTGTTTGGTCTTTGCAACGCTCCAGCAGTTTTTCAGGAATTCATCAAAGATGTCCTCCGAGATATGTTGCAGCAATGTGTGGTGGTTTATCTTGACGATATCCTCATATACTCCATGTCCCTAGACAGCCAGCACACAGATCTCTGCTGTGTGCTTCAGAGACTGAGAGATAATAACCTCTATTGTAAATTGGAGAAGTGCGAGTTCCATCGTGAACAGGTTAAATTCCTGGGTTATGTAATTTCCATTGCTGGTTTTTCAATGGACCTAAAGAAGCTATCGGCTGCTCTGCAGTGGCCCCAACCCATGGGTTTACGTCCACTACAACATTTTTTTGGCTTTGCCAATTATTATCGGGAGTTTATTCGTAACTTCTTGTCTCTGGTCAAGCCCCTGACTGATATGACCAGAAAGAATGGTAACCTACAACATTGGTCTCCAGAGTCCATTAATGCCTTTGAAAGTCCCAAGGCTGCCTTTGTTTCTGCTCCTGTGTTGGCAAATACGGATACTACGTTACCCATCATCCTTGAGGTCGATGCATCTGAGACTGGAGTTGGTGCCCCCTTCTGTCCCAACGTCCCACCTCAGAGAGTGTTATGCATCCTTGTGGCTACTTTTCCAAGATGTTATCCCTGTGAAAATGCAATTACGAGATTGGGGACAGAGAGTTGTTAGCAATCATTTTAGCCCTTAAAGAATCTAGGCATCTCCTCGAGGGTACCACTGTTCCTGTTCTCATTTTGACTGACCACAAGTATCTCACATTCTTGTCTGAGGCTAAATGCCTCTCCCCCAGGAGGGCACGATGGGTTCTGTTCTTGTCAAGCTTCAATTACATTCTCATTCTTACCCCAGATGACGGCTACTGGAGCCGAAACGCGTCGGGTTTCCATACCCCCCTGTCACGATTTTACATTGAGAGCTCTCTTTATTCTTATACTTTGTGAGTATGATTCATTTTTTCTGAAATAAATAGTATTATACAGTATCACACTATTGCGGTTTTTGTCTCTATTTACTGCAATATGCCACTCAACCAATAACTTCTGAGAGTGACCGTTTGGAGAAGTGAGAGGCAACCACCTGGATAAGAGTTCTGTCCTCGTCCCTTCCTGGTCTTGACCCTTGAATAATTGATGACATCAGAGAAGTTCCGGACCATCTCTTCCAGGATATCTGTGACCTGCATATTCCTCACTTGGACCCTGATGACATCGGACCCCTCATCCCACTGATTTACTTTGATACCTGCGCATTGTCTATGGGATTCTGGTAAGCATACATCCATTATCATTTATTGGATTTATCAGAATACCCCTGCGTTCTTGAGTGCTTCCATGCAGATAAGATTTTCCTGACATACTTGGATCTATGAATATTGGGACTCATCTCTCATACTGTTTACCCTCCTGTGTCGGGACTCTCATTTTTTAGTGTTTCAATATTTATGAATATCACTTCTTTTTATACCTTTTTATACTATTTGGGCGCTGCAATTTATTTTACATTCTCATTCTTACCCGGTACTAATAATGTAAGGGCCGCTGCATTGTAGCAACAGTTTTCCTCCACTTTCAAGATAGATTTGGATTCTGTTCCTGTGATACCTCGTGATCGAATTCTGGCTATGATTTGTGCCAGTCTTAATTCACCTTTGGGTGACAAGATTCTTGCAGCTCAGATCCATGCTCCTCCTGAGAAACCTCAAGGACAAGGGGGCCCTCTTTACGTCTAGAGGAAAAAAGATTTCATCTACAAATACGGAAAGGTTTCTTCACAGTAAACGCTGTGAAAATGTGGAATAGACTCCCTCCAGAGGTGGTTTTGGCCAGCATGGTTGATTACTTTAAAAAAGGCCTGGATTCTTTCCTTAATGTAAATAATATAACTGGGTACTAACCTTTTTAGGTAAAGTTGATCCAGGGTGAATCCGATTGCCTCTCGGGGAATCAGGAAGGAATTTTTTCCCCCGTTATAGCAAATTGGATCACGCTTTGCTGGGGTTTTTTGCCTTCCTCTGGATCAACTGTGGGTGAAGTATTGTATATGGGATTATTTGGGTTGTAGGTGTATGTTTATGTATATATATATGTATATGTGTATGTATGTGTATATATGTGTATATATATATATATATATATATATGGGGTTTTTTTTGGTTGAACTTGTGTCTTTTTTCAACCTGACTAACTATGTAACTATGTAACCTTGTGACCGCTGCTTTGTCCCCGAGAGTCTCTGTACTGCTTTGCTCCAGACATATTCTCCCAAGGCTGCTGGTCACCCAGGGAAGAATCAACTCATTTGGGCTATTTCCCAACAGTTCTGGTGGCCTAGTCTCTGCGCTGATTTAGCCTCCTTTGTAGCAGCCTGTTCCATGTGTGCTCAGAACAAAACACCACAACATCTTCCAGTAGGTCTTCTACAACCCATACCCAATTGAGAGTGGCCTTGGACCCACCTGTCTATGGATTTTATTGTGGCGTTACCTAACTCTCAGGGTAACACAGTTATCCTTATGGTGGTTGACCGATTCTCAAAGATGTCACATTGTATTCCACTTAAGAAGCTGCCCACATCCAACTTGCATCCATTTTTGCTCTTAAGATCTTTCGCTTACATGGGTTTCCCAAGGTGATCATCTCGGACAGGGGTAGCCAGTTTGTGTCCAGGTTTTGACGGGTCTTTTGTGCACAGTTGGGACTTCAGCTTTCCTTCTCTGCTGTGTATCACCCGCAGTCCAATGGGGCCGCAGAACGAGCCAACCAGTCCTTGGAACAGTTTTTACATTGCTATATTTCTGACCACCATAACAACTGGTCTTACCTGTTACCTTGGGCAGAGTTTGCTCACAATAGTGCCTTCAATACCCCTTCCCGATTGTCTCAGTTTATGGCAAATTATGGTTTCCAACCAGCCATGTTGCCTGACTCATTTGTTCTTTAGAGAATTCCTGTGTTGGAGGAGCATCTCCTTGGTCTTTGTTCCACTTGGGTACAGGCACAGGAGTCTTCGTGACGTGCCAGTGATAGGTACAGATGCCATGCTGACCACAGACACCTACCTGCGCCTTCTTACCAAGTTGGGGAGAAGGTCTGGCTGTCTTTTCGCAACCTCAGATTCCGTGTTCCCTCACTGAAACTGGCACCATGGTTTATTGGGCCTTTCCATATTCTCCACAAGATCAACCCAGTGGTTTAAGCTTCAGACCTGCCTTATAATATGCGCATTTCTAATGAATTCCATGTCTCCTTGTTAAAACCTTTGGTATGCAACCGCTTCACCACCTTGGTACCACGTCCTCATCCTGTTCAGGTTGAGAACCAAGAGGAGTATGAAATACAATTTATCATTGACTCCCGTAGGTTCCATGGGCGCATACAGTACCTGATTCATTGGAAACGGTGCGGTCCAGAGGAGCGTTCTTGGGTCTCATCCTCGGATGAACATGCTCCTGTCCTCCTTCATGCTTTCCATACACGTTTTCCCCTCAAAAAGGAGGGGGTACTGTCAGGGCTGGGCTCAGCTCTTCCTTCTCAGAGTAAGCTGCTCAGCTGAGGGTTAATTGCAAGTCTCAGCTTCAACTCTGTCTCACCCGATGACCATATCCTTCATCGTTAAGCCAGCTCTGCTGATATATAAACTGCCTGGATCAGATCACAGATGCCTTTGCCTTGTTCAACATCACTGGAGAAATCTCTGCTGTTTTCTCCTTGGAAAGACTTTGCCTGTTTGACGTTCCCTTCTGGTTCTTGGATTCAAGACCCTGTTCGGCTGACTATCCTCCTGGCTCCTGACCCTGCATTCCATTTGTTTGACCTCACTGATCTCTGGACTCCGGTTTCACTGGCTCGCTCTGACTATCCGCTCTGGTTACCGAACCCTGGCTATGTTTTGACCATGTTTACTCTGTTTATAACATTTTACCTTTTTATTAAAAAGTGTGCTTGTACTGCACTTCTGTCTTTGTCTGATTCATGGTTCCTGACAAGGAGCCTGTTATTACTCAGCTATATATATGTCAGCGCAATAGAAGAGCATGGGGCTCACAGTACCCGACGCGTTTCGTCTTATGAGACTTCAAATGAGCCTGTTATTACTGAGTGTGGCTGAGGTAACTGTCTGGACATAATTATGTTGTCTTTGTTTTTAAATTATAGTGAAGGGTTTGGGAGGTTCTGATACTAAGGGTTATGTATTTATGTATTTTGTAATCCATTTTTGACATTTGTGATAAATAAAGCTGTTTCTTTTTATACACTTTGGTGTTTTCCTTAAATTTGCAGTTTTTTAAAGCCGCTTGGGAGAGATTAAACCACAATTCTTTCAGGAGCCTATTCCTGATATACTTTGAGTTTTTTGGTTATTTGTTTTTTTTTTGTTATATCCCCACACCCTATGGTGGTGAGAAGGCATTGAGTACTGCATTAAATTATTATATTCCTCTAAGAGGAAACTTATTTGTATAGTTTATTAGAAATTTTATAGAGACATGCTGCACATCATGTAAACCTTTGTAGTAGGCTGCATTTCAGGAGGAAGAGACAAGGCATTTTTGATGCAGAAAACAATTACAATAGATTTTGTTGGAAGCACAAACCAGAAATATTGTACAGTCATCATGAAATCTGTTGCAGTAGGATGCCTTTTTAAGAGGAAAAAGCAGTATGCAGTTTTCATGCTACAAAATCCACATTTAAATGTATGTGTCCGTAAAGGACTCACCTGCTTGTGGCGCTGTGGTTCCCAGATCCATGGGCTGCGGTTCCAGTGTCCACCAGCGGGTGTTTCCCAGCAGCCAGAAGCTCATTTAGTCATCACCTGATGCTCATTACAGGAAGGATATTTAAATCTGATCTGTCCTGTTCTGATTGCCTTGGTGTTTTGGTCTCTATGTGCCCCTGACCTGTGATCCTGACCTGTATCCTGTATCCCATATCCTGCATCTTGCATCTGTTCCTGGACCCCTGTCTTGCAGCCTGATCCCTTTCCCACCTGTTCTCTCTGTCTCCTGTTCCCAGTGTCTTGCTCCCAGCTCCTTCTGATTGATCATCTGTGTATGACCCAGGCTCGGCTACGTTTATGGTTTGGCATTCCCTATCTGCTGTATATATTTTGTTTAGGCAGTTGTTCTTTGTGTGTCACTATTTGGTTATTTGGCTTGTTTTACAGTGGTACATTGGAGGTGTGTTTACATCTTTGTCCACTTATCTTTTAAATAAATTTTGCAAAAATGCTCCTAAGCTGTGTTTTTTAAATGTGTTTAGGCGCATTTAGGCGATTCAAGAGCCTGGGCATTTATTAATTTTATTGTCCCAAATATTAATTTATTCTGGCATAGACATGTGCATTTTGTTTCATTACGAAATGATTTTTGGACTAAAATTTAATTTTCAGAGATTTGGATGTGTATGAATCTCCGAATGGGCATGTAACAAATGTCAATGAAAAAAGCTATAACAAAATTAACAAATGCCTTTCTTTCATTAATTTGATTTCTATGACGTCACATGATTCGATAGTAGCTCAGACCCATGGGTACATTCATTTATTTTTCAAATCTGTCCAATATTCGGGATTCAAGTAAATTTGTGATTTTAATTGAATTTGTATTTCTCACAGTCAGTTCAGTTCCAGAGTCTAATGCAATTCTTAGGTTTAAAACTTTTGGGGCCGCCAAATTTTGCATTATTATTTATTTATTCAGTTGCGTCTGAAAATACTGAAACCTGAATACTTTCGATATATGAATAACAATTCCACCCAAAATATTGTAACCGAAAAGTAATATATAGCAATCTCCTGAAAAAAACTGCAACATTTTTTTCGAATCCACCAACAAATATACGAAGTGAATGCTGAAGACACTAGACTAATTCCGAAAACGAATAGGTTCAACATAACGACTATGATGAATTGAGATTCTTCAATGAAAGAATGCGTCCAAAATGAAAGGAAAATTCCCAGTGTACACATGTCTGTTCTGGCCATTGAAATGAAAAAATGCTCAAGTGCTAAATGCGCCTAGCGGTAACAAGCTTACAGGTGTTTTTTTTCTGCCAAAACGCTCCTCACTTGAATGCACAAGTGATGCTTTTTTCTGCCTCTAAACTCCAAAAAACATCCTATAGTGTGCAGGGACACATAGGTTAACATGGAGGGGAATTTAGAAGCAGAGAAAAAAAAAGCTCAAGCACCTATAAAAGCAGTGTTTTTGAGCTCAAGTGAGCATGAGACCTTATTGTCAAAGCCAAATTTCAATTTAGCATTGGAACAACAAAATACAATTAAAGATTATTTTTTTTAAATTACAATAGAAGTAATATTTTGCAAAGAGCATACATAATATTTTCATAATCTTTCTACAATTTATTTTAGACCTATTTGGCTTTGTCCAAAAATTTTAGCCTACTCATGTGTTCTGCTAATCCACAATATTTGTGGCGTTTGTTTCTCTAAAACAGAAAAATAGGACCCCCAAAAATTGTATAATTTCTATTTTTCAGACTCAAAAAAAGTAACATGCCACACATAGAATGTGAAGTATTTCTACAATTTTTCACAGGCCATATTGGCTAAACCACATGGCTAAACTAATGTCTTAAAGCGGAGTCCACCCATGTAAAATCAGCAGCTTCAAAAAGTGTAGCTGCTGACTTTTAATAATGGGGCACTCACCTGTCCCTCGCTCCAGCGATGCGGTTGCCCGATGGCTCACTCTTTGCCCCTCCCCTCAGCGGCACAGGCATCATAAGTGTGGGCACCCAGCTTTGGCTTCAAAGCTAGGCGCGCACTGTGCATGCGCGAGTCACGCTGCACTTGTGACTGGTAGACATATCTTCTGGGACCTGTGACGTGTCCCAGAAGATCGCAGAGAGGGAGGGGGTAAGGTGGACTTCCTTCCGGAGCCACGGCTTCAGGGGAGGAAGTGGACCTGGGACCCTGTGAAAACAGAGTCCCTGGTCACCCCTCCCCCAAAAAAGGCATGACAATTGTGTCATGTCGGGGGGTCATCTTCCCTTAACCAGTTCCCTACCGAGTCATTGTAAAATGACGTCGGCAGGAACTGCTTGTCAATCCGGGCGGACGTCATATGACGTCCGCCGCTTCTCGCCGCTACCGCGGGCCCCCAGGGGCCCACAGAGCGGCGATCACGGATCGCTCGTCTGCCGGGGGTTGTGTCGCCCCCAGGTCGGGGTAAAGAGCCAATAAAATTGGCTCTTTACCACGTGACCGGCTGTGTCCAATCACAGCCGGTCACTAACTGTCCTCTCGTGCACGCCGCTCGTGCGCGTCCCTCAGACAAAGCCCAGCTCCGATCCGTGTAAAGAGCCAATAGATTTGGCTCTTTACCACGTGACCGGCTGTGTCAATCACAGCCAGTCATGTGATGTAAACAAACCGCGGTAACGAGCTGTTACCGCGGTTCTCCCTGTCACACACCGATCGTGTGTGACAGGGAGATTGCGGTAACAGCTTGTTACCGCCTACTGTGTACACAAAGCACACTGATCACCCCCCCAATAAAGAGGACCTGTCACCACCCCATCAAAGTACCTGTCACAGTCCATCAGAGTACCTTTCACCTGTCCATCAAAGTACCCGAGTACCTGTCACCAGACCATCTGAGTACCCAAGTACCTGTCACCAACCCATCAAGGTACCTGAGTACCTGTCACCTGCCCATTTGAGTACTCGAGTACCTGTCAGCTGCCCATCTGAGTACCTGAGTACCTGTCACCTGCCCATCTGAGTACCCGAGTACCTGTCACCAGCCCATCAGAGTACCCGAGTACCTGTCACCAGACCATCAGAGTACCCGAGTACCTGTCACCTGCCCATCAGAGTACCCGAGTACCTGTCACCTGCCCATCAGAGTACCCGAGTACCTGTCACCAGATCATCAGAGTACCCGTGTACCTGTCACCTGCCCATCAGAGTACCCGAGTACCTGTCACCGTCCCATCAGAATACCCGCGTACCTGTCACCTGCCCATCAGAGTATCCGAGTACCTGTCACCAGCCCATCAGCGTACCCGAGTACCTGTCACCTGCCCACCTGAGTACCCGAGTACCTGTCACCTGCCCACCTGAGTACCCAAGTACCTATCTGCAGCCCATCAGAGTACCCAAGTACCTTTTACCAATCCATCAGATTACCCAAGTACCTGTCTCCAGCCCATCAAAGTACCCAAGTACCTATCTGCAGCCCATCAGAATACCTGAGTACCTATCTGCAGCCCATTAGAGTACCCGAGTACCTATCTGCAGCCCATGCCTCATAGAATATACCTCGGGTGTTTGCTTCCAAAATGGGGTCATTTTGGGGGTAATTCCACTGTCCTGGTGCCCCGGGGCCTTCAAAAGTGTGATAGGTATCAATGCAATTTTATGTGTAATTTATGCTCCTAGAACGCCTGATGGTGCTCCCTGCATGTTCGGCCTCTGTATGTGGCCAGGGTGTGAAAAAGTCTCACAAATGTGGTATCGCCATATTCGGGACGAGTAGCAGAATATATTTTGGGGGGTAATTTTTGCTATGTACATGCTATGTGTTAGAGATTTCTTATAAATTGACCACTTTGTGTAAAAATAAAAGCGTTTTCATTTTCTTTCCATGTTTTTCGAAGACTTGTAAAAAAAAATGAACCATTCAAAAGACTCATAATGCCTCATAGATTATACGTTGGGGTGTTTGCTTTCCAAAATTGGGTAATTTTGTGGGTAATTCCATTGTCCTGGTGCTCCAGGGCCTTCAAAAATGTAATAGGTCGTTAGGAAATTAGATGTGAAAATTCTGCTCCTAAAATGCATGACGGTGCTCCCTGCATTTTGGACCTCTCTATGTGGCCAGCGTGTGAAAAAGTCTCACACATGTGGTATCGCCGACAGTAGCAGAATGTATTTTGGGGTGTAATTGGAAGTATGCATATGCTGTGTGTGAGAAATAACTTCTTGTTTTGACAATTTTGTGCAAAAAAAAAAAAAATAATAATAATAATTTCTTAATTTTCCCAAGAATTGTGGAAAAAAAGAACAACTTCAAAAAACTCGCCATGCCTCTTGCTAAATACCTTGGAATGTCTACTTTTCAAAATGGGGTCATTTGGGGGGTATTTGTACTTTCCCGACATTTCAGGGCCTCAAGAAATGAGATAGGCATTAGGTGTGATCAATTTTCAATGCTTTGCACCATAGTTTGTAGACTCTATAACTTTCACACAGACCAAATAATATGCACTTATTTGGGTTATTTTTACCAAAGATAGGTAGCAGTAGAGGTTTTGGCCCAAATTTATGGACAAAAATTACTTATTTGCAAAATTTTATCACAGAAACTAAAAAAAAGTGTTTTTTTTTCAAAATTTTCGCACTTTTTTCAATTATGTCGCAAAAAATAAAAAACCCAGAGGTTCTTAAATACCACCAAAAGAAAGCTCTATTTGTGTGAAAAAAATGATAAAAATTTTGTTTGAGTGCAGTGTAGCATGAGAGAGTAATTGTCATTCAAAGTGTGAGAGCACTGAAAGCTGAAAATTGGTCTGGTAAGGAAGGGGGTATAAACGCCCGGTATTGAAGTGGTTAAAGCGGAAGTTCCACTTTTGGGTGGAACTCCGCTTTAAGAAGAATTGACAAAAATGGCAAGGCTGGCAGGCCTGCAGCAGTGGCAGATGATAATGGTGACAAGCCAGCAATGGTGACAGGAGATGGTCAGAGATGGTAATGGTAGAAGGCCAGCAGCAGTGGCAGGAGATGGTAATGCTGACATGGCAGCAGCAGCGGCACAAGATAGTAAAAGTGGCAGACCAGCAGTGGTGATAGGATATGATAACGCTGTATGGCATAAATATAATAATGTTTTTGGAGCAGATTCAAGGCAAAAATGTAGTTGTGGCATCAAGTTCAGGGGTTTGGTACTCATCTGTGGTTAATTTTTAAAAACATGTACAACGTACCAGTCAACTATATCTAAGGACAGGTGGAGTTTTTTTTTTAGCTGTCACAAAACCACCCACTGTACCCCAGCAGGTCGAGCATATGTTGGGCAAGCTTGAGCCACTGGTCTAACCTGGACACCCAGAAGTCAAGATGGTTGTCGATTGTCAGGGTGTCCACATCTGCCCTTGACCCCATAGAATCACAGATAGAGATGGGCAAACTGTTTGGGCCAATTTTAGAAAGCTAGTTAGTGTTAGTAGAGTGTAGTGTTAGTGTAGTGTAGTGTGAGTGTAGTGCAGCGTTTAACAGCATTACATTTAGTGCTGTATACTTTACACAATTTTTTTTTTTTTTGTCGCTGCATCCTTTTTTTTGTTCCCCTGCCCCCTTTTTTAAATTGTTAGCCGCAGTTTGTTTTACTGCGACGTTGGTGTTCCCCCTTTTTCTTAATATATGTTTTTTTTAGCTTTTTCATTTGTGTCAGAGGCAGTCCCCAATTGTACACAGTTTATAGCACCATTTTTTTATTTGTTGCTGCATCCTTTTTCTTTATTAATTTTATTGTTCCCCTTCCCCCTTTCTTTAAATTGTCAGCCACAGTTTGTCTTACTGCAATGCTGGTGTTCTCCCTTTTTTATTAATATGTGTTTTGTTTTTTACTCTGCATTAGCAGCAGTCCCCAATTGTACACAGTTTATCCAGTTCCACACCGCGCGCTGTATATTTACGGCAGCGGTGTGGACGCTGAGCAGGCACAGCTAGGGGGCGATCGCGCGCCGCCGGCGGCACGCTCTCGTGGCCGACACACTCCGAAGGAGTGTGACCGCGGCCTCGGGCGGACCCGATGTCCGCCGGCGAGCCGCGATGAGATGCTACAGCCAAAGAGCGGGGAACCGCCGATGTAAACACAGCGGTTCCCGGCGCTTTCAATGGGGACATAGGAGATCTACTGATCCCTGTCACTGGGATCAGTTAGATCTCCTATGTCCATGTTAGCCCAGCCCCCCCCCCCCCCACAGTTAGAACACGCCCAGGGATTACTAGTAAAAATAAATAAATAAATAAAAAACCCAGAAATGAATTCTCATCATCCGTAAACGTGGCAACTTTTACGCAAACCAATCAATAAACGCTGATTACGATTTTTTTTACCAAAAATATGAGGAAGAATATAAATCGACCAAACCCGATGAAAAAAAAATTTTTTATATATTTTTTTTTTATTTGAATTTTAGCAAAAGTAAGAAATGTTGTTTTTTTTGCAAAATTGTCGCTCTTTCTTTGTTTATAGCGATGATCAGAAATGACGTAGTGGTGATTAAATACCACCAAAAGAAAGCTCTATTTGTGGGAAAAAAAGGACGCAAATTTTGTTTGGGTACAACGTCGCACGACCGCACAATTGTCAGTTAAAGTGATGCAGTGCCGAATCGCAAAAATTGCTCTGGTCCTAACATGAGAAATTCTTCCGGGGCTGAAGTGGTTATAGTGCACCAAGCACCACATTTTATTTTATTTTTTTGTTTTGTCCCTGCATCTCTTTTTTTTTTTTGTTTATCGTTGTTCCCCTGCCTCCTTATTTTAAATGATCAATCACAGTTTGTCTTACTGCGGTGCTGGTGTTCCCCCTTTTTTATTAATATATATATATATTTTTCATTTTTCACTTTGTGTCAGCAGCAGTCCTCAGTTGTACCCAGTTTATAATGCACCAAACAAAGTGCATCCAATTACCGATTTCCTATTATCTAATAAATTTGTGAAATAAGCCCCCCCCCCATCATGTCTGGGAGGCTAACAAGGAGAGATGTTCCCATGCCACTATGAGGAGGCCAGCAGCATCTGTGTCCACAGGTAAAGGTGGATGTGGCCCGTCCTCAGGAAGGGCACATTTGTCTCTTATGACTGATGTTGGCTGTGCTATCAGCCACAGCATGCAGAGGTGGTGGACTGGCTTACTAAACCATCCTCATCCTCCTCATCCTCTATCACCCGAGCTGACACTAGTTCACAGTCCACTACAGCTGCCAAAGCGGCTTATTCTGTCTCCACAGCTACTCCTGCCATAGCCCCACCATCGTGCAGGAAGGAGTAAGCTGAATTATTTAAACACAGCGTCAGCTACTTTCTTGATTCTGATGTTGAGGAAGGGAGTAACATGAGCTTACAGAAAGGGGATAACATTGATAAATAACAAATTGGCAGTCATGTTCCCCCCATTAACTTGGGCCTGAGTGTACTATAATTTGGCTTCTTCAGATAAGGCTTGCTCACTGTGGTGCAATATTTTGTTATTTCCATCCAATGTCTGCCAATGTCTGCCAAAGAGACACTAGAATTTATCCAAAAAATCTCTAATCTTGTTCCGAGTGCACTAAATTGTGTCATACAGATTGGCTCCCCAAGCCGTTGTTTACAAACAAAAGAAAGCTGCAGCAGGTTCTATACGCGGTATAGATGCGTCACTTTACATGCAGACTAAGTGGACCCCCAGGCACTATATTTAAATATTTTTTTATTTTTATTGTTTCACTTTAAGCATCATTAAAATCACTGCTCATTTAAAAACAATATTTTTAACAAAAATTTGCATTGATACATGCCCCTCCCCCATACCTTTTTATGGCCAATAAATTGCTAATTAGCCTTAAAATTGGGACTTTAATAGGGTTCTGGTCAGAACTTTTTCCCTGTTCTGGAGTTCTGGTGTAGAACAGAACCTGGGGATATTCTGCCCATCACTAATCACAGATCATAGGGCTTAAAGTGGAAGTAAACCCTAATGGGGTTTACTTCCTCTATATTCCCCTGCAAAGTAAAAGCATAATGGGCTACCCTGCATTGCATAGTAACCCAATGGCCCTGATTTACTATACCTCCCAAATCTACTCCAGCAGTGTCTTAAAATAACTCCCAGTTAAAGGCAATTACAACTTCAGCTCTCACCCACTCGAGTAAAATAGC
>BLSH010557418.1:3288674-3307208 GCA_018402905.1 Glandirana rugosa | reverse complement strand
GGGGGGCTGAGGACAGACTCTGAATAAAGCCCCTCCCCAGGTCCCTGGGAACACTGGTACAGACACATATCAGGAATAAAAAAAAAAAAAAAAGTTTTGACTGAAAAGCACCTTAGTTAAAGCGATTGTATACCCTCTTTCCTGGCGCCTCCATGGCAGCATACAGATGATAGAGCTCCGCCTCGACTCCTCCCCTAGGACCAGTGAATAGCATAAATTAAAGAGGTAGTACCTCCCCCAATATTCTCCTTTTTTTCCCTCATACCTCTGATCAGTGAAGATGACAGCACCAGATCCATACCTCTGCTGATGAAGCAGTTCCGCCGGGTTAAGCCTCTCCCGGACGCAGTCCCTGTACTTGGGCCGCTATTAGCGCTAAAAAGTCAGGGAACCCCTTCTGCGGATCTTTTGGGGTTTGCAGGGTTTCCTCTCAGGAACGAAATCTGCCATTTCACAACATTGGGTGTCTGCAGGTGAGGAAAGCCTCAGGATCAGCTTTTCTGTTCCCCTTCTCCCTCCCCCCTCTCTCAGTCTCTTTGCCTTACCTGGTCCCTTTAAAAGCTGTCTCCTCTGTACATGCAGCCATCTTGTTGGTGTACAGAATTTATATCATCTTGTCTGGATTCTTCTGGGGTTTTTAGTACTCTGCATTCATTGCCTTTTTTCGTTCCCCTTCTATTGCTATCCTTCCCGCGCTCTTCCTGCTTGCAGGGGGCAAACGGCGGGCTCCAGGAGCCGCCTCGTGCGGTGGGAACGGCGGAGGGGGCGGGGCGCATGCGCATTCGCGTCGCCGGCGCATGCGCATTCGCGTCGGGAGGTCGCGTCAGCCATCTTTGTTTAGGGAAAATCCACTGTTTTGCCAGTACTTTGCTGGAACAGGATCCTTGCTCCTCCCACCCTGGTTTCTTAAAGGCCCCTAGTCTGCAGCCCTCAGCATTAATGTTCTGAACACTCTGCTGACACCTGGCTGCCGTTCGGATCTCTTCTGCCCTTTTTGGTAAGTGCTGGGAGTTTTTCTTTTTAGGCAAAGTATTTCAGGTTCTGGGGGTTATTCCTTATATCTCGTTCTTCATAAATATTCCTTTCTTAGCTGATCCTGCCGCTGTACTCGCCATGAGTCATTCACCTCACGGTCAAGATATGCGCATTTCCTTAAGGTATGTGACCGGACGGAAGTATAAAAAAAAAATAAAAAAAAAAAATAAAAAAAAATAAAAGAAGATTGAATGGAACTATCTTTTATTAATCTCTCCATTTCAGTCCTGTCCGGTCCAGAAGCTCAAGGAGGTCTTCTAGACACCATGATGATCATCAGGGTCATAGCTCCAGACACAGGACCCATTCTTCGAGAACGGTAGCGTCTTCTTGAACTGGACCTCCTTGAGGATCTGTGATGCGATCACCTGCTGAACGTCCTACCAGTAGAAAGTGCTGGGCTTGCGGGGCTACCCCTCTTCCGGACAAGTTGGTCTGCAGATCGTGCTTTAGAGACTACGCAGCGGACAGAGAAAGAGAGCGAGCAGGTTGTGGAGTTGCTCAAGAGGACTATGAAAGACTCCTTCTCAGAATTGGCAGCCCTGAGATCAGATCAGCGAGCAATTCAGGAGGATCATCTCCCAGAAGTGGACCCTGACGCCCCAGGTCCATCCTCCGCCAGCACCCCAGTCCCTCCTTTGGGGCAAGTACCTAGGGACCCTCCTCAAGAGGATCTCTCCAATGACTCAGCTGAAGATTCTGAACCATCCGGCTTTAACTTCTCCCTTGTCCAGCCCTTCATTCAGGCCGTCAGGTCGGCCATTGAGTGGGAAGAGCAAGAGGAACAGCCACAGAAGGGTAAAGTGTATTTCCCTCACCTGAAGAGGAAGTGAGCAGTGTTCCCTTTAATGAGCGAAGTCAGGGAGCTTATCGACGAGGAATGGAAAAAGACTGAAAAAAGTTTTCACTAGCCCGCTTTGGCAACCTGTATCCTCTAGCTGAATCAGACACTCAAGCCTTGGATTCTATGCCTGTCGTAGACGCATCAGTTGTTCGTCTCGCGAAGATTACACTCCCAATGGAAGATTCAGCTTCCTTTAAGGATCCATTGGACAGGCGGATAGACCTGGACCTAAAGAGAAGCTACCTAGCCGCAGGCGCTGCTTGCAAGCCCGCTATAGCTCTCACTTCAGTCTCTAATGCCATCCGAGCTTGGACAGAAAACATTGAGTCAGCATTAAGGCAGGATGTACCTAAAGAGGACATTAAGGCTCTGGAAGAGTTAAAACTGTCAGCGGACTTTGTGGGAGATGCAGCAATAGATTCTATTCGCTGCTCTTCCCGTTCCATGCTGCACTCAGTTATGGCAAAGAGAGCTTTGTGGCTAAAACCATGGGCGGCGGATCTAGCTTCAAAGCAGAATTGGTGTAAGATCCCATTTGATGGCAAAGCCCTCTTTGGCGAGAAAATGGATAAGGCCATCTCCAGGGTCACAGGAGGCAAATCTGGCTTGCTCCCCCAGGATAAGAGAGCTAGACGATCATCGGCCTATGTCTCCAGATTTAGGCAGAATAAGTCCTCCAACTACCGTCAGTCCAAGCAATTCAGAGAGGGCAGAAGGAACTGGAAGAGCACTCAGGCCTTGTCCATCCCACAGGATCCGGCAAAGTCTTTTTGACATAAGGCCGGCCCAAACTCCTCCAGTGGGGGCCAAGCTCAAGCTTTTTGCGCCAGTTTGGGCAAGCAGATGCCAGGACCCCTGGGTCCTATCAACTATTCGCTTCGGTCATTTCTGGACTTTCTTACCCCAGCCACCAGCAAACCATTTCAAAATCACAGAGGTCCCTTCCTCTCCTCAGAAGGCACAGGCACTTTTACAGTTCCTCGCTTTGCTCCAGCTTCAGGGGGCAGCGGTTCCGGTTCCATGTTCAGAGCGATTTACGGGATTCTACTCCACCCTTTTTCTAGTCCTGAAAAGGACTGGGGGATGGAGGCCGGTCATAGACCTAAAGATTCTGAATCAATATAGCTCTCTGGAAAGCTTCAAGATGGAATCCCTTCTGACTAATTCAGGCAGTCCAGCCGGGGGACTGGCTTCTCTCAGTGGATCTAGAGGACGCCTATCTTCATGTCCCAATTCTGCCTTCCTTTCAGAAATTTCTGAGATTTGCTGTGGGCCAAGTCCACCTTCAGTTTCAGTGTCTTCCATTCGGTCTAAGCACTGCTCCCAGAGTTTTCACAAAAGGTATTGATCTCAGCTTTGGTCCCGCTAAGAGAAAAAGGCCTACGGGTGTACCACTTCCTAGACGATATCCTTCTGTTAGACAGCAGGAGTCAGCTGATCTCCTACAGGGAAATCCTGCTTCAATCTCTTATGGAACTAGGATGGCTCATAAATTTCAGGAAGAGTCAGCTGGAGCCAACACAGCAGATAATCTATCTGGGGGCTCTATTCAACACTCTTCAGAGCACAGTGGCTCTTCCACCGGAGAAGGTCAGCTCGATCATTCTCAAAGTTTCGGAAGTCATGAAGAAGTCACGTCTGACAGTAACTCAATGTCTCAGCCTGATAGGTACAATGTCAGCATGTATACCTATGGTCCCTTGGTCCCATTGGCACCTACGGTATTTCCAGACAGGGTTCCTGTCTCAGTGGGAGAGGAGACGCCTGACGCAATTAATCACAATAACTCCTATGATGCGCAGGAGCCTTCATTGGTGGTTAGTGCCACAGAACCTTTCACGACCCAGATCCTTAGGCCCATCCTCTTGGACCATAGTTACGTGCAACGCCAGTGGTCTCGGTTGGGGCGCCCACTGCAACAATCAACGAGTCCAGGGGAGATGGTCATTCAGGTCATCAGGCCTGGTCTCGAATATTCTGGAACTGAGAGGCGCATTCGCGGCTCTAACTTCCTTGGGCCCGCTTCTCAGGGGCCGCAGAGTCCTCCTTCGCCTAGACAACAGGGCAGCGGTCTCCTATCTACAGAGACAGGGAGGCACGCGCAGCAGGTCTCTTCTGTCCGAGGTGGAGCCAATCATGTTATGGGCCGAAAGGAATCTTCTGGACCTCAGAGCATGATACCTTCCGGGCAGGCTGAATACAGAAGCAGATCGCCTGTCCAGGTCCTTCTTGAACAACGAGTGGGCTCTCCACCCTCTTGTGTTCCAGCAGATAGCAAACATCTGGGAGTCTCCACAAGTGGATATGTTTGCCTCTCCGGAGAACACGAAACTAACATAGTTTTTCTCCCGTCTTCCCAATCCTCAAGCGGAAGCAGTGGATGCGCTCACATGCCCTTGGAACTTCAGGGTAGATTATGCCTTTCCACCTCGTCCTCTCATCCCAAAGCTTCTTCTCAGGCTTTTGAGAGAACAGGTACTGATCCTTGCAGTTCTACCGTACTGGCCCAAGAGACCTTGGTTCCCGCTAGCCCTCAGTCTCTGCATGGAACCTCCATTGAGGTTTCCCCTGTTCCCTCAACTTCTGCTGCAAGGCAAGATTTCTCATCCAAATCCCCAGGTCTTGGATCTTCGAATTTGGAGATTGAAAGGAGGAGGTTTGAGGCCCTAGGTTGCTCTCCAGAAGTCATTACAACACTTCTTACAGCAAGAAAGCCGTCAACTAACTCTATTTATGGCAAAATCTGGAACAAGTTCTTATCCTTTGCGTCAGGGGCGGACTTCAGTCCAGTTTCCCCCTCAGCAGTCAATATTTTGGCTTTCCTTCAATCAGGGCTTAATCTGGGTCTAGGCCTTAGCTCCCTGAATGTACAGGTAGCAGCCTTATCTGCAACAACTGGCATTAGATGGGCATTACACCCTTTGGTGATAACCTTTCTCAAGGGAGTAATGAAGGCCAGACCTCCAGTCAGAAGGTCTTTCCCACAGAGGGGATCTTTCCTTAGTACTTGAGGTACTAACTGAAGCATCATTTATGGCACTAGATCAGATCTCACTCTGGAATCTCTCATTAAAAACTACCTTTCTACTGGCTATCACATCAGGCAGGAGAATTTCCGAGCTCCACGCATTAGGAATTGGGAACGAGCACATTTCCTTTTTCCCAGATCGAGTGGAGCTTCGTCCAGTTCGAGGCTTCACCCCAAAGGTTACCTCAGCTAATCACTTAAGAGAGCCCTGGGCTCTGCCAGTCTTCTCTAATTCTCATTCAGAAGCATGCCAAAGTCTTGACATTGCCACAACCCTCAGGGAATACCTTGAGGCAACAAGAGACTTCAGGAACTCAGACAGACTGTTCGTGATACCTTGGGGTAAAAACAGAGGCAAGGAGGCCTCCAGCAGGACATTGGCATCATGGATCGTCAAGCTGATTCAAAAAGTCTACAAGTCCAGGAGTATGGATCCTCCAACACAGGTGAAGGCGCATTCCACAAGGGCAGTGTCAGCTTCTTGGGCAGCAAGAGCTAATGTTTCTCTGGAGACCATCTGCAGGGCCGCCACATGATCATCACAGCACACATTCTTGCGCCATTACAGGATTGATCCCAGAGCCCTCACTACAGTGGAATTCGGGAGTAGCACAGTCCAAGAAGCCTTGTCTAAATAAATTTTGTTTTTGAAGCATTACCCACCCGCATATAGCTAGTTATTTATCATCTGTATGCTGCCATGGAGGCGCCAGGAAAACGGAAAATTGTATCATACTTATCGTAATTTTCCTTTCCTGGTGCCAATCCATGGCAGCATACGCACCCACCCTCGGTATTCTATTATACAGAGAATATTAGGGGAGGTACTACCTCTTTAATTTATGCTATTCACTGGTCCTAGGGGAGGAGTCGAGGCGGAGCTCTATCATCTGTATGCTGCCATGGATTGGCACCAGGAAAGGAAAATTACGGTAAGTATGATACAATTTTCCGTTTTTTTTACTTTTGCCTACAGGTAAGCCTATAATAAGGCTTACCTATAGGTAAAATGAATGTCTCCAAACCTGCATGGCTTAGGAGATATTTGCACTTCATGCAGCCACTGACGTCACGGTGCCGGACCTTGTCAGAAAGACAGGCTCAAGCGCGGGTGTGACGTTTCGCGGCTCTAGCCACTCACATCGCCGGAGCCGCACACCCGGAAGGATCTCCTAAGGGGAACATGTTGGCTCCCTCTGCAGGGACCGAGCGGACCCGTCGCAGCTTCGTTCTGAGGTAAGCATTTCATAATGAGCTAGTATTTAGTGCATACTAGTTCATTATGCCTTTCCCTTACAGGTTTTCTTTTTACTGGTATACAACCACTTTAAAATATAACAAAGCAAAACTTTTGTTTACTATTGTTGTATGCCTCCCAGTTAGACGGATGCACCCTCTATTTGTCATGGTTACTGTAGTCCACAAAAGCAAAAGAAAATCCCAAATTCTGAGTTGTCACCAGAACAGAAGAGATGTAAAATCTTCCAATGGGGACACTAGTTTTGGGGAAGACAAGGGATTTCCTCTCACTTCCTGTTTTGGCTATGAACCGGAAGTGAAGAAATATCTCCCCAATGGCAGACACTGACAGGGTTCCCTTCATACCCCCTCCAAATGGTTCTACAAAACCTACACAAGCCCAATGATCACAAACAATGCTCAAATAAGTTGATCGCTTACAGAATAGAAAAAAATGAATGTTTACATTAAGCTCAGAAAACTTTTCTTTAAATAGACACTCTTCCAAAAAAACGTCGATTTATTTTTGCCGGATTTTAGAACGAAAAAGACGTAATCGTGTCAATGGCAGCCCTCATGTACCGGGGCCGTGACACATACATATAGATGCGTTAATAAATGTGTACAAATTGTGAACTCACTTCTTATTCTGGGTGAAGAATCGAGCCTGGATCTGCGCCATGGCTGGGACTGCAATGGATAAAGATGCGGCTATAGATCTGCCCTCCTGCTCGATCAGACAGCAGACAACCACGTGTTACACGGAGCATGCCTGACAGCAGAAAACATCGATCTGCAGCAACTCGTCCGGTCTGACCTTAAAGGAACACAACACGAAAATCCTGCGTTACCAATTTTATTTTACTGTTATATATTATGCATTATATAAATTACCCAGTATAACCATTTACGCGCACACTTCTTGCTTTGTTACGTATCATTAGTGATATATGTCAACATATTTTAGCAACTAAAATGTTCAATTAGTTAAATTTAACTTCAAAAGTAAAGAACACCCATGATTGAAAAATATACATAAATAAAGATGTTCTAAAACGCCTGTGGCGCCGTTGCTTGTTTTTGGGTTGCATTGCATGTTACAGCCAAGGTGGCACATACTTCCGGGTTGCGTTCCACGGCGATATGGCGGCCGGAAGTGAAGGCGCCGCCTGGCTCTGCTGATTCTGCGCATGCGGGCGTGTCCTAGTCTCCATGGTGGTGTCTGCGAAAGCCAAGACGAGGTTGAGTAGACTCGTTTTGAATTTTCTCTCCTTGGGTGACTGGATGACTCCCCTCCCCTTTTATATCGCTGTGGGGCCGGGTGGAGGTCGGCCTGAGTTCTGTGTGGGGGTTGTCGGTGTCAATGTACTACATGTGTTATTGTTCAGTAGTCGTCAAACATGGCGGTGTGCTGGGTGCAGAGGATGTATATAGGACTGGGTGCTGTGTCTGCTGCAGTGTGTGTGTGCAGGAAGTCCTATTTCCTTCTACATGGAAATCAGTCAGACACTGGATGGAGCCTTTCTCATCTCGTGTTATTAAAGCTTGCATGTTATGGTGACTGTGCCACATGGGGGAGATCTGACTGCGGTAGCTTACACCTAAAGGGGCAAACTGTTTATTTTGGACAGAGTAAGGGGTGGCACAAGCCTGTCATTTTCTGTGTCCCATTGGGGAGATTGCCCATCACTTCCTGTATCAGAGCCAAAACAGGAAGTGATGGGAAATACTTGGTAGTCACTAGAGCTACTTTCCCCACTGGAAGATTTCCCCGCTATTCCTGTTTTAACAACCCAGATTTTTCTTAAAAGCAGAGCTCCAACCAAGAGAGGAAGGTCCACTTATATTCCTCTTCCCCCCCACCACCACATTTGGCACCTTTTGGGGGGGAGCGGGTACCTGGTTTTGACAGGTGTCTGCTCTCACTTTGGCCCTATTGTAGAGCACAAGTTTCAATTTGAACAGTTCCATTGCTGACAATAGGGTGCAACTTGTCACGTGATTTGGACAAGTGTAATCGCATGACTGGTGTAAGCGGAGGCTAACCCTCGATGATAACAGTCCCCGGGACGAATAGGGAGGGTGGATTTCCTTAACGGGGATAGACAGCAATAAAAATTGACAGGTGTTCTAATCCCTCTCCGCTCTTTCCAATACTAATGGAAAATATTTGACTTCAGTTATACATTAACCTCTTCCCGTCCGCGTCCTAGCCGAATGACGGCTACAGCGCGGCTCTAAAATGCCAGAAGGCCGTCAATAGACATCCTCCCCTTCGGCTGGCGCTCCCGCCGCGTGAGCATGCCCACGATCTCACAAAGAGCAGGAACGGGGAACCGCCATTGTAAACATGGCGGTTCCCCATTCTGTGAGGGGGGGCATGCCAGATCTGCTGATCCCTGTCACTGGGATCAGTTAGATCTGTCATGCCCCGCCCCCCGCAGTTAGAACACACCCAGGGAACACTTTTCACCCCTTCACTGCCCCCTTAGTGTTAACCCCTTTCCTGTCAATGACATTTATACAGTAATTCGTTTCTGTTTTTAGATCTGATCGCTGTATAAATGTCATTGGCCCCAAAAATGTGTCAAAAACGTCCGACGTGTCTGCTGCAATATCGCAGTCCCGCTAAAAATCGCAGATCACCGCCATTACCAGTAAAAAAATTAAAATCAATAAAAACGCCATAAATCAATGCCCATTGTTTGTAGTCGCTATAACTTTTGCGCAACCCAATCAATATACGCCGATTGCGTTTTTTTTTTTTACCAAAAATATGTAAAAGAATATAAATCGGCCTAAACTGATGAATAAATCAGTTTTTTTTATTTTTGGACATTTATTATAGCAAAAAGTAAAAAATATTGTTCTTTTTTCAAAATCGTCGCTCTTTATTCGTTTATAGCGAAAAAAATAAAAACCGCAGAGGGGATCAAATACCACCAAAATAAAGCTCAATTTGTGGGAAAAAAGGGTGCCAATTTTGTTTGGGTACAACATCGCACGACCGCGCAATTGTCATTCAAAGAGCGACAGCGCTGAAAGCAGAAAATTGGTCTGGGCAGGAGGGAGGTTTAAGTGCCCAGTAAGGAAGTGGTTAACCACTTCACCCCAGGAAGGATTTCCCATGTTATGACCAGAGCACTTTTTGCGATACGGCACTGCGTCGCTTTAACTGACAATTTGCTTACTTTTTTTCCCACAAATAGAGCTTTTTTTTGGTGGTATTTGGTCACCTCTGCGTCATTTCTGATCACCGCTATAAACAAAAAAGAGCGATAATGTTGCAAAAAAAAAATATTTTTTAATTTTTGCTAAAATACATATCCAAAAAATATATATAAAAAAACAAATGTATGCATCGGTTTTGGCCGATTTATATTCTTCATATTTTTGGTAAAAAAAAAAAATCACAATCGGCCTTTGATTGGTTTGCACAAAAGTTGCCGCGTTTACAAACCATGAAGATGAATTTCTGGCATTTTTACATTTTTAAAAAAATTTTTTTTTTACTAGTAATGGCTGCGATCTGCGATTTATATCAGGACTGCAATATTGGGGAGGACATGTCGGACATTTTTTACTTTTTTGGGAACAATGACATTTATACAGCGATCATAAATTTAAATATCCACTTATTACTGTATAAATGTCATTGGCAGTGAAGGGGTTAACCTGCAGGGGGAGATCTAGGGGTTAACTGTGTTCCCTAGGCCTGTTCTAACTGTGAGGGGGCTGGGCTGTTAGGGGCATAAGAGACCTAACTGATCCCAGTGACAGGGATCAGTAGATCTCTTACATGCCCACTGACAGCGGGGAACCGCCGTGTTTACGCCGGCGGTTCTCCGTTCTTTCTCTCTGGCAGGTCATCGTGGCTCGCCGGCGGACATCGAGGCCGCCCAAGCCGAGAGCACACTCCTGAAGAGTGCGGCGGTACATGCAGATCCCCGCTTATATACAGCGAGAGAGCGCCACAGTTAATATGTGGTAGCCAGTCGGGAACCGGTTAAAGTGGCATTAAGCACCTGACCTCTGGAAGATTCTGACCCCCTCCCCTTCATGACCAGGCCACTTTTTGCAATATGCCGCTGCTTTACTTTGACAATTGCCGGTCGTGAGATGCTGTACTGAATAAAATTTGTCATTTTTTCCCACAAATAGAGCTTTCTTTTGGTGGTATTTGATCACCTCTGCATTTTTATTTTTTGTGTTATAAACAAATAAAGACCGACAATTTGGGGGGGGGGGGGGTTGGGACTATATTTTTTTACTTTCTGCTATAAAACATATCCTATCAAACTTTTTTAAAAAAAATCTAATTTCTTCATACATTTAGGCCAACATGTGTTCTGTTACATGTTTTTGTTAAAAAAAAAAAAAAAAAATCCCAGTAAGCATAAATTGAGTGGTTTACGTAAACAGTATAGCGTCTACAAACTATGGGGTATATACTGGATTTTTTTTTATACTAGTAATGGCATGGGTCAGCGACTTATAGCGGGATGATATTGCGGCAGACAATCAGACACACAACTGACACTTTGCAGGAACCAGTGACAATAATACAGTGATTAGTACTAAAACTATGCACTGTCACTGTACTAATGACACTGGCTGGGAAGGGGTAAACATCAAAGGGTCAAATGTGTGCCTAACCCGTGTTTTGGCGTACTGTGTGTATAATCACAGCACAGCCGTTTTGATGGTGGTGTGTGTGCACTCCCTTCCCAGAAGTGCCAGATCACGCATCTAGTATGTGATTTGTCATAGCAGAGCCGCCGTATATGTAAGTTATACGGTCGGCAAGCGGTCAAACAAAATATACAATATATTGCAGCTTACTAGTCATTAGGTGTGGGGGCTGCATGACATTTTTTAGGCTTTTTCCCCTTGCTGGGTAGATTACCTGGTGATCTATCCACTAACACACTCCTGTATTAGAGTGCTCCCACTCTGGACGAAGGAGCACAGGGGGACTTTTGAACAGCAGCATTGTCAGTCTGGGGGAGGGGAGTGTTAGATGGACTAGCAGATACATACACAAATACACTAAGAAATTGAAGCCAAACTTCATCTCACACGCTATAATCAGCTACAGCAATCAGTTTTATTCCTTTTGGGATAAAAGTTTTACATAAATAAATAAAAGCTGACCATTGTATGTACCCCTGTCAGTGGTAAATAGTTTTTCCTCCCACTAACCGCTACATCTGCTTGTTCTGTTGAATAACAGACTTACTGGTCAGATCAGCAGATGAAAAATAAAGAAAATGAATTTAGCCATCACAGCTAAGAATTAGTAAGCTGGAATGTAATAAATGTTTGCTTTTGGGTTTAACCACTTCTGTAAGACGTCATATGAGGTCCTGGACTTTTAGTGGTTATACTGATACGATGACCAAAATTTGTGAATAAGTAAACTACAAATCCTATATTTCATTGTGGCAGACGGACTTGTAGTTCTCAATGGAACACGAGTGCAGTAATCAGGGCATTCATAGTCCATCAACACTTCCTCCAGCTCTTTAACTAAACAGTACAGGCAGAGAGCTGTTGGAAAAAGTGTGCAGGTGCTTGAAGTTGCACCTATGATCCACTGATCAAGGGTGCAATTCTCTGCAGGCTTCTGTGAAAAAAAAAATAAATGCACATTTTTAATACTGCAAAAACGTGAATTTATTTATAACTTTTAGGTGACCTTGGCTTTTAATACTTATCCAACACCGCTGTACACTGTGGCTCCTCCCACAGCCCCTGCATCTCTACTGTGTCCTGTAGTGATGTAGGGCCTAGCAGATCCCCTCGCAGAGTGCAGAGGGGGACCACTAATACCACACGTCCACAAATGTTGAATGTGAAGATTCTGCCAGAGGTAGTGGCTCCTGAAGTGATAACTTGATGCCTGCCATAGAGCTTTGTTTTAAAGAGGAAGTAAACCCAGATGGGGTTTACTTTCCTCTGTATTCCCCTGTAATGTAGAAGCATAATGGGCTACTATGCATCGCATAGTAGCCCGTTATGTGCCACTTACCTGTAAATGAAGCCTGCGACGTCCAACGCTGTCCCCTGTCCTGGCGGCGTCCATCTTCAGCCCCTCTTCCTTCCGGTGCCACGACTCCGGCGCTGTGACTGGCCGGAGTTGCGTGACATCACTCCCGTGCATGTGCACGGGAGCCGCCAGTAACGGCACAGTGTCAGTGGAGAAACGGCACGGAGGCCGTTTCCTTACTGCGCATGTGTCGACATGACGTTGGCACAGCAAATACACTGTATAGCTCCTGAACCGTGCAAGCTTAGGAGATATGCAGGGTTCCTACAAGTAAGCCTTATCATAGGCTTACCTGTAGGTTAAAGTGGCTGTCACAAGTTGACAACCACTTTAAAGCATATCTAAAACCAAAAATGTAGTGTAATTCTGCTTACCAGTCCTTGAATGTAGTAGTTGAATTCATATTTGTTTTTCAAGCTAAGAATATTCTCAGCAAGTACACAAAATACTTATTGGGCCTTATGCACAGGACATTTTTCTAACTCCTAGACTTGTTTCCTCCTGGCAGCAGAGTTTTGGCCAGTAACGGCTGGTACTCCCCCCGGGGGGGGGCAGACCACCCGAACCACCAACCAATTGAAATAAGTTAACGCTCATGTGCTAAATAGGCATATCAAGCATTTTTGTCTGCCAAAACTCTGCTGTTCCTGGGGGCACTGGGGCTTTTTTTCTGCCTTTAAACGCCTATATGCGGCATGGGCACATAGGCTAACATGCAGGGGTGTTTAGAGGCAGGAAAAGAAAAACGGCAAACACCCCTAGCAGCAGCAGAAAAAACATCTGGTGTGCATAAGGCCTTGGTATTTCTTGTGAGCTTAAAGTGGTAGTAAACTTTAAGAAAGAAAAAAGTTTCCACCTGCAAGGAAATATCATTATGGGCTCGTATGCAATGCATACTAGCCCATTATGACAGAATTGCTTTAAAACGAAGACCACCAGGGGCACGCTGTCACCGCTGCAGATGCTACCATCTTCACCCGGTTTTCCTTCCAGGTTCGGGGACTTCGGGGCGTTTGATTGGCCGAGCTGCGGTGATGTCACTCATGCGCATGCATGCTTGAGTTTCGACCACGGCACATAGCTCTGAAGGAACAGCACGGGTATGCCATTCCTTCAAAGTGCACAATGTGACATCACCGGCTGCTGCTCTCTAAAATATCTCCTAAATGGTGCACATTTTACTATAAGCTTACCTGTACGTAAAATAAAATTCCAGGGTTTTTATTACCACTTTAAAGCGGTAGTAAAGTCCACTTTGTGATTTCTACCAGCAGGTAAATTTATAATAAAGCTTACCTGTAGGTAAAATTAATATCTCCTAAACCTGCACCGTATAGGAGATACTCGGTTGTTTGGTAGCTGGAGACGTTACTGGTGCATGCGCTTTGAAGGAACAGCATACCGGTGCCATTCCTTCAGAGCCCTGTGGCACGGCCGTGACTCCTGCAGTGATGTCACCATGGCTCGGCCATTCAAGCGGCTGGAGCCCGGGAACCTAAAGGAAAGACCGGGTGAAGGTGGAAGCCCTGTCAGCAGTGACAGCGCGCGGCTGGTGGGCTTCATTTCAAGGTAAGTGTACCATAATGTGCTTGTATGCGATGCATACTAGTTCAATATGCAATTGCCTTGTAGCAGGAAGAAAAAACATTTTTTTTTCCCTAAACTTTACTACCGTTTTAAAAAATAGCATACACAATGTTCTCTTCCTTGTGTAGACTACTGATCCCATTAGTCCTCGTGTAATAGAGATGAACAAAGGCGAGTATGTTTGAGGTCCAGCCTTCGTGACAACTATTGGTGCCGTCATAGATGTAGAGACGAGTGTAGAAACAGAGAGGAACAGAAGTGTGTTATATGCAGGATTAGCAGGTTAAAGAATAAAGCAGAAAGCCTTTAAAAAAGAAATCTAGTGCTGCCACCTCATCTAAGTACTGGTTAGCTTACAGTTTTGTTTTTGGGTTTATATACTCTCTATGTGCATGTTCACTCTAGGGAGCCACACTGAATGCACGGCCTCTGGTGTGTGCTGGTTAACAGTACAGATGTGTCAATCTTAGCGCATCAAACTGCTTTCTTTTTTCACAGAACCCTATTGAAATGTCGTTGCACAATCCGCACACGGTACTTTTATTTAGTGCACACAAAGGCAACACTGTGGTGTGAGCCGACACCAAAGGGAAACAAGGCATTTTGCCTTGTTTGTGAGTTGAGGCTGCACTGGAAATAGCTGCGCCAATGTGTCTAGTGTGAAAAAGCCATTAGAATCTGCTTATATGAATTCTAAGCAAAATTTTAAAAATATTATTTTTTTGTACATGTGTTATTGCTACTGAGGGTGTTAGGGCTCTTTCACCCCAGTCTGCGCAGGTTATGCTCCATATAGCACTTGTGCATTGTGAAAGGCATTGTGATGCGTTGTTACAAGCATGGTACTGTTTACTCCTTTTTGAGCATCTACTTTTTTAGACGATTGTATGTATTTGACTTCTGGGAAAATCAGTGAGCCAATCACACAAGCAGGAAATTATGTTTCTGGGGGCATTCACACCTCCAGGTAGCTATATTGCATTTTGCAGAAAATTACAGAGCTGCAGATTGAAAAGCAAAGGTCATTTTTAATAACATTCAATTACAATATAGCTTGTGTCACAATTGTTTATGCTGTATTATTATTTTTTTATTTGCTATCCCCCCCATGAAAGTGGAGTTACCCTTTAGGCTTTTTGCACACTGCAGCTTGAAAAAAAACTCAGTACAGCTTTTTTTTTTTACTGAGCTAAAATACAGCCCATTCATTGTAATGTGCCTATGCACACAGGCACGTAAACAAGTTCTGTGCATTCTGCAGTAGAAAAAAAATAGAAAAATCTGCATTGTTGGTCAGTAATTTATGCCTCATGCATGCAAATACACACAAATGCCCATTTACAATCTGCAGAACAAGAACGTGAGATCAAGTTTGCGCACATTTGTGCAAACGCATATGCGCGCAAATCTGATCTCACGTTCTTGTTCTGCAGAATGTGTACAGAACGCCCCCCAGAAACATAATTTCCTGCTTGTGTGATTGGCTCACTGATCCCAGAAGTCAACACTAAAGGCCCATACACACGGTCCGATTATCGGTCAACAACGGTCGTCCAACAGCCTGTTGGCAGAAAATCCAATCGTGTGTACGCTGGATACTACAGCCGATTTCCAATCGTCATCCAACAGAAGTTGGACGATGAGACTAGAAAACTTGTTTTGGCCAACAAGCCGTTGGCCGATTGTTGGCTCGTGTGTACAGAAGTTGGCCAATAAAAAGTTGGAAGTGCAAACACGCATGCTCGTAATCCAGGAAGTGTTCAGTCATGTAACCTGTGTTCGGAATTCACAAATCACATTCACCTGAACTTCCTCATTATACGCTCGTAACACGTTACTACGTTCGGCTTCGTTGGCCCAATTACTTGACTCATGTACGCTAGACAAAACCGCCATCGTCCAATTTGGACAAATGTTGGACGTTCGGTTGACCGACCATCGGCTTGTGTGTACGAGGCTTTAGATACAAGTCAGATATCGGGCACCCTCTGCAGCAAAAATGTCATTTTTGGTGAGATACTCCCAATAGGAAATCACATCTAAAGGGATGCAGATCCTACAATATTCATCATTGGAGCCCTGCAAGTGCAGCAGCTGGTTGATAATTATGAGTCCACTCTCATTAGACTCACTGAGCATATGGGCACAGACAAACACACAGTGATTTTTTTCTTTTCAGAATAACAAACAGTAGCAATCAGCAACAAGGTTTTTTTTAAAATCCCTGCAATGTACATAGATCACCCAGAAGGGAATGTTTTGTTTTCTCAGCAAACGAGGAGTTACTCTTTAAATTTGAATATGCTTATTTAGCAATAAGCAAAACAGCAGTGAAAATAATTCATACAAGCCACCGCAGCGCACCACATGTCCCAGCTTCAGTATCCAGAATCAGTGGCACCAAAAATTTCCATCCAGGCCACAAGGGAACCAAGAATAATGGAGCAATAGGATTGGGAATAGGAAGTTAGGATAAAAGCAACTGATTTATCAATGAAAATTCATAGCACACTTACAGTTAAAATCTTGGAGATCAGTGTGGGAAGCAGAGGGCACCAGGACAAACACATAACCAGGCTAAGCTAAAGTAACAGCAACGCCCGATCTAATAGCTGGTATACAGGGATCTTGGTCTCGCAGCTGTCAGCCGCTTTGAGAAAGGAGTTGCCTATTAACTGATTATTAAATCAGTTGCTTTTAGGGCCCTTTCACATGGGCATTCCATTCAGGTCCGCCTGTCTGTTTTTCAGGCGGACCTGAATGGATGCTCAATGCACCCCTATGGAGCGGCGGATGTCAGTAGAGACATGTCCGCTGACATCTGCCGCTCTCCAATCTGATGCTGTCCAAAAATCCAGATGGATGGAAATCCTATTTTGCATCCGTCTGTAGAATCGGAGCGGATTGGATGAAAACGGACAGGCAGATCCGTTTTCATCCGCTCTCCATAGCGGAGAGCAGGGCTCTGACAGATCCGTCCCTGCACAGTGAGCGGAGACGGATCTGTCATCCACCGGATCAGCAGATCGATGCCTGCTGAGCAGAGCGGAGTCTGCAAATGGATAAGCCCTTGTGAAAGGGGCCTTATTTGAACTTGGATCCACTTGGATAATTTAATAAATCATTGTGACTTCTAATTTAGCCCTTAGGGATTCCCAAAATGGATGAAGTCATTCAAACTAATTCACAGATATGAGGTTCCTTGAAGTGGAAGTCCATGCTAAAACTAAAATCTCTGTATCTATAGACACCAACATTCTAACATTAAGGCCTCATACACACGGGCGTATGAAAAAAAAAAATCGTCGGGCCCGACGTCAGGGAAAAATCTGTGTTTTTTTTCTGTGTTTTGCATCAGCATTCATGATAGTTTATGTGCGTTAGTGAGCCTCGACGTCAACAGGCAATTTTTTTTTTTAATATAAAACATTCCTCTGCTATTTTTAACCTGAAAACGCCAGTACGGCGTTAGTGAACGTTTTGCCGCATCGGCCTCAAAAACTCCAACACGTTACAGCCTCAGAACGCACTGGTAGCTGTGGGTTCTACTTTCAACTCACTAACGCCGACACCATCTACAGCTTAAAAACGTCAGTGTTTTTATGGGGCCATTGAATAATATGGAGAGCTCTAAAACACGTGGCTGTAAAAAAACGCCTGTGTATGAGGCCTTTCCTATATAGCCCTGTAGATAAAAAATCGGCATACATACCTTTTCTGCAGCCACTCCGACCCCATGCTGAGCTGTCAGCCGCTCCGACCCCATGCTGAGCTGTCAGCCGCTCCGACCCAGGGATGGACTGGGACAAAAATTTGGCCCTGGAATTCATCCAGACCGGCCCACTTTAATTTTGCAAACGCGCACAAATACAGTACATAAACTATATGCAATTGCGCAAAAAAACATAAGTAGCATAACATAAAGAGTCCTCACACATCTTTTATTATTTCACTTATTCTCCTCTGTATTTTTCTCCTCATTCTCACATCCCTACATGAAGTGGGAGGGCTAACGTCGTGCAGGCACATTGCTACAGCCTCATTGGCTGGAATTTCAGAAACTGGCATTGCTGCAAGCCAATTGCTGCCTTTCAGCAATGCAGCGGCGCTGAGGCTGAGCCGGGTTGTGCACTATGAAGTGAGGTGATGGGCAGTGAGGATGACAGGCCCTCCCATACCGGCTGGCCAGACAGAGTCCCTTACATCAGGGTCCCCAGAGAGCTCCCCACTTTACAACAGGGTTCCCAGAGAGCTCCCCCTTTACATCAGGGTCCCCAGAGAGCTCCCCCTTTACATCAGGGTCCCCAGAGAGCTCCCCCTTTACATCAGGGTTCCCAGAGAGCTCCCTCTTTACATCAGGGTCCCCAGAGAGCTCCCCCTTTACATCAGGGTCCCCAGAGAGCTCCCCCTTTACATCAGGGTCCCCAGAGAGCTCCCCTTTACATCAGGGTCCCCAAAGAGACCCTCTTTACATCAGGGTCCCCAGAGAGCCCCCTTATATTAGGGTCCCCAGAGAGCCCCCTTACATTAGGGTCCCCAGAGAGCCCCTCTTTACATCAGGGTCCCCAGAGAGTCCCTCTTTACATCAGGGTCCCCAGAGAGCCCCTCTTTACATCAGGGTCCCCAGAGAGCCCCCCACAGAGCAGGGTCCCCATCCCCAGAGAGACTCCCACTCAGCAGGGTCCTCATCCCCAGAGAGCCCCCCACACAGCAGGGTCCCCATCCCCAGAGAGCCCCCCACACAGAGACCCC